>JBBCBC010000010.1:2981441-3347242 GCA_037126765.1 Stenogyne calaminthoides
TACAATCCACATCTAAAAAGCCTATAAATCATATTTTTATCTATTAATAAACACACTTCATACACTCTAATGAATACAACATCAATCACTATTGCACATTAATTTTACATAAATAAAAAATCTCACCTCCTACCAAAATCTCAAAGGAAACAGTATTTTTACCATTCACCAAGTTTTTTCAAATCAATGAGATTTAAAAATCCAGACTTTCCACGACACACCATAATCCCAAAACAAACATACCCTTAGCATTTAGGCCATGCAAAATGAAAAAGAGTCAGTTCATTTGTTAAATCACTAAAGAGTTTCTATAAATTTACCTCTTTTGTTCAGTAGAGCCCCTGTCTGCAGTAATGTCTGAAATTGGAAGAACAGTGAAGGTTAATAAAGAGAGATGAAATTTTTCAAAATTATAAAAACACTGCCTGCGTATATAGATCATTGGAGAACGATTTAATGCCAGAAGTATCCTGATGATATACGTACCCTTTTGGTGCATTGGATCTTTTGGGTGGTTGTTGGACAGTAAGATCCTGCTGAACAAAAATTTCAGCACTACCACTTACACCCACCCCATCATCGCTCCACCGCAAAGTGTGATTTGTTTGACCAGGAGGCAATTGATATTCATATCTGTAATCATTGTTTTACCAAAATATCAGTTAATATAAAAATGATAGAAGTGACTGACACACAAAATGAACTTACGGTTCACATATGCCAGTTCCTTTATTGAGCTGTGAATGTGGGCAATACGAGCCTAAAGGACAAGCTTCAATAAGGGAACAAAAGAGAGATACGAGTTAGTTGCAAGAACTTCATTTCTTGATCATTTATAAAACATTCAAAATACACAATTTGTACTTCAGCTGACAATTTTCACCAATTTAATTCAGATGCATGAAAATTATTGGATCATAAAATGTTAACCTATTATGACTGGGATACAATCAAATAAAGGATATAGAAAGAGGTTTGAGTATTCTCTTAACCATCACACCATGTACATGACCCAGAAAAGTTTGACAGCATGTGGACACAAAGTCCCTTCCTTGTTGAACTTGATTTATTATTACATAAGCATCAAGAGCATAAAATGAAATTCTATAAAAGTATATACCTGTAAATGTTAACTGATTCCTACAAAGCTCATCACCATTTTTTAGAATACTCAAACTAAAATGTATAGTTTCCCTGATGCAGCTTGAAAACTTTATAATTATATGCAACCAAGAATTCATTTTTACTTGTTTAAACCATGTTTAAGATCATGGCAAAAATAATCAATCTCATAACTCTAAGTAAACTTTTCTACAGCTCAGTCATTGAAGCTGAACCACAGTATTCTTGAATAAGTTAAATTAAATTGTCTATCTGCATTCCACCATATGAATACAGAATATATGTCGTCATCTAAAATGGATTTAGTTTATTTATATGGTTTTTTTTTTCCTTAAAGGATGTGACCTTTTTATTGTTGATTGGATGCAAACTCAACAAGAACCTAATTTTTACATAAATCATAATAGAAATTAAAGAAAAGCAATAAGCTACTACAAGTTGTGAGCTTGTTAAACTCGGGGTATGCATAGTAAAATCCAGATGCAGTTGAAAACCTAACAAATGCAAAACATTTAGCAAAAGTTCAGTCCTCAACATTAAAGAAGCACTTTACGCATCATGCAGGTGAGGCCTTTGGGGCAGAAAAAACCTGGACAACACGGTTCACTATTATACACTCTATCAGGAAAATCATTGGCGTTTTTCAGGTCAACCTGTTTATCGTCTGGAACAGAACATGCCCAGCCAGGTTCACATCCAGGAACCCACGAGGTTAAATTACAATTTCTGTTGGGTTTAAGAATTGAGCTGCATCATCTGCTTTAGAGTCCATAAAGCTCATAAAATAGAATTTCATTTCTGCTGTGTACAGATCCTCTTTGTTACATCTGTTGAATGAAGCAAATGCATTTTCAGAAATTACTATGAATAAATGAACAGGTTTTTGAACTAATAAACTTTGATCGGTATAGGCTTCGTAGCAAAAAATTCTGCATAAAAAGATGAAAATAAACTTTATTTTTTATCAACATCTATTTTACAAAGCCCAAAATGAAAGGCACGTCCAATTTCCTGGCATAATTCATAGGCGCAACTCTGCCATTTATACAATTTATTATAGTTACAGTAAACGGGTATACCTTTGGTCTCTTTAACACAATTACTAAGAAAATCCAAATTGTTGGAGAATTTGAATGCTCCGTTCAAATCAGCATCCCTGGGAAAGTAAAAGTACTCTGAGAAAATCTGTTTAAGAAGCAGAATAGCGGTGGAAACAAAGTTTTTTCGGAATCAATTAACTCACACATTCCGCGTGCAAAATCCCAAAGTCTGCGAAATCTCCTTGTTGAATTTGCTTGTGAGATCCAAAATTTGGTTGTAGATGAGAGACGCAACAAGTGGTAGCACTTTAGGGTCACCAGACTTGGAATACTCATCTTCATCCACACACCACGCTCCCGGCGAAGAAGCTAAAACAAGCACCAAAATCAACAGCACCAGCGATGCAACTCGAGAGGAATTTGCCCTAATTCCACTCATCTCAATCATGTGAATCTTCGCAATACTCGCACATAAGGAGAATCATTCGAAAATCACATCAATTTTTCCACGTCCAGATGATTTCACCGTTTCTGCAACTCACGTAACATCCTCAAAAAGTATATTCGCGGAGCATCGGAACAAATGCAATGGAGTTGTTGTTAATCAGGCGAAATGAAGAATTGATAGGGGAGATTACAGAGATGGAAAAAGTTTTTTTGGTGAATTTTCATGGAGAATGATGGCTCCATGGTGTTAGGAGGAAGAGTTGGCGGGGAGAGATTGATGGCGCTATTTTTGGGCTCAAACGCAGGGGAGATAGATATGCGATTATGCCTCTTTTTAGATATTCCTTCTTCACATTTATTCTAATTTTTTATTTCATATTACAAATAGTAGCACATATGTTTCAAAAATTTAGGAGGATCATGTAGTTTTTTTCCCCCTACATTTTAGCTGCTTTTTTTTGTTTGTCTCAGTGTGTGTGATTGGTATGTTAGAATAAATAGAAATTGAATGATCATTACTTAATATATTCTAAATATATTGATTGGTATGTATTTTTAGAAGAATCATAATTTCATTTAGGAATGGTCATTCTAAAAAAATAAAGGAATTGTGATTAAACTACATCCCTATGTGTTTATGTATTCCACATTTTGAGGAATGAATTTTTTTTTTCCAAAAAAATATTATCATTCATTTTATAATATTACATGTTACCCAATAACAACAATAATAATTTAATAATAATATTATTTTATTAAAAAAATTATTTAATAAAAATAAAAATAATAACCAACTCCAATAATAATAATAATAATTATATTAAATATAATAATATTAAATTATATAAATAATATAATTTTTTTAATAATAATACTATATCTCTAAAAATGTAAATTAAAATTGAATTCTTAATACTATTTCAATGAAAATAAAATAAAACTATTATTATTTAATAATATATTATTAATAATAAAAAATATTAAAAATATATATAACGTTATTATTAACTCGCACTTTCAACAATAATTAAAAAACATATTAATATACATATATATCTTTACTAAAATTATATATTATCATAATAAACACAATAATAATAATATTTTTTGTAATTATAAAAATATTATTTTAAAAAATATATATTAAAAAGCTAAAATAATAATATATTAAAAATATATATATAATAATCAATAATTATAATATTAAAGTATAATTAATAATTAATAATAATAATTTTTAAACAGATTCACCAATATAATTATATTAAATTCATAGGTCATACCAATCATAAGAATGATTATTCATATATCATTTCATTCGAGCACCATTTCATTCATTAATTCATTTTAAATTCGTTATGATTTAATTTCGGTCATATCAATCATGCCCCTTAGTGTGATTGATATGTTGAAAAATCAACGAGGAATAAATGATCATTCCTTAATCTATTCCAAATACATGATTGATATATATTTTTAGAAGAATCCTAATTCCATTAGGAATGATCATTCTAAAAATAAAGGAATTGTGATTCTTACATACCTCATAAGTTTATGTATTCCACATTTTTGAGAATTAATTTTTTTTCCACAAAGTATATTATCATTCATTTCATAATATTACATTCTACCCAATAACAATAATAATAATTTAATAATATTATTATTTTATTAAAAAAATTATTTAATAAAAATAAAAATAATAACCAACTCCAATAATAATAATAATAATATTAAATATAATAATATTAAAATATATAAATAATATAATTTTTTAATAATAATATTATATCTCGAAAAATATAAATTAAAGTGAATTGTTAATAATATTTTAATAAAAATAAAATAAAAATATTATTATTTAATAATATATTATTAATAATAAAAATATATTAAAACATATATAACGTTATTATTAACTCATACTTTCAACAATAATTAAAAAAATATTAATATACATATATATGTTTAATAAATTTATATATTATTATAATAAACAAAATAATAATATTATTTTTATAATTATAAAAAATATTATTTTAAAAAATATATATTAAAATTTTAAAAATAATAATATATTAAAAATATGTATAATAATCAATAATAATATTAATATTAAAGTATAATTAATAATTAATAATAATAAATTTAAAACAGATTCATCAATACTTATATTTCATTCCTAGGTCATACAAATCATAAGAATAATAATTTTTATATTATTTCATTCAGACCTTCGTTACATTCATTAATTCATTTCATTTAGCCGCAATTTTATTCAATCATACCAATCATGTCCTTAGTATATTTTTTTTTATTATTAATATTACCTCGTGGACTTTAAATAAACCAATTTTTGACCTTTTGTACTTTTTGTTTCATTGTATTTGTATTATCTTTTTGCTTAAGGTGGTGTTTGCATTCTCATTATAAAGATGTAGATCACTTTTTGAGAAGTTTGTGTAACCCAATTTTAAAAAATATATATGTATTCTTACACTTAGAGTAGTGGTTGCAACATACTTTATAGTAAGAAATTTATAAATTAATATTGTTATACTTATCAATTAATCTCATTATATTTATAAACTTATATCATATTAAATGATATTTATATTGGTTTATAAGAATGGTTTATAAAGTGAGTTCTCATGTCATATCTCCAGTGCACAATAACTCATAATGTATTTTAGAAATGTATGTTTTTATCTTTGAAATATGCATTTTGTTTACATTGAGCCGTGAAACTATTTTTTTTCATATTAATAGTTGCATGATTGATTCATAAACAAATTGCATCTTTCAATATAACAAATTGTATATTTTTAAAATGCACTATGAGTGCACGGTGCACCCGGATACATATAAAATTTAGCTCAATTTATAAGTGTAATGATATTAATTTCAAACTATGAGCAGGTTTCACAATAGGTTTGTGTATCTTCTTTTTACCTATGAAAACGTATTTTTAGTTACTTGTATTTATTTTTACACACTTTTGCTCTTGATTAGAGAGAAAATGATAAAGATACGGTGAAAAAAATGAAACTGCAGGGAGCACAAGATTAGAAAATGGAAAATAAGGTGCTGAAAAATAAAAAATTGCAAGAAAATTTTACTCAATATTCTTGAAATTTCCTATCATACATTTCTTAAATGTTAATTGAAAGACACAAATGTAAATGGTTTATTCAAATTAATCATTCGTATATTAAGGAAATAGTATGTTGGTGATGCTTCATGCCCGCTATGCGGAGAAGTAGATGAAACAACATCTCATCTATTTTTCACATGTAAGGTCTCTTCACAAATATGGAGCAAAATCTATAAATGGACTCAAGTGAACATGATTCCTCATGAAGACACGACGATTATCAACTTTCTTCAACACGGTGCTATATTCGATACTCTTGAAAAGGTAACATTGCTTCTTCAATTTGGATAGGTGCAATTTGGACCATTTGCGAAAAAAGAAACGAATTGATGTTCGAAAACAAAGAGTTAGATGTAACAAGAATTTCAAACGAAATTATTGCAAGAACTTGGTCATGGGTCACAACAAAAAATCCACATGCCAGGGATCTCTCTTTCATGAAATGACGTAGGAATCCTAATTGTTGTTCGTTGTAATTTAAATACCTTTTAAAAACTGGGACTGTTCTTTGTCCTATGGTATGATTTTCTTTTTTAAGGGAGGGCTTACCCTTGTACCCCACTTTTAACTTGATGAAGTTTCCTTCTTTGCTGATAAAAAAAAAAGAAGGAAATAGTATGTATTAAAACACATTTAACAAGGAAATTATTTTATATTATAGCCAAGTTCAAACTTGTTGAAGTATAATTATTGAACCTGAGAGGAGAAAAAAAAACAACACTTGACAAATAACACAATTATCACACTAATCCCGAAAACCTCGAGCCCTTCCACGGTTAAGGATTTTCGTCCGATCAGCTTGTGTGATGTCAGATACAAGATACTGATGCGGGTCATTACGAATCGACTAGCCTTGGTGTTATCAACGATTATTGACTCCGGTCAAAGCGCTTTTGTTCCGGCAAACTGATAACCGACAACATATATTAATTTGATATGAATGTATGCACAAGCTACGACATCTCAAATCCAGGACCGGATATGCTGCTCTTAAGTTAGATATGAGTAAGGCTTACGACAGGGTGGAATGGACGTATTTGGAAGGTTTGATGAAGCGGCTGGGCTTCCACAACAGGTGGGTTGATTTGGTGATGTGATGCATACGCTCGGTTACTTATTCTTTTAAAGTAAACAACAACATTGTGGGACAGGTTACGCCAACAAGGGGCCTTCGCCAAGGGTACCACTGTCCCCTTATTTGTTTGTACTTTGTGCTCAAGGCTTGTCTTCTACAATCCATGAATTTGTCAAGCAACGACGCATTACAGGAATAAGTGTCGCACGAGGTAGTCCGGTGATTTCTCATTTATTCTTTGCCGATGATAGTCTAATTTTTTTCAAAGCTGCGGAGCCTGATTGTGAAAACTTGAAGACTTGTTTGTCTCTTTATGAATCAGCTTCTGGTCAAATGGTTAATTTTGACAAGTCAGTCATCACTTTTAGCACAAACACGCCTTCGTCAGTTCAACAACAGATAAAAACTAAGTTGGGTATCCAGGTTCGCCAGGGACATGAAATTTACCTGGGACTCCCAACTTTTTCTCTTCGAGGCAAGAGAATGCAGTTTGGCTATCTACGCAATAAAGTGGCTCGGAAAGTGGGAAGTTAACAACATAAGCAATTTTCTGAGGGCGGTCGAGAGGTCCTTATTAAGGCAGTGCTTCAAGCGGTTTCTTCATATGCAATGTCGTGCTTTGGTATCCCTGCCTCGATATGTGTTGAGATTGAAAAAATATGTGCTTTAACATCTGGTGGGGAGAGACTGAAGGCAAGAGTAATGCATTGGAAGGATTGGTATTTCTTGTGTAAACCCAAGTGTTTGGGAGGAATGGGCTTTCTCAAACTTACTATCTTTAATAGAGCTTTGCTAGCAAAGCAGATTTGGCGGATGGTGAGTAATCTGTCGTCTACGGTTGCTACACTTTTCAAAGCCCGATATTTTAAACATGTCGATATAATGGAAGCGGAGGTTGGATCCAACCCTTCTTTTATATGGAGATCGCTTTGCTAGAGTCTGCGCACGGGACTGCTTTGGAGGGTGGGTTCAGGCCTTCAGGGAACAACATTCGCTTATTTCAGGACTCTTGGGTGCCAGGGCTGGCAAATGGACGGGTAACCTCACGAATTGCTACGGGTTCGACGGTGGACCGCTTCATTACTTCTTGTGGAATGTGGAATCAAGAATTGATTACAACGGCGTTCCTTCCATTTGAGACAGAAGCGGTCTTTCGTACTCCAATCGGCGGGGCTGAGTCTTGGGACATGAGGTACTGGAAGTGGGACCCTCGAGGTATTAATTCAATGCAATCTGGCTATAAGAACTTTTGGAACCTCCTGTGTGTTAATTCACGTGAGCAGGGATGCTCCAACTCCGAATATGTTGAGACATGGTGGGAGAAGGTGTGGGCTCTAAAAGTCCCTCCGAAAATCCGTATTTTCTTGTGGAAGGCCTGTTTAGATATTATCGATCCCAGCGGCGGCAAACTTAGTCTCATTGTTTTGTATGTGGAGCTCTGGAAGCTGATACAAAGCATACACTATTCTATTACACCTACGTCAAGCAGGTTTGGAAACAGTTGGATGTCTGGCCATATCTCAAGCAAGGACGTCATTTGGAAATGTTGGATATTCTTAGCTATTTGTTCAGGGCACCTACCTCTGTGACTTTAGATAAATTGGCAGTCCTATTGTGGGGCATCTGGCGACAGGTATGCAATTGGAAACATAATGAAAGCTTTCGAAAACAACAGGGGAAAGCTCTGACCTCCATTACTGGCGACTGGGCACTTACACTTTTGGAGCATTATCATAAGGTGCAAGCAACACTCAAGCCTATTACTCATTCGGTCTCTCAAGTGCTCAAGCGATGGGATGGGAGATCGCAACCAGGATGGAATGTGCTTATGACTGATGCAGACGCTCTATCATTGTACTCTGCAGGATATGTTGTGAAAGACGATCCGGGGTCGACTGTAGCTGCTGGATGTTGTCGAGTCACCTGCCCAGGTTTTGGGTGAGTTAAAGACATTGAAAGAATGAATAGTTTTTGCAAAACAGTTGGGTGCGATTATTTTTACTTAAGGACACTTTGGACGCTGTCAGAGCGCTATCAGCGACAAAGACCTTTTTTGGGCCTGCGGGTGCTATTTTAGATGAAATTCGGAAGGAACTAACTGAAGTCCTAGTGCGGTACATCACTTACGTTCCACGACATCAAAACAAGACAGCGCATCTGTTGCACGAGCAGCTTTCTCCTCCCTTTGCCCCTCTCTAACTAATATTAATATCTAAACGCCGCCTTCACACCTAAATCCCGGTTTTATGTTGTCATTTTCACCCTTAATTGTGTATTATCTATAACTTAACTAAATTTTACATGTCCAAACAGTTATTTGTATAACATCTTACGGGGAGCTACTGTTTATCCATTATTATTTTTTGTTTGATCGAGTAAGACTTTTAATGGGGGCTGCAGAAATCTCTGCTCGTTTCTCCGGTATATGAACGAACTATTTCTACAATAGACTCTGGATCGAGTTCTCGTGGATCATACGCAAATCAAGAAGGAGCTCTGTTCTTGTTTCCAGGTTAGTGAAAAAAGAAAATTTAGCTGGAAAAAATGTTGGTGTTTTTTATATTTGAGGATGAAATTGGATTCTTCAGTTTTTAGGTAATCATTTTTGGGAAGTCATGAAGTTGTGCTTCTCCTTGCTGACTAAATAAGCCTGAAAAAGGCATCAATTGAATCGGATAGAATACGTATATGGCATCTGTATTTAAAGCTTCTTTTGGGTTAATTCGATTTTGATGTGGGTGCTTTCTGAAAATTCGAACGCTGCACTTGTTTGTTTGATTTGTATTTGATTTTTAGGACTGTGTTCAGGAATTAATGAAAATAAGGGTAGGAGCTGACCTGGTTTCATGCTTGATTTAGTTGATTTTGTCTTATGATCAATCTAACCTAAAAGTTTGGGGTGGGGGTTTCAGGATTTTCGAAAAGATTGATTATATGCAAAATCCTGTGTTTGCTTCTTCTTTCTAAATCCACCAACCAAAAATACTAACTGGACAATTGTTGTTTATAGGCCATGAAGTGCTTCCAATTCTACAACGGAGATAAAAAGGAAGAACCAAAGACACCAGTACCAAATTCAGCTCAGTTATCATTAACCGATCAAGAGTTTAATTCTCAGAATGAATCAAATACAAGCACCGATTCCAGAGGTCGCGGCCAATTCCCGAATTTGGCTGACAGACCCAGTGATCTTAGGGATTTTTCGTTTACAGAGATGAAACAAGCGACCAAGAATTTCAGTCGCACTGCTAAACTTGGGGAAGGGGGTTTCGGATGTGTCTTTAAGGGCGTCATCAAGCGGTCAGATGATTCTAAGAAAATTGATGTGGCTGTAAAACAACTCGGTACAAGAGGACTGCAGGTATATTTTCTTTGTTCTTCAGGTTTCCATTTTCAGATAATGGATTAATACTAGTAATATACCACTATTATATTTACCCATAAAGCTACTTTCACATGTCAGGGTCACAAAGAATGGGTGACGGAAGTTAATGTTGTTGGTATCGTTGAACATCCAAATCTGGTAAAACTGATTGGTTACTGTGCTGAGGATGATGAAAGAGGAATCCAACGACTTCTAGTATATGAATACATGCCCAATGGAAGCGTGGAAGACCATTTATCAATGAGGTCACTCACCCCCCTTTCCTGGCCAATGAGGCTGCGCGTTGCCCTGGATGCTGCACGTGGCTTAGCATACCTGCATGAGGAAATGGATTTTCAGGTTATTTCTCAACGTCGAATATATTCAATGTATTTTTTTTTTTTGCTTTAAGATATGCGCTACATCTTTAATTGTTCCTATGGCCAGTTATTTCCGTAGAGCGGCTCCACTATTTTGCATAATCTGACGCTTATGGTCTCCTATATCCAGATCATCTTCAGGGATTTCAAATCTTCTAATATTCTCCTAGATGAGGATTGGAATGCTAATCTATCGGATTTTGGATTGGCTCGATTAGGACCTCCAGAAGGATTAACACATGTGTCGACTGCGGTATGTTCAATGCCATATTGCTGTTGTCGTCTTGTCCCTATTATATGTTTGATTTGAGAAAAAATCTCTTTTATAGTTCTACGTATCCCGTGTCATTGAGTATAAAGTTACGGTTGCAAAACCTGTGTTACTAAACTCAAATTCTTTAAATTTAACGTATAATACACAAATCTTTTTGCAAGATATCCCATCACTGTTGGAAGTTTTTGGTGTGTCATATTCCGGACATTGTTCGACTCTTACATGTGTTTTTTTATGCATTTTTTCTATTGATTTGGGAAAACAGTTTCTTGGAAAATGTTTTGAGTAGTGGGATCAGAAGATTTTTCTGGGGATCATTTCTCGGAAGATTTCTTGTCAATATACACAGTGTTAGTGTAACACATTTTCATGTGCTATTTGTTTTAGGTAGTTAGGCATCTTACTATGAATTTTATTTTTATTTTTTAAAATAAATTGCCTGAGATTTTTGGGAGTGCTGAGAATTTCATGCCTATAACAAACACGTTAATACTTGTTCTCCAATTATTTTTTGGACTTGCTTGATCATCTTAATTTCGACCATAAGAATTAATGCACATACACATTTAGCACGTCAATAAAAAATCATTTTCTAGTCTTGTTCAAATATTTTTGCAGGAATTAGTAATTCGATGCAGTTCTATGAAGTTTCTTGGATCAAACACCTTATTATTTACAGATTGAATTGTGTCATGCATCTCCTTATGATATGTGCTCGGAAATCTGAACTGATTCTCGTGAACTAAATTTTTTTACTACTATTTCGCATGCACACACCTTCAATTTACAGAGTTTTGGTTCCTTGACATCATTGGAAGTCAGCAAAGTACTCGAATACTATAGAATGACATTAGACCACTTGCTGATATTATTCAATTGATTGTGGATTTGGAACTGCCATAACTTGCATATTACACCTTCATCTTGCTGAAATACACGAAATCTGAATGATGACGCGGTAAAGCAACAATGTGTTTCTTGGGTTGGATTGTACATATATATGAAAGGCCTAATAAAGGCAGCATTTATTGACAACAATAATTCATACTTATTGATGTCCTTGGTTATTGATGGAGAATATATGAAGAGATATTTTGCTTTTATTGCATTTAATCTTTAAGATATTGTTTGATTTGTTACTTTTAGTTATGTCTATCTTTAGTAAAAAGTATAATGCTGTTAGGATTCTGGGTTCATACGTGCTATTATATTTACAGTTGTTTTCGTCATTGTTTTAAAACAAAAACTTGTATGAGATGAATCTCATTTATTATATTAATTATGCTCATCTTTATTGCACGCTCGCTGTGTATTAGTTATAGTACATCACAATTCCTTACAACTGGTTTCCTAACATGTTCTCAGGTTGTTGGAACCATGGGTTACGCAGCCCCGAATACATCCAAACAGGTCGTCTCATCCAAGAGCGACGTGTGGAGCTACGGGTCTTCCTCTACGAACTCATTACCGGTGGACCGCAACCGCCCCAAACACGAGCAGAAGCTTCTAGAATGGGTAAAACCGCATTTATCAGATGCCAAAAAGTTTCAGCAGATAGTGGACCCTAGGCTAGAAGGGAAGCAGACCCTCCGATCAGCTCACAAGCTCTCACTTGTAGCTAACCGCTGCTTGGCCAGACTCATGAAATCACGGCCAAAGATGAGTGAAGTTGTCGAAATGGTTAACCAAGCAGTGGAGGCATCAGTAGGGGGGACCCACAGCCATCTTTGAAGAGTAAAGATGAAAAGAAACCTTTGGAGGAAACGGAAGGTAAAGGTAAACTGAGGCTCTGTGATATGAAATTCGGGGAAGGGGGGTGGTTGCTTCGAGTGTGGTCATCGAAGCTCGTGAGCTGGCAAGGGTCCGGAGGTGTATAGTATGGAGGGAAGGTTCTATTGGGTGTATAAAAGAAGAGATTTTAGTAGTACAAGACACTATTAACACGTGATCGACTTGTTTAGAAGCTTATAAGCTCTGAAATCCCGACTGCGCGAGGAAGGAACAACTTCTTCTGGGAATCTGACAAGGCTTTGGTTGTGTCTACTGTAGAGTGTTGATGGATAGATTCAGTATAGATTAACAGCCTTGGAATTTGTTTCTTGTTATTTTCTTAAGACGTATATGATGTAAGGTGAGGAGATTATGTATCACACTGAGCAAAAGAGGATTGCTCTAATTGGATCTTGATACTTGGCAATTTTTGCAATTTATATTTGTATGTTTTATTCCATTGGGGAAAATGTTAAATTCCTATTGAATTCATAATTTCATATGTGTAATTTTAATTTGAACCGCATTCTTGTTAGACATGATCATGATCTGATGATAGAAGATGAAGACACAAAAATTTGCATGAGACCATCCGATAGGTATCAAAAGTCTGCGGAATCCGAAAATATTACGTTTCATGCATGATTTTTTATCATAATTATATAAATAAATAATATTGAGGATAACATGTCAAAGCGCAATAGTGTCTCTAAGTGCTTGTTTTCAAACTCTTCTCATTTGAAATAAGTGATTAAAATTCATTTTTGCAGCAAACTCAAAAATGGGGGATGTTTTAAAATAGAGTGCTTTCGTTCAAATTATGAGAATTTGAGAGTGTTTGTGAAAAAAAATCACTTTTAAAAATAATTTTACTAAAATACCCTTTAAAAGGAACTCATGTAATTTTTCTTTATGATATCTTTTTATTTTATTCAGGATAATGAAGGATATATTGAAGTACATGTAGAATATAATATGCAAAAAAATTCCAACTTTTTGATCGTGGATAAAATTGGGTTCATTTGCTGACTAAAACTTGTGCCATCGATAGAATCCCTCTATATACTAATAGAGAGTTTTTTTTATGATATATAATTTTGTGGTTAATTTTAATGATGCGTCATTTTGAGATTAATTTAGATGAGAGATTACATCTTATTGTATTGATGTGTTATTTTTTTATTGGTTTGTAGTTATATGTGGCATCCATGTGGTTTGTAGTTTAATAAATAAAAAAATGCAATAACTAAAGTCATAAACTATGCACATCTTAGATTATATTTATGTTACTTAGAAACTAAATTAATCTATAAATTTTTAAATATTTTGAATATTTATTTATTTAGCATTAGCTTCTTTGTATTAACCACTGTTTTCAAAACCGGGTTGAACCGGGAACCGGTCGGTAACCCGGTTAAAAAAGCACTATATAACCGGATTTCAGGTTGAACCGGTCAAAACCCGGTTCAACCGGAAATAACCGGTTTTTTTTTTTAAATTAAATTATTAATTTATATTAAATATTTAAAATTTTAAATTTATATTCCTCTCACATTTTTCTTCACTACTTTCGATGTGGGATAAATGTATGAGGTGGGACAAATTTATAAAATATGATATGAAAAGTTATAAAATATATATTTAAATTTTTGTAGGTGTATACTTATTTTGTTTTTTTAACTAAACATAAAATCTGTTGAACCCGGTTGAACCCGACCACTGTTGAACCCGGCCGATGTGGTCTCCAATCCGTTCGATCACCGGGGATCATTATAAAAACATTGGTATTAACCTTTATTTTATATTTAATATTTTATCATACATCGATTTTGAAAAACATCACTCAACCAACTAATATAAAATTTCTTCTGTTTATATGTCGCATTATTGTGAATTTCGATGGTGTGTCATCTAATTAAGAAATGAGAATTATATACAAAGTAAATAATGAATTTGATTTATGGATAATGATTACATGTATGTCACAATATAATTATTTTTTAATTATTTATTTATTTAAAGTATGGGTAAATGTTACAAAATGTGGTAATTAATCTTTATTATTTTATGTTTTATTTATTTAACTTTATTATATAGTTTAATTATTGTTGTTTATTTAATTTTTATTTTGTCTTAATTTAATACAAGTAAAATATTCAATCTAAATTTATTTTATGTTAATATGAATTATATTTAATTATTAATTCTTTAATGGTTAATTTTATTTTATTATTGCTCTTAGGTATATCTTAATTTATTTTGTGTAACATAATATTTTATATTATAATTCATTCACTTTTATTTTTTTATTAGTACATATTAATTAATATATTAATATTTTTTCTTAATCGATTTATTCTGTTTTAATTTGCAGGTTTCAACTTCATATTAAAAAGGATGATGATTAGTGTTTGACATAATAATTTTATTTCAAGGTTTAAGCAAGATTGTTAATATACAATTTAAATAATTATTAATTCATATTTAATATATTTATGTACATTTTTAATTATCAAATATATTATTTAATACAAATATTGTATTTTTAAATTAAAGAACCGCGTAACACGCGGGCATTAAACTAGTCTCACAATTAGATTACACTGTTTACGTGTCATTACTCATTACTCATTAGGGGATTAATTTGAAAGGCATGATATATGTTGGAACAAATTCAAAACAGAAAAGTCCTAGCAAAGTTGGGGACTTTTCTTTTTGGAAAAACTAGGAAATATCAAATATAATTTGAGTTGGTATGATGTGAAACTTGTTCACCGTTGAACTAATTTATCCTTTACAGGCATGATCCTTCAGTTATCACGACTAATAACTTTTATAAAATAAGTCACATCCTTCAATTATCACTACTAATATTCCCTGTTGTAATTAATATAAGTCACACCCGAGTCTGTTTGTTACGTGGTATAGGATATGAAAATATATGAAACCATGTGATACATTTTACTTACCTATATGATATATTTGACTTTTTTAAGTGTTTGTTATGATGTATTCAAATCATGATTTATTTTACTTCAACTGTTTATTAAGATTGATAAAGACATGGGAATTCATTTGATAAATATTAATTTTACTATTATACCCCTTATTACATATATATTTTTACAAACAATGAATTAAAATAGAGTCATTTATGTCAATTAACAACAATGGATAATATTTGGTATTAGAAATACCACCTAAGATGTGGGATCCATAATCATGTAAAAATGAGAAAAAAAATGCAGGCCTTCGGACCAAGGGAAAAAGTCATTAAACATACCAAACACTTAAAAATGTGGGATATGATTTCTTTTCCCCCCTTTTCCTTTCTTTCCTCACATGAACTTTTCCTAAAAATGAAAAAGGAAATTTCTTCCTTAAAAAGTTAATGCATCATACTAGAAAGCGTGTGGTGAAGAGCATAACCCAAATAGAAAGCGTGAAAAGGGAATCTATTTGATTTTATTTTATCAGAATATTATTTTATTCATGTTATTTTACAAACTTACAAGCCTTGATTTTTTTAGGAAATATTTAGAACTGAAATTTAACGTAACTTTGGTGGTTACTTACACGTAATTGGAAAAGAGTTGTGCAATAAAGATATGGAGTATTTGTTTTCGATAATCTACATAAACAATTTTACTTTTGCAAGCATTCTTTGTAATAGCATACCCTCAAGTTTTCAATAAGACGTCATTTGGATGGATGAATTTAGAAATTCATGGATTTTACATACAAATCATACTATCCAATGGATTTACAAATACTTAGATGTGAGAGTTTAGGGAAGAGAGTGAAGGGTGAGAGGGGGAAGGGGTAGAAATGGGGGGATTTCACAAATGACTAGGTTTTGATAAGGATTTGAAATTCTTCTATTTTAAATTAGACTCTCAAATCTAAGTATTTGTAAATCCATTGAAGAATGATGACTTGTGTGTGAAATCTATAAATTTCAAATTCATCCATCCAAATGGAGCCTAAATGTTTTTTTAGCCGTAAGTATCCGGTATAAACTTTATATTATTATATTTATAAACTATTTTCACAATACAACTTATCAACTGATATCATTACATTTATAAATTAATATCATATCATTAAATGTCATAAGTATTGGTTTATAAGAGTTATGATCAATTTACAATATTAATTTCATACAATGAAATTTTTTTACAAGAGAGTTTGTGATTTAATAATATACTATAAAATAACAAAAAACAAATATTTTTACTCTTAATTAATTTTCCTTCTCATGTCTTATTTGTTTCCTTGCAGATTAATACCACTCACTAAAAAGAGCTTTTTCTAATTACTAAAAAATTTACACTTTATAATAAAAAAAAGTTCCGTAATTAAAAGAAATTTAGAAATCTTTGGGTGAGAATAAATTGAAAAAAAAAGGGTGACAATAGTGAAAAAGATAAATAACTTTTAGTAAAATTTAATTTCAGAAAAACATTTGTTGGGAAACAGGGGAGTATTATTTTCTTGAAACACAGTACGATATTCTTTTAAAAACAAATTAGTATTAAATTAAATTAAAAACAATAATTTAGCAAATCTAAACTAACATAAATTCTCTTGCAAAACTTATTTATAACATAAAATTGATACAAATATAAAATCTCTTGCAAAACTTATTTATAGCATAAAATTGATACAAATATTTATATAAATTGATACTAATTTTATAAATTATATTCATAGCATTAAATGTTATAATATTAAGTTTCTAAATTATTGGAAAAATTAAATAAATAAATAGTTCCACAATTCGTTATAAATTCAAACTTTTAGAAGAAATAAATTTATTTTAGGAAAATTGTCAATTCAGGGCCTGAAAGATGACAAAATTATCAATTTAAGGCCTTAAAGATTTTTCCTATCGATTCAAGGCCTGAAAGATTAAAAACTATCGATCCAGGGCCTGAAAGATAAAAACTATCAATTTGAGGCTCACACATTTTAAGGTCATGTTTGACACTTATATTTTATATCCTTATTTCATGTTTTTATTTTTTTTATTTTTTGAGTTTACGATTCAAGATTTACAGTTCAGGAGGTTTAGAGTTCATGGTTCAAGGTTTAGGGTTCATCGTTTAGAGTTTAGAGTTTAGTGTTCAGGGTTTAGGGTTTTAGTGTCAAACATAGCCTTAAATTTTATAAGCCTTGAATTGATAGTTTCTATCTTTCAGGCCCAGGATTGACAATTTTCTATCTTTCAAGCCTTGAATCGATAAGAAAAATCTTTTAGACCTTAAATTGATAGTTTTACCATCTTTCAAGCCCTGAATTGATAAAATTCATTTATTTTATGTTATCAGTGCATTTGGGCTCACCTGCGTCTTGCGTTCGATTCACTCGTATTAAATTGTCTTTGTTTTGTGCAAATCTGCCGCCGTACAGTAATACAAAGATTTGATGAATTTTTTGCGAGTCATGACTCATGATTGCGACTCAGCATAAAAATAGCTGAAGATATTTTTTAGAAATACTACTAGTGTAGTCAATTATGCAAATTCAAAGAGTTGACCTTATTTTGCGCTCCAAATTCCAATTTGGCCGACAAGGGCATTATTATTTGGGGAAAAGTTAAGATACAAAGTTCAAAAACAAAAAATTCAAGGTATAAATGCAATTTTTTTGTACAAAATACAGTTTTTTTCAAACAAAATATAGTTTTTTTATATCTTAGAGTAAATAAAAATTATATTTACACCTTAAAGTTACTACTTCCTATTTTTGTACCTTAGAGTCATTAACTCTATTCTTAAATGCATACCTAACTATCACGATTTCCAGCTTTTGGCCACTTATATACCTGTGTTTTGTACGACACATTTTAATATCATCAAACACATCTACTGAAATAGGATTTGGATCCTCTACATTTCGTTTCTGTAAATTTCATGTAAATTTTGAAGAGAGAAAGATACATAATAAATTAATATAAGAAAATATTTATAAAGTATGGACCCTTGCATTGTGTCTGTCTCTCTTCGACATTTACAAAAAATTTACACAAAGAAATGAAGAGTATCCAAATACATTGACTAAAATAAGTGTATTGAGCAAAGTTATTAGTATTAATAGCATTCATTCTGCAAATTAACCAAAAAAACAAAAAAAAAAGCTTTACTACCAACGGATACGACAATCCTTTTCTCTCAATCAATTGTCTTTTTTATTCTTAAAGGTGATGTGATGATTTGAATTTGTGACCTTATAAAATATATATTGATACTCTAATTACCACTTCGTCATCGATCAGTTTTCTTTCTAAATCCTAGAATTACAAAATGCATTTTATAGGACTGCACATACAATTTATTTTTTTTGACTTTGATGTGTTTGGAATTAATTCTGAACATGTTTCTATAATTTTTATTCGAAGCGCTCTTTGCGTGAGAGCATAATTTGGGCATTGACACTTTAACACTTTGAGAGAAGTGGATGTTAATTGTGCTAAGTTGTACTTTGTCTCATGTAAGAGGCCCTCTTTTTATCTTTTTATTCTGATACCACTGTCTGATCCTGCGAACAGTTATGGTGGTACCAACGGGTTTTATCATGTTTCTAATTCTTGACTATGGTGTACGTGTCTCCAGAATGGGTTACAAAGAATTTTGATTTCACTGCACCTCACAAATTACAATAGACTGTCAACATCAGATCATAACAAATGAGCAACGGCCACAACGTCCAGAATAACAGTGTCTAGCTCAAATGGAAAAGTCAACAATATAGGCATTAGAAATAGAGCACCACGGATGATGGTAAAACCTCGATCCATTGGATGTTGATTCATGTGTTTAATACAAGAGTCAAACTATCTAATTGTTGTCATCAACTTGAAACAAAATTCCTCATGGGATCAGTTTTATACCTGTATTAATTTGATGCTCATAAAACTTGTATGAGTCACCTATAAGATGCATTGCACTATACAACTCTTGCAAATTTTGAATAATTGTTTTACTAAAATATATTAATTTTTACTTTATTTCACTGAACAATATTAATTATTCTCATTCAACATAAATATTAGTTAGTCCAGTCCAAACATATTTTAAGATTCAAATTTCGTCTCGCATGTTAGACCGCCTCACACAATACCCATCCTAATTTTAAGTTTAAAATGATGTCTCGTATCAAAATTGTATGAAACCATTTCATCTCAAGATTTGTGAAACAATCTCCTGCAGGGAAGTGGATCCCCGGTGTATAGCACAGTTGTTCATTAGAAGAATTATATCGTTGGATAATGCACAATCGTACAATAGGAGATCTATTTCCTATCGTGAAGAATCTCATGGTACCCCAATTCATTAAATTGGATTAAAAACTCATTAAATATATAGAGATCGTATTAAAAGCTACTTGCAAGGTATACGCCACTAAGAGCATCTCCAAAGTGGTGAAAAATTTGGACTCAAACCCAATTTGCCACCATTTTACCCCTCCAATGGGGACTCAAATTTGGACTCAAAATACCACAAATTTTGAGTTTGACTCAAATTTGCTCAAATTTGTCACCAACTCAAACTTAAACTCAAACCACTTTTTGTATTTTCTTTTTATTTTGCATTAAATTTTTATATGATATAAGAATAATTTATTATTTTTAGTATTATTTTCACTTTATTTTTTTATTTTGATTTATATTTATAATAATTTTATATTTAAGACAATATTAGTAATTTCTAAAATTTTAAAAATTGAAGGCATGTAAAACAACATTAATAATTTAAATTATAAAATACAATAAGAAATAAAACGTACATACTAAAAATTTATATTAGAAAATACAATAGAAAATAAAACATACATACTACGAATTTAAAATGCAAATTACAATAGGAAATAAATAAAGAAACACAACAATCAAGCTAAATTTAATGCATAGACATAAACATGACTAAACAAATAATTTTCTTGGACGATATAAAAGAATCAGAGATGCAGATGCTCATTTCGAACTTCGGAATGCATTGATTGAACATCTTTGGGAAGAGTATTCTAATTTAGTCAATTAATGATTATTTTTTTTAAAAACAAAAGCCAGTTACGAGCAACTGGTACAAATGTCGTGAAGGCTGTCCACAATATTTGGAGGCTCGACCCAACAAATCGAACTCTCATGAAGGCGAGAAATCCGAGCAAGATTATGTGCCACAACATTGGCATTTCGATTCACCCATACTATTCGGTACCGCTCGTGATTCGCAATAACACGTTTTATCATTGTTATGAGGTCGCCATAAACAATATTGTCTAGTACATTCGAACTAACTGCATCTCTTACGTATTGCGCGTCCGTCTCAATGACAGCCTCTTCGATTCCCATCCCGACCGTCCATTCTATAGCTTCCAGCACTCCCCAGGCCTCTCCTTCTTTCACCTCCATAATTCCTTGCTGGTGTTGTGTCCTCATAGCAATACACTCACCCGTGGGGCCTCTAAGGACCATCCCAATGCCGGTCTGTCGTGTGTCCTCAAAGAAAGTTGCGTCGATGTTTATTTTCAGGGCCGGGGAGATTGGTGGATGCCACCTGAGACAAGTATTCCTCCCAGGTTCCCGACTGGCCCCCGCACCAATATTTTTTCACTCACACAGAAACGATGTAGCAGAAAACACCACTTGTACCGTCGTCGACCTCTTTCCCCCCATATCACTTGGTTCCTATGGCGTCAAATAGCCCAAACTATAGACATGGCTCTCTCACTTTCGGACAGATCAAGCTCCCCCAACGAGCGCAGAAAAAGCTCACTGTGATCTTCCACTTCACCACACAAATCGTCAATTTTCTCCCAAAGATTTCCGACTTTCCAACAATCTATAGCAAATTTACAATCTACAAATAAGTGCCACAGGGACTCTCTCATCCCTAAAGCTTCACAGACCGAACAATTAGAACTCAAGTTGGGATACCATCTGCTGAGTTTTGATCTCACCGCCACCCAACCTTTGCATAAACGCCAATAGAAGGCCTTAACACGAGGTGGGACTTTCATTTTCCAGATTCTCGACCACTTTATCTCGTCTGTGTTTCCTCTATTATTGATTATACTCATCGTCAAATTGTATGCCGACTTCACTGTGTAGATACCATTTGGCGAGAAGTGCCAAATGATGGAATCTGGAGTATCTCCCGGTGATGGTTTGGTACGCAATATCTTATCTGCGCCATTCGTTGTGAATACTTCCGTAATGACTTCTACATCCCAGAGTCTGGTATTCGGAATGTAGAAATCCTTAACCAGCATGTCTTCAAAGCCTTGTACCATCGGGGTTGTCACCCAGAACGATTTATCATCTCTCAGCCATGGGTCCATCCACATACGAACATTATCACCTTCCCCAACCTTCCATCGAGTTCCTCGCCGGACCAGGTCCCTCGCATCATAGATACCCCTCCATGTATAACTCAGATTATTACCAATTGGAGCCTCAAGAAAGCCACAATGCGGGAAGTATTTCGCCTTTAGGATCCGACTGAGGAGCGATTTAGGATTTTTTTGAATGCGCCAACCAAGTTTACCCAGCATGGCCACGTTAAAAAAATGTAGGTTGTGAAACCCCATTCCTCATTTGCTCTTATGCTTGCACAGTGCTTCCCACGTTTCCCATTTTACTCCTTTCTTTGGATCCGTACCGTGTCCCCACCAAAAAACGTTCAACATCTTGTGAAGATCATCCAACATAGTGTTAGGTATTAGAAACATGCTCATGCAATGGCGAGGGATCGCTGAAATTTCTTTGCCTTTAATGAGAACCTCTTTCCCCGATTTAGATAACTTCTTATTGCGCCACCCATGTAATTTATTCCACAACCGATCCTTTAAAAATTTGAAAATCTCGTTGTTTGACCTTCTGATTAAGGATGGGAGGCCAAGATACTCGCTGGTGTTGAGGCCCGTTGAGACACCCAAAATTTCCTTCAAATCTTCCCTACTCTCTCGCGGGTAACATTTTTATTTAAAAAGACAATTGGATTTTGAGTAGTTAATGGCTCGCCTTTGAGGCTCGTTCATACAAATTCAACGATTCCTTGAGTACTGGTACACTCTTCCTTGATGCCTTGCAAAAAGAGAAGGCTATCGTCGTGAATAAAAAGATGAGATACTGGTTGGGGCACGCCGCTAACCGCGCCAACAGGTCTTGACCTTCCTCTCGAGTTACGTCCCGAAGCAAACTAGAGGCCTTTCAAGACACGAATGAAAAGATATGGTGACAGGGGGTCACCCTGACGTAATCCCTTTCTCGGAGATACAGGACCCACCAAGTGATCGTTCACCATGAACGAATAAGTAACCGATTTGACGCACATGTCCATCCACCTAATCCACTTGTCCAAAAAAACCCATTTTTCCTCAAGGACTTCATTTAGGAAACCCCAATCCACTCGATCATAAGCTTTACTAATATCAATTTTAAGAGCCACATCTCCTTTTCTCCCTTTTCTTTTGTTTCTCATAGAGTGAATCGTCTCGAAAGCGATCAGTACGTTGTCTTGAATGAGACGGCCTGAAACAAAAGTCGATTGTGATTCGTCGATCAAACTTCGGCACACCTTTTTTTTTTTCGGTTTGTTACATAAAACCTTGGAACGATTTTGTAGACTACGTTGCACAACGAGATAGGTCGGAGATCCCTTATTGATTGTGGATCTCACATTTGGGAATCAGAACCACCGTGGTGTCATTCAAGCCATCCGGGAATCTTCCATCGGCCAGCCATTGCGTGCACGTGCGGACCAGATCCGGACCTATCACCCCCCAAAACTTCTTATAAAACCCCGGGTTGAAACCATCCGGACCTGGGGAATTATCTTTGTGCATTTGGAAGACCGCAATTCTGAATTCCTCAGGGTTAAAGTTGTCCCCCAGCATATCGTTGTCTTCGTTCGAGACTAAACCCCTGATATGGGAGGTAACCTGTTCAATGTCTCCAAGATTATTAGCTGGAGTGAAC
The DNA here is from genome assembly GCA_037126765.1 of Stenogyne calaminthoides. Taxonomy (NCBI): domain Eukaryota; kingdom Viridiplantae; phylum Streptophyta; class Magnoliopsida; order Lamiales; family Lamiaceae; genus Stenogyne; species Stenogyne calaminthoides. The sequence goes on from JBBCBC010000010.1 coordinate 3,005,049, forward strand.
ATGTCCTTGAAGTACAACAGAATAACTCTCTCCAAACCCTCCTGATCCTCAATCCAGGTACCTCCGTCATCGTATAAGCCTAAAATTTTGTTTCGTTTCTTCCTAGTTGACGCCATTTGATGAAAGAATCTCGTGTTGAGATCCCCTCCTTTTAACCAATGCGCCTTGGCTCTCTGCTTCCAATACTTTTCCTCCGACACTAGTAAGGTTGCCAACTCCGTTTTCAAGGTTATCAACTTCTCCAGCGACTGTGAATTGGTACAGCCTTGCAACGCCTCGATTTGACTTTCAATATCTCTCTTATTCCATATGCTCGCTAACGCAACATGCCTACCCCAATCTGCGAGTACTTCCCCCGTGGCCTTCAGACTTTTGGTTAGCTCGAAATCTCTAAACCCATCCCAGCTTCTCGAAACCACATTGGTCACATCGGGCTCATCGAGCCATTTGTTCTCAAACCTAAAATGCCTTATGTATTAAACTTGATACTAGTCGGAGATGTATCAATTAATGATTATGAATATGTTATTTGTATATTTTTAAGTATTACATTTTGTTGTAATAATATGTAATTGTAATGTATCATGTAACTGATTTTGGTGTTTTTTTAATTGAAATTAATCTATTTTCTTGTATTTTGTATTAATTTAAAAAATAAATATTCGTGTCATTTTAAATTTCTTTTATCAAATTTTAATTTTACTTATTTTATATAATTTAAACGTAAATATGAAATTATATAAATAAATAACTGATAAAATAAAAATTAAACAGAAAAAATTAAGAATATTCTAAGAGAATATTCTTATTTGAATTGAAATTTGAATTCAATGGTTGGAGATGATTTTACTGTTTAACTCAAATTTGGTGACAAATTGATGTTTTGAGTTCAAATTTGTCTCAAAGGGTTGGAGATGCTCTAAGTAGGTATTATATTGAATGCAATCTAATCGCCAAATTACAATTACATTTTTATAATCACTCATTAACTACAACAAATCATATTCTTACCAAAAATTAAGACCGGGAAAGGCGGATTAAGCCCACGACATCTTTGGTTTCACTCAAAAGCCGCCCATAAAGCGTTTCTAAAAGCTTCCGTGCGCCAATCACACCATTACTATTTCCCCTCAACCTTTTTTCGATTTCTCAAAATGTAACCTTCCCCAAACTTTATATAAACCACTTGAAATCCCACCTTCTTTTTATCTTCTCCCTCTAAATATGCACTCTCATAGTTGCCAACACGCGGTTATTCCATTACACGTTTTTCCACCATGTGCGCGCATTTGAGTTCGTGGTGTATTGCTGGAATTGAATTGCGATTGCAATTGCAGGTGAGTTTTAAATTTACTCTGACAATGAGTGGCTTTCGGTTAAGTTATGGTATTGGATTGCAACTGCGATTTGGAATTGCTTTTATACCAAGTTTTGAATTCTTCTGGGTTGTGATATCTTTTTTCTATTCGTATATTTGTGGTTAAGTTTGGGGACAATATTCCGATAAGGTTTAAGAAAAACAGGCAGAATTGTGTTCCTGTGGTGAATTTTTAGTCAAGGGGTCAAGTTTGGATGAGATTTAGGTATCTGCAGTTGTGCCGTCTAACTTTGTATTCCTCTTTTGTTTCGATAACATTGAGAGTATTGATTGATGTACTTTCTATTTTTGGAATTCTTGATCGGTTTTTCTGCTGTTTATCTGGAAGTTTCCAGATTCACGATCATCTGAGCATGAAATTTTATTTTGAAAGGCTTAAAAAGGAGGCACTGAAAAACTCAACTGATACTATATGAAAGCAGAACAAAAGTGTAGTCACTGCCTCATGTTTGGAAGAGTAAAAATCTACGAAAATTAATGGATATGTTAAATGATATAATGAATTTTTGTGTTCATGCTTCGGCCATGAGGCAGGTTTCAGTTGTATTTTTCCGACAATGGTTAGTGATGTTCATATGAGTTTGATGGATCCTTTCCTTTTTTCCCATCTTCCCTTTTCATGAATGGCATTTGATCGAACCAGATACATTAGCCTTTTTATTATCAATTCAGAGCCACAGCTTTCCTGCCACATTAGTGCAATCAGCAATACAATGAAGCTGGTTTATGAATTATGAGTTTTAGCTTAACTACAGCCGAGTCTGTGACTCTGTGGGTCTTATTTCACTTGATAAGAGGTTTTAGATAGCAATTGCAGAAAAGTATCCTTTTGGTTTCCTTGAACAATTATGTCTTTTGTGGTAGCTGTTGAATGTTGAGTGTTAGTTCGAGCTCATATTGTTGCTCTAACAGATTTTTTTTGGGAAAAAGAAGTTGCTACTTTAGGACGAAGCTCCAATTTGACATTCTGAGAAGGAATGCGTTTAAGGACTTGTAATAGAAAGAATATGAAGAAGTTGAATATACAAATGCTTCATAGTTTTTACATGAGGGAAAACAATTACAGTTTTTTTTTTTTTTTTTCCTTCTAGCTTATGCTATTCACATAGTTCCAACTTCTAATATTGACGATTTATCTCTTTACTGCTTAGCTGAAGGCGACAAGCCAGAAAATTGAAATACGCAGTTTTATTGAACAAGTGCACATTTTTTTTAAGCATCGATAATGCAAGAACCAGAACCCGATGCTGCTCAATGGAGCTTTTTCAACATCGACAATATTTTCAGCAACAATTATTATGGAGACAGCAATCAGCATGATGTGAAAATTTGCCATGAACAGTACATTAGAGATGATCATTCTGTCAGCCTCGATGATGATGAGTTTATTGCACATGCTCTTATGCAAGAAGAATTGTCACGATTGTCAATTTCAGAATCTCCTGAATTATTATCACATTCTGGGGAAGGTTTGCAAGATTCCACCGTTGCCCCAGATTGGCATAATTCAAGTAACTATTATCTGGGTATGTTCTTCCTTTTTGTTCGTGTGTGTTACATCTTGCTAGATCATACTGTAATATATTGCTAAAATAGTAAAATTACTACAAAAGCTGCAGGCCAAGAGCATGAGAGTGATGATGCAGGAAGTATATGCTCTAGTCCTGGAGATAAATCATGTGATGGAGATGATTATTCTTATAATTTGGACATAGCAGACGAATCTGAACTTGATGGAGAAGTTGAGAAGAGGTTGTACCAAATGATTCCTGTTCCTGTAAGCATCGATTCCATTAAGTCTTCTAGAGTTGCATCTTGATCTAACCAATGTTTTATTGTTTTAATCATTTTGTTAACTTAATTAGTGTTCCTGATCATGATAAATACAATTTGCAAATGCATTGAGTTTGTATCACACATAAAAGACTTTTAAGTTTCTTTTAAACTGAGGATATTGTCATTATATCCTAGTGGATTCAAGGCATTTCAATGCAATCCAAAGACATCCAAAATCTGTTTCAAGGCAAAATCACAATTGATACACCTAAAATACTAAGAAATAAACGCAACTCAAGTTCTGAAGCAGTTTCTTCTTACACAAACTTTGGCATATGTGATTGAATACAATTTTCTATGCTCAAAAGGTCTTTAAAGGAAATTCAATTGTTTTATTGGCACTATGCACAGCATGTTCCAAGAATTAATGGAGACATACCCTCAGTTGATGAAGCAACTTCTGATCATCAAAGGCTGCTCGATAGGTACCTCTTGTATCCTCTTGTTGGCTTAGATATCGAATTGGAATTCAGATGTATAACTGCTTTTTCCTGTTCCTTTCTCTTCTGGATTTCTTTTTTATGGATGTAATATATGTGTGATTTTTGTCTGTATGTTCATATCACTCAACATGCTGTAAAGTCGAGTGTGATCTGATTTTATACTTTGATCTGCAAATATCAAATGCAAATGACCTTTATCAAGCTGGCCAAGCTCATGTTTTACTCATAGCATAGAAGAGTTCATAACCTAAAAAATATGTGATGCCAATCACTGTCCCTTGCAAATGGGCTTATATGAGGATAATAATCTTAATAAGCTTTATTTGGACTATGATTGTTACAGTTTATAATCTTTACAAGGGCTATGATTAGCACTTATAATTAGCTTGTTGCACTTGGTTATGGAGTGAAAGAGGCTAGAGTTCGGAGGCCAATAAAGTCAATTAGGGATTCTGAAGTTTGCTGTAATGGTTTTCGGTTGCATTTTATATAGTTTTCTTTCAGTATATGTTCATGTATAATAACGTATAATTCTCATGACCAGTTAATTGGTGAAGCACATTTGTGAGAATTGCTTTTGCATGACTCTTTCGTTTCAGGTTAGAGTTATATGACTTGATTGAGCACAAAGTTCAAGGAGATGGAAATTGTCAGGTGAGTCTGCTCTGTCTTATGCATTATTTTCTGTTAATTCCAACTGTACATTGAGATAACATTTATCTTTTGTTAGTTGTTACACATTATAACGAGCTTGTGTTGAAAACTTAGAGCCATTGCTGTCTCAATTAAATGAGTGGACTATAATATTCAGATATTTTTAAATCATTCCACTGATCCATTTATGATTTTCTGCAGTTTCGAGCTTTATCTGATCAGTTCTATCGGAGCCCTGAACACCACAAATTTGTACGACAACAAGTCGTGCGTCAGGTGGTGGTTGTTGTCACTAAATATCTTCATCGATTTCTACCATTGGCTCTAACACTTTCTTTGTGTTAATATGGTGTTATCAGCTCAAAGCTAATCCTGAAATGTACGAGGGATATGTTCCCATGGAATATGCCGAGTACCTTAAAAGGATGTCCAAGTATAGTTGTAACATTTTGATTTTGATCTTCCTTTTCCTTTTTGAACACACCTACGATGCTTACATGTTTAGTAACCAGGAGCGGGGAGTGGGGTGATCATGTCACATTGCAAGCTGCTGCAGATTCGGTATTCATAGTCTTCCCTTAACCACCTCCCCCTTTGTGTTGGATACCAAAATCAATCTATCATATCTTAAACATGGCTATTTTGCTTTGACAGTATGGTGTGAAAATTCATGTAGTAACTTCATTCAAAGATACCTGCTACATCGAGATTCTCCCCCAAGAGCAAAAGTCAAAAAGAGGTTATTCATCCTTTCTTAAATTTTATGTTATATTTTAGCAAAAGTTACATGACAACAGTGCTTGGTATCTAATCTTTTGCATGTTGGTGCAGTCATATATTTGAGTTTCTGGGCTGAGGTACATTACAACTCGATTTATCCTCATGGAGGTACACTGTAATTTATTTTTCACCTGACATAACAACTCTTGGGTTTCTGTCTTTTCTTACTAATATGATGAAATTAAATCTTATCGAACAGATGTGCCCCCCAGTGATTTCAAGAGGAAAAAGAAGTGGTGGAACTTTCGAAACAAGCAGTAGAAAATCGTTAACCTTTCGAAATAAATGGGTGATGATATTCAGAATTCAGTACCCTGCTGCATTCAGTTGTACAGTCTACATAGTGAAGAAGTTTATCTTCATTCTTACTTTATATGTTTACTTACACTAATATAACACCGACCAGATTGTTAATTCATACAATGAATTATTTTTTAAATGCTTGTTGAGTTATTTAGTCATAATTTGTTATTTTTACGATATGGTCTTGTTGGGTTGAGGAGATGGGTGTCAGACCCATGGAGGCGCTTGACCAAGACGAGTGGTCGAGCACCTATGCAGGATCGAGCGGCCCCCTTTCCAAAGACCATCTGGCGCCGAAATATTGCTTGATCGAAGGAACCGCTCGACCAAAGCCCCTGGTCGAGCGGGTTCCGCAGCTCTGTTCGCAAAATTAGGGCTTCGGCCCATGTCTCATTTAAATACCTTGATTCATTGTATTTACCTCTTTGTACGTAAATAACACACGAAAATAGTGAATCTCCTGGATTGGTAGTGCCCTCAGACGTAGTCATTTCTGACGAACTGGGTAACCAAATTGTTTGTCTCTAAATTCCTAGTTCTATTATTTTCTCCATAATTGCTTGGTTAATTCCTAACAACTGGTATCAAGAGCATCTGGTTAAAGGGATCCGTGGAGAAAGAATTATGATGGTGAAGGAAATCGCTTTGTTGAGAAGTTTGATGGAACGGATTTTGGATTTTGGAAATTGCAGATTGAGGATTACCAGATTAAAGATCTCAGATCAACCGTTGGGTGAAAAAACTGAAAGATATGAAGGGACGACGAGTGCAAGTTCTTTGGATAGGAAGGCGATGAGTGTGGTTAGATCCGTCGTTATCCGCGAACGTAAGCCATACATCTGGTGAAAGCAAAAACCACAAAGGAGATGCTGGAGATATTGATTGAGATGTATGAAAAACCGTCTACGGCGAACAAGGTTCATCTGATGCGGAGGTTATTCAACCTGAGGATGGCGGAGGATACTGTGGTAGCCAACCATCTCAACGAGTTCAATATGATCATAACCCAATTGAGCTCGGTTGAGATTGATTTTGATGATGAAGTTCAAGCATTAATTTTGTTGTCTTCTTTACCGGAAAGTTAGAGTGGAACGGTAACGACTGTTAGTGCTTCAGCGGGTAAAGTGAAACTAAAATTCGATGAGGTTAGGGATTTGGTCATGAGCGAAGAAATTCACCAAGAAGAGTTGAGGTGTGCCCACGATGATCTTTGCTTTGATACGGAAATAGAGGCGATCTGAATCGAAGGGAAAACCAAATCGGGGTAGATCGAAGTCAAGGGGCAATGATAAGCCCAAGAAGGATAAGAGTAAGGTTGAGTGTTACAAATGTCATGAGCTTGGTCATTACAAGAGAGAGTGCAAGGAACAAGGGAATGACCCAAACAAGAATGACAACTCAGCCAACGTTGCCACTGATGAGGACTCAGATGCATTGATTACGAGTGTAAGCGATCCATTGAGTTAATGGGTGTTAGATTCGGAGCATCGTTTCATTAGATGCGGCAAGTCTTTGATGTAATGGAGAAGTACACTTCCGGGAACTTTGGGAGGGTTTATCTAGCTGATGATGATCCGTTGGAAATCAAAGGGAAAGGGGATGTTCGGATTAAGACACGAAAACGAGATCGTATTCTGGTTGAAAGATGTGAGACATATTCTGGGTTTGAAGAGGAATTTGATTTCGGTTAGGCAACTTGATGATGAGGGCTACAAGGTGACTTTTGGGTGTAACATGTGGAAGATATCCAAAGGTGTCATGGTAGTGGCTCGAGGAAAAAAAGAGGGCGTTGTATATGACGAACAACACCCATGAAAAAGTTATGTGCTTGAAGGGTAAACCGCCGGACCTCAAGACGATTGACATTGGTTTGTGTGAGGACCGTGTATTCTAAAAGCGAAAAGAGTGAATTTTTTTTTGAAGGGAGGCGGTGGCTTTGAAGAAGCGGGTTTGGAGTTAGTTCACAATGATTTGTGGGGTCCAAAGACAAGTGACATCCTTTGGTGGAGCATCATATTACATGACTTTCATTGACGACTCTTACGGAAAGGTATGGGTTTATTTCTTGAAAAATAAATCGATGTCTTTAATGCTTTCGAAGTGAAAAACTCTTGTAGAAACCGAAAATGCGTCTCAAGGTGAAGTGTTTGAGATCCGATAATGGTGGAGTACGAGCTCTGTGAGTTCAAGGAATTTTATGAGGCGAATGGAATTGGATGGAGAAAACCGCGGAGAGGAACCCCACAAAGCAGAATGGGCGTGGCGAACGTATGAAACAGGACCCTATGTGAACGTCTTTAGGAGCATGAGATTGAAGTGTGGGCTGCGAAATATGTTTTAAGCAGAGAGGCGATTAACACAACAACTTACTTGATAAAATGTAAGACCCTCAACTCCTTTGGAAAATGGCATACCGGGAGGAGGCTTGGTGGAAATGAGAGGTAAATGTCTTTTTTCTTCGAGTATTTGGGTGTGTTGCATATGCTCATGTTGATTCTATGAGTAGAAGTAAGTTTGATGCAAAATCATTAAGTGTACGTTTGTTGGATATGGCGGTGATGAATTTGGTTATCGATTTAGGGATGAGGAAAAGCGAAAAGGTGATTCGTAGTCGAGATGTCATATTTAATGAACAATTGATGTACAAAGACAAAGTTTGGGATATCCAAAGAAGGTGGTTCTGAGTCTTAGGTTGTGGAGTTAGACATTTCGAACTCGGGTGGGAGCAAAGAGGTTCTAGATGATCAGGTGATTGTTGAGGAAGAACCAAGTACACCACCACCAACAATTCCATTTGTGGAGATCCACGAGAGATCGGAGATCTTCGATAGGTATTCACCCTCCTTCATTATTTATTGTTAACGATGGTGGTGAACCCGAATGTTATCTGAGAAGCAACACGTAGTGAATGCAATTGGACAAGTGGAAACTTGCAATGGATGATGAGATGAATTCATTGATGACCAACGGAACTTGGGAGCTTGTTGAGCTTCCTAAGGGCAAGAAAGCACCATAACAAGTGGGTTTACATAATAAAAGAGGAGAGGTCACGATGGAAGCAAACACTACAAGGCAAGATTGGTTGTGAAGGGGTTTCAGCAGAAACATGGTATTGACTATACTGATGTTTTTACTCCAATAGTGAAGCTAACTACCATTCGATTGGTTCTGAGTCTGGTGGCTGCAGAAAATTTGGTGTTAGAACAGATGGACATGAAGACCGCCTTTCTTCATGGTGATTTAGATGAGGACATCTACATGAAGCAACCGGAGGGATACTTGTCTAAGGGGAGTAGTGAGCTAGTTTGCAAGTTGAAGAAGAGCTTGTATGGTCTGAAACAAGTTCCATTACAGTGGTACAAGAAGTTTGATGGGTTCATGCACGAGATTAAGATCAATAGGTGTGAGGCTGACCATTGCTGTTACTTCAAGAGGTATGATGATGGTTATATCATTTTGCTATTATATGTTGATGACATGTTGATAGCGGGGCTCTAGTGCTTTCGGGAGGTGAGCAAGTTGAAGGAAAATTATGCGAAAGGTTTGCTATGAAGGACCTTGGAGAGGCCAAGCAAATCTTGGGTATCTTGAATCGATCGTGACAAGGTGGCGGAAAGTTGTATCTTTCACGGTGAATACATAAAGAAAGTCTTGGAGAGATTTAGTATGGAAGATCTGTGCCGGTCGGGTCCCGTTGGGGAAGTCAATTCAAGCTATCCAACAAGGACTCACCTAGTAGCGAAGAGGAGCGAACCTACATGCAAAACACTCCGTATGCTTCAGCAATTGGAAGTTTGATGTATGCTATGGTGTGTACAAGACCTGATATTGCACAAGCGGTGGGAGTTGTTAGCCGGTTTATGGGCAATCCGGGTAAACAACATTGGGAGGCAGTGAAGTGGATCCTAAGGTACTTGAGAGGTACTACTGAACAAGCTTTGTGCTTTGAGGGCAAAAAAGGTTGGGTTGGCAGGATATGTTGATGCAGACTTGGCATCAAATGTTCTCGACAAAAAGAAGGATACTACAGGTATGTGTTTACTTTTTTGGTGGTACAACTATCTCTTGGGCTTCTAAGTTGCAAAAAGATCGTAGCTTCGGTTCAACTGCTTGAAGCACGCTGCGCGATTCGAGGCTAGTAAAGAAATGGTTTGGTTGCAGAATCTGTCGTGTGAGTTGGGGAAGGAGCAAAAGGATAGTATTCTGTATAGTGACAGTCAGAGTGCTATTCACTTGGCGAAGAATTCGGCCTTTCACTTTCGAGGATCGAAGACATCGAGTTGAGGTATCATTACATACGTTACCTCATTGAGAATAAGATCTTCTGGTGATGAAGATCCGGGAAGTGAGAATCTCGATGACATGTTGGTGAGGTTGTGACCTTAGAGAAGTTGAAGTTATGCATGACTTATTTGGTCTTGAAATGAGCATAAGGCGGACACTACTTACCGGCCCGAGAGAAACCGTTGGAACGGGGAAGAAATTCTGATTAGTCGATCTCGGTGGGAGATTGTTGGGTTCATGAGACCGGATATTGGGTTGAGAGAGACGAGTCCGGACCGGAGGCGCTCGACCAAGACGAGTGGTCGAGCACCTATGCACGATCGAGCGACCCTTTCCGGCTTCCATCGGGGCGCGAAATTAGCTAGCTTGATCAAGCGGAACCGCTCGACCAAAGCCCTTGGTCGGCGGGTTCCGCCCAACTTCTGTCGCCGGAATTAGGGCTTCGGCCCATGTCTCATTTAAATACCTCGACTCATTGTATTTGCCTCTTTGTACGAAAATAACACACGAAAATAGTGAATCTCCTGGCTTGATAGTGCCCCCAGAAGTATTCATTCCTGACGAACTGGGTAACCAAATTGTTTGTCTCTAAATTCCTAGTTCTATTATTTTCTCCATAATTGCTTGATTAATTCCTAACAGGTCTATGTTCTCAGAATAGGTAGGGGCCCCACTTATCTGTGCAAGTGGTCCTTAACTAAGAAAAATGTTAACTTTGTTGACCAAAGAAACATTTTAATAGAATTTACAAACCCATTGCTAGTCAAGAAAAATTAATACTCATAGTTTTTAAATTGTCTATTCATAAACTATAATTGTCTATTCATTGTTTGACTTGCGTTTTAGTGAACGATTTGTTTATTAATATGTAAAATAATAAAATAATTTTTAAGAAGATATAGAATAAATAAATGAGGGGTAAAATTACTCCCCTTAATTTTTTTATCATTTTAAATACTATAAACAACTTGCTCGCTAAAACACGAATTAAAATAGGACATAAAAAATAGTATTTTACTAAAATAGTAGTTTGAGTATCAGCAGATGAATGGAGGGTGAGTCATGCTATATGCACATTTGACCAACAAGACATGCGGTCTACCTCGGATGAGAAAAGAAATTAGTTTATTTGTGTCGCGCAACGCGCACGATAAGATTATTTCTGTCGCGCGACGCGCGCGACAACCTATTTTTTTTTTTTGCTTTATAATTTTGTGAGTGTGAGTATGTATTATGATACATATCGAAAAAATGGAAATGAAAATATCGAATTATGTTATTATGTTTAATATGTCGAATTTTGTGACTGTGAGTATGTATTATGTTATTATGTTTAAGATGTCGAATTTTGAGTTAATAAATATATTTTTATTATAAAATTATTCATTTAAGTAAAAAAAAATATTTATGATAATAGTAGACCGTTTAATTGATATTTTACAAAAATTAAGCATCAATTTAATACAACCTTAAAATACATGACATTTAAATGTATTTTTCCCAATCCAAGCGCTCCCTCTTTTGCATCACTGATCCTCCAGGACCGTCAAAATATAATCGGGTGTTTCTCCATTCTTGACGCATAAATGTTGCACAAACCTTGAACAATGCGATTCTTAAGTCGTCATCCAACTGCATATGGTTTAGAATTTTAATTTACAAGTAGAATAGAACTATGCAATTTATTATTCATCTGGAATGCTTGTGAAATTAGTAGTATAAACTTTAGAAATAATACGACTTTTGTGTATATATGGGTGAAGAGTAATGACATTTTCTGTAATATTATAAACATGGTGAATTGTAATTATTACTCTCAAAATTATTAAAATATTACATATGATAAGTTTGATATTTTTCAATATTATCTCTTCAAAAAAATAATAATATTATATTAATTTTTTTTTTCGAATTTTTAAGAAAAAATAATCTTGATTATAGAATTGTTGATTTTTAAGTTAAATATTTTGTTCCAATATTTTGTAACTTTCGAATTTTAAGATGTTTAAGATGTCGAATTTTGAGTTAATAAATTTATTTTTATATAAAGTTATTCATTTAAATAAAAAAAATTTATAATTTGTATCACTATTTATTTCTATATTATGTTTGATTTTTATGAAAAAAAGTCAAAACATTTAACAAGAAAAATCATCAAACATAAAAAAATAATATTGTTGTATGAGCGATTAAGTACAAATAAATAATCATCAAACATAAATAAAGAAAATCAAAATAAATGGATTAATCATTGTTATGGTCATCGTTTGGATTGTTTGGTGGGTTTTGGTAATATTGTTGATAATATGGGGCTTGGTCCCACCAACCAGGAGGTATTTGTTGGGCGAATTCTTCAGGGGCATATCCTTGTTGCGGTCCCCAATATGCAGGATTGGGGACCGGTGCGATACTAGCATGATGGGCAATCACGTTTAGTCCAGGCATGATATAATTGGGACACTGTGGATCCTCACGAGCCTGATCGATCAACGTCTGCGTGTCTTGCATCACTTGTCCCAACCTTTGTTGCGCCGAACCATACATGGCATTGACGGTAACATTGTTGTCACCGTGTGCAGGGTTGTGCACTCTCATATGTGTTATGCTTGCGTACCATGCTGGATAATCCGGCGTGGTACTATCCGACACTACAGCTTTGGAACCAAGGTGATGTAGTGGGTAATTGTGATTTTACATTTCGTTCCAATATGCGACCGCATGCCCATAAACTTTCTTGTAACCCCTTGCCTTGGCACCCAAATTTGAACGATGACGATCGAAGTCGATCGGTGTTGGGGGTATGCGCTGAACTCTCCCAAATTATCTTGCAACCCTCTTTGGCATATACCCTTCGGCGTAGTCCATAAACGTAAGACAACCGTGAAATAACGATGCGGGAGAGATTAACGATGGACGGCCGAAGGGAGTCCAATTGATCTATATTGTAAGAAAAAAATAATTTATAAGTCATTTTGTTAAGTTGCTTAAATTATAAATTACGCATTTCTATTAAGATGTATTGAGAATGAGAAACTTACATGACTCGATGGGTAATTATCCAAAAGTTTCCGATAATGTACAAGTTCCCGTGCATTTGAAGTGAATGTTTGGGAGTTGTTCCATCGCACTTCTCTTGGGGTCCTACAGTTATAATAAGTAGTGTCCTTTGCGTGCAGGGTAACTTCGATGAAGTACTGTGATATCCAAAGATCAGAATTTTAAATGAGTTTAACTTATTAGATGTAACAATATATATATTGAAAATTTTAAATCATTGGAAATATAAAAGAAATTGAATTTTAACCTCCAACAATGTTAAGCAGCCCAAAATCTGTGCCGTCTCACGTCTGGATGCCGCCCCAAGTTGGTGATATAAATAAGCCAACGCAAAAATGCCCCGTGCATAGTTAGTGATGAATCGAGATCGCCTAACACCTCCAGATAATCCTTGGGGACAGAATCACGCGTTTTATCAATAAACAGTGTGTAGACCCCATCGTGTACCACAGGTAACCCCGAGCAATAGACAAGAGCGAGTGGGGCGACAGGCGCGATGGTCGACGCCAGCAGTGGTGCGACAAATGCCCTCGGCGGCGTGGTCATGACAGACAGACTTCTTTTGTCACAAGACGTCGTCGTCGACGGCAATGATGTCTGTCCCCATCACCCCAACTCTTTGAATTCCCATCCAATCCAAGTCCGTGTTTTATTTCGTGTCTTTGAATTCACGAGAAGTGCACTCTTTTGTTACACTCAATAATTTCCAACCACATTCATTCACCAAATTTTCTTACACTATTAAATTCATTCACTTCTCCCACTACAAGATTACAACCACATTCATTCACCAAATTTTATTACGCTCTTAAATTCATTCACTTCCCCCATTTTGTTTCCAACCACATTCAATCACCAAATTTTCTTACGCTCTTAAATTCATTCACTTCCCAATATAAAATGAGTTCTTATTTAGATGTCACGAACGAATTTAGTACTCCCAACAATGGTTTACATGGAAGAGAGGAAGTTGATAATTATGTTAGGTTCATTGCAAGTACGAGAAACATCACCTTAGCCATTCGTCATTCCGATGAAGATACCGTAAGGTATGTATGTAGTCAAAGTGGAAAATATAGAAATTCAAAAACCACTAACGAAAGAAATACAAAAACGCAAAGAAATTCGTGTGGTTTTTGTTTAGTTGCCAGATTATATCATCCTCACGAGTATGATATTTGGTACATACAAGTTTTGAACGTGACACACAACCATGAGTTCCCGGAATTTGCAGAGGGTTCCAGACTAGGCAAACTACCACCCAATCAAACAAAACAAGTACAGCTGCAAACATTGATGAACGTCAGTCCAAGCAACATATTGGGAAATCTGAAGAGAGTCGATCCCAATAATGTTACGGATTTAAAAAGAGTCAACAATGAAAGGAACCAAATGAGGAGTCAAAATCGGGATGGACGTACCCCTACGAAAAACTTCATTCACCAACTGCGAGAGCTGAATTACAGGTAAAATTTTAAGTACATTTTATATATTTCTATTTATGTTATATGTGTTAATATAAAATTTGCGTAGAAATGGGCTTAGAAATGATAGAGAAGCAAATATTGAACCTCATAAATACCAAATAAATTACACAACCTATATGCATCGTGCATCAATAGATATTTTTTAACCTAATGGAATTATAAGTTTGGTTTGGTCGGTTATCCAAATAGTTGGAGTATAAATATTTTTTACTTTAATATTTTTTACAACATTTCCGTGTCATTGCGAGATTTCCTGGTACGTGGATAACAACGAATTTATCCCTATAGAGGGTATTGACGTGTATTGGAGAACATTGGGTATAGATTTTTCACGTAATTCTACCACCGATAATACGAGGAGAAAATTATTCGATGACACGGACACGGAAGAAGACTTTGTTGAACCTCCAAAAGATGAAAAAAAGACGAAGAAGCACCCTAAAAGCACCGATCGTGTACCTTCACTTTGGGAGAAATGGAAGAACGCTTCCAAATTTTTTTTTCAAAGTGAACCAAAAGAAAAAGGGTAAGGGTAAGGATAAGGGGAGAGTGACGCGAACTAATGCATATCAAGATATTCCACAAGAAGGTCGTAGAAATAAGACATATGAAGAGAGTTTGAGTCGGATGAGCTTTTTCATACAATGAGGGACGAACGACCAAAATTCTCCAAAACTCCTAATTCAAAACCCGTGAGGGATCTGCGGATCAACGCCAAAAAAGAAGCCCTCAAAAGAGTAAGACTGATTTTCAGAATAGTTTTAGCTCACCGTCCCATTTTAAAGGTTCTATGGTGGAGAAAGACTTTGCTCCCTTTATGAGAGAACATATTCAATCATTCATAGATGTGGTTGGAGACAGAAATTGTGGATTTAGAGTTGTTGCGCTCATAATCTACCAAACCCAAGACGCGTGGTAGCAGTGCGAATGGATATGTTATTTGAGCTCAACAAAAGAAAACAATTATACAATGTTGTTTTAGGTGGTATTACAACCATGTCGGACTTGAAGAAAACTCTATCTCACTTCGATGGTCCAGCCTCAATAGATAAGTGGTTTTCACTATCTGATTGTGGATACTTGGTTGCAACCTATTATAATGTTTTCGTAATGTCATTCTCGACACCTTCTTAGGATTTTTTGTCCTCCCGTTGCCTTGGAAGAATGTCGACCACCTCCGACTTTGACGCTGGTGTTAGGGAACGTGTACAACAATTCACATTGGATATTGGTAAGAAAAACTATTTGTTGTTTTTGTATATTTTTTTATAATATATTTTAACAGTTTAATTATAGCTAAATTTTTTTTCGACCTTTAATTTCAGGTTGCAAATGACATCTCGATTATCCAAAGTCTTGTAATGTCTCCATTCTGGGTCAACTGTCGTCATCCAACTGCATATAATTTAGAATGTCAATTTACAAGTAGAATAGAACTATACAATTTATTATTCAACTTGGATGCACGGCGACGTAAAGCTGAGTATGATACAAAAAGAAATTTGTGAGGTTAGTAGTATAAACTTTAGAAATAATATGATTTTTTTGTGTATATATGGGTGAAGAGTAATGACATTTTCTGTAATATTATAAACATTGTGAATTGTGAATTATTACTCTCAAAATTATTAAAATGTTACATATGAAAAGTTTGATATTTTTCAATATTACCTCTTAAAAAAAATAATTAATTAGAATATTTTTACATAATTAATTAATTATCTTACATTACATATGTAACACAATAAACTAAATAATAAAAGGAAAAAAAAATACAATAAACCATCTAAATAATAAATGGAAAAAAAATTATAATAAATAAATAAATAATTAATATCGAAAAAAAATGCAATAAACAATCTAAATAATAAAAGGAAATTTTTTTTACAATAAATAAATAAACAATAAACAATCTAAATAATAAAAGAAAAAAAATATTACAATAAATAAATAAATAAATAATCATCACTTAATCATTAACTAATCATATAGCTATGCACATTTGTGCGATTTGACACAAATGTGCATATAGCATTGCACATGGAGGGTCTATGCATATAATCAGGGACATCACTTTCTCTTTCACAATTCTATTCTCAAAAAAGGTACACAAGTATCAAAAAAGCGAAGACAATGCTTCTTATCCATAAATCTCCAAAAGGCTCCTTTTTCACTTATTACTATTTTCCCCAAGTTCTAAATAAAGCTCTAAAACAATAAACGGATTATCGCTGTACTTATAGTCTAATAATAGACAATTAATGGCTAATTACCTCCATGCGTCCTATTAGATAGCCTAGAATCTATCTCTATTCCATCGTAATCTTCATCCACCCTACGGCAAGTCCCCTCCGATTCTTCCTCCGCCATCGCCGGATGCAGCAGCAGCGCCGTGAAAGGCATGTGGCGGTACCCCGACGAAATGTACTCCAGCTCCGGCGCCGGCGGTAGGCACAAATCCAGTCGGCAGCTAGGAGGCGGCGGCGGCACCGTGAAAATCTCACTCTCCGGAACAACGGCAGCCACCGTGTGCCCGGCTCCGGCGGAGGCGGAGTCGCCGGAGATCAGGGCGCCGGAGGAGGTGGAGATGGCCTGGGCGGGGACGGTGCCGGTGCCGGTGGCGGCGATTATCGAAGGCTCGGCGTGGCGGAGAAGCCACTCTATGGTCTCGCCGTCTGAGCGGTGGCCTAATTCCCGCGTCAGCTGGAAAATGCGGGCGGCGCAGAGGGCCGGCATGCGTACGCGGCGGCCGCGGCCGTTGACCTTGGTGTGGCGGTCCCTACTCGAGGCGGTCCTTTTGGAAACTCCGGTCTTAGGTTTTGAGTTTCCGGCGGCGGCGGCGGAGATGTCTCCGGTGGGATGGGGGACGGCGGCGATGGGCAGCGGAGAGAGGGGGTGGGGAAGCATTTCTAAAGAAGACATGTATGGGGATTTTGACCAGTGTTGTTTTTTAGGGTTTTTTTTTTGGTACTTTTAAGTGAGAAGTGAAGAAGACTCGACTCAAAGAATGACCCCACTTTTCTTTTCTCCCCGAAATTTCTAATTATTATTGCAGTTGCAATATGGTGTAATTTAACCTGGTGACACCTGCGTATTGGGAAACGTGGATGGGCCTGGGCCCGCACTTTTTGACTCAATGGGCCTATGATGGCCTTTTGTGGGCCACACAAAGATCTTTGTCCCTTAATTTATTATCTCATTTGGGTCCCACGCTTCTGCTTTAGTATTTGTCGTCATTTCAAATCCGATAAATTCTTCTGCTCACTTTTAATAAAAAAATAATAAAAAAATTGTCTCCTGCTTGTGCATATGTAACAATTCCCTGTTGTGATTGTGATGCTGATATAGTTTATGAAAAATATTTAAAATTTACCAATTTTCATACACTAAAAAAAATTATATAGATAATTTTTTTTTTACCTACTCCAAGTTTTAATTTTTTTATATCCATTATACTATGAAAGTACTCAATAGAAAAAAAAAATTCTACGTAAGTAGATGTAGTTACTAAAGCGACAAAATAAATAAATAAAAGACTTTTTTTTTTAAGTTATTTAAAGGTACCAAAATCAAGGATTTCGGTACATTATAGTCTATATTTATACATGCAAAAAATATATGGTAAACAAATTTTACACAATAATTTATAAAATTAGTTAAAATGTGTGATTTATATTACTAACGGATATTAATTATGATAATTGAATATTATTCATAACACTCAAGGATGCGATTTATATTACAATAGTAGTATTAATAGCAAGGATGTAGAAATCGGCCTAGGCGTCCGCCAGCCGACTCAATTCATACATTTGACACATTAATCGTTTCCGGAATTAGGTGCCGTCTAGACGGTGAGTTGACTAAGCGGATTTCAAGTTTTTTTTATTCAGCCATTAATCTCAACTAATTAAGAGAAAATACAACAGACAGTTCTAGATCTGTTGTTTGCATCAAAATTGAACTCAAAGTCACAGCCCCTAAATCAAACCAGAAGATTAATAACTCGCCGCCGCCGCCGCCCGCGCTCCCCGCCGCCTGTTCTCGTGGCTTGCTGCCACATTGTGCAATGATGGAGAAAGAAGAAGAGATTTAATTTTGATTTTTGAGTTTTGATATGCAGATTTGGGATTTGGTGAAGCCGTGATGGTTGCGTATTTTTTATTCTTTGACTTGGTGAAGCCGTGAAGTTTCTGCTCAATACTTATTATTTATTTGAATTTTTATTAGAATTTATTAATTTATTTTTGTATAAAAAAAAACCTAGGCGGCGACTAGGCGGCCTCGATTAGTAGTGATAACTGAAGTTTGTGTTTTTATTATAAAATAGTATTAGTCATGATAACTGAAGGGTCATGTCGATAAATATGAAACCAATTTCACGGTGAACAAATTTAACAGGAAACCTACGCATTTATGTATATGTGTTATTTTTTAGTATTACATGAATATTAATAAATATTTTTTTTAAGAAATTATACATTTATGAAATTATTTAATATCAAAATAAAAATATTTTATATACTAATATTAGTTTAGAAGTTATTCGATGTCAAAGATTAACATCTTGGTTGCTTATTAAGACAAAAACTTATATGAGACATAATACAACTTAACACAAATTACATTCACCTTCTATAAAATGTTAAATCATCAATGCTCAAATTATACCTGTCTCTCACCGTTTCATGTCTTTCTTATTAATAAGATCGGTGTTGGTGTAAAAAAACATGGTGGGCAATGGCATTAGGGTCTTTCTTAACCGAATAAAGCATTGAACGGTCAACTCGCAAACATTAATGAATAATATTATTCAACTCATTATAAACGAAAGATAGCTAGTTAGTTTGTTAAAAGCTCGTGATTTGCCAACATGATGTTTAGGGTATATATGTTTATGCGTGCGTGTTCACGAACAAAATCTTTAAGGGCTCGTTTAATAATTATACTAATATTTAATGGCAAACATATTTTTGTATTGATATTAAAAGTTATTTTCACTAGTTTGTTTAACGCATATGCGTATTAGTTTGTTAAATTAGTCAGTCCTAGTCTGTCAAATTTGTTTATTGAATCTGAATCTAGTTAAGTTATGAATCTATAAAAAAAACTAATCTAAATCAGTTAAGTTATGAACTCAACTCATAAAAAGAAATCCAAATTTTTTAATTAATCTGTCTTAATTTATCAGGTATATTTATTGAATTTGAATATAGTTAAGCTATGAATCCATAAATCTAAATCGATTAAGCTATAAAAACCCATAAAATTATAAATCCATAAAACATTAATAAAAATCAGTTAAGCTATGAACCCATACAAAAATTTAATTAGTCTGTCAGACAACTGCTCGACCATCCCAACCAGCCAAGGCTAATCAAGAACGATCCTCAACTGCACCAATGACTCGAGAGGCCGAGCCACGAAGCCAGTCGAGCAGAGCCATGGCTCATCCACCAGACTTGGTTTTCCTGTCTCCTTAGAACTCAAGGATACAGAGGTATGAGCCTATAGAACAGATCCTGTTCAAGTAAGGTCGTGCCATGTGCTGATGTGCATTCTCTCCTGCGCCATATGTTTTTTTTTTGCAGTTTTTTACGTCAGTTTTCGATGTGGGATAGACTGATAGTTTTTTACAAAAAACGAAGCCCATTTAATTCAGTTGGGCCATCATTTAACACAAAACCATTAAGCCCATTTAATTCAGTTGGGCCTTCATTTAACACAAAACCTTTAAATTGGGCCGGAGCTACATTTATTACACCAAAAATTTATGATTGGATATAACCGTAATATAGCAGTCTTAGGGGGGCAATATACTAATCGTTGATAAAATCAGGAAAAAACCTCATCCATTTGAACGATGGGTTTATCTTCACTCACACCTGCAAATTTTCTGAAGCCCTTCTTCTCATTTGCTTGATATTTTCAACAAAGAACTAAACTACATGCATTTAAAGGAAATTTATTTGTACCTCTTTTTTCTTTTTTCAATCTGTTTTCTTTCTTCTCTGTTTCTTTTGCATCAGAAAAGCTAATCCAAGTATATGGAGGCAGGAAGGAGCTTGGTTTCTGCTCCACTACAATTTTCTCCGAGAACCCACCTCAGAAATCGCTCTTCGCCTTCTACTTCAGGTTTTTAACTTAAATGCTTATTCTTTTAACTGAATTATCAAATGTGTGTTCTGTGTGGAAGTGAAGAAAGCAAATGGGATTGCATCAGTTTTACTCGAATTATGCTGTTGAATTTCCATCAAATTGCTCTGCTTTTCTCTCCTTAGTCATTTTAGTATCTGAGTTGCTTTTACTGAATTAAGAGAGACATTTGAATTTACGAATTGCTGTTAGGAAGACAATGAGTATGTAATGTGGAACTTGGGATGATTTCCAATTCATTTGGTTTGATTGTTTCAAGAAACAAGAAATGCTTTTATTTAGTTTAGTTAGTCGGTTGAGCAATTTGACTGTGAGAAATAGCATATACATAACTTTATGGTTATATTGAGATCATGAGTGAAAATGAATGGATGATGTATTGTAATGGTTCGTTATCGTAATATTTGGTTGTACTTTGAGTGATTGGTAATGTGCTGGTTTCTTGTTATATCTCGGACTTGTACTTACGGTTACACCAGCAAACATGGATCCGATAATACAATGAAATGTAGTACACATTTATTCAGTTTGCTTCATATGTTATGATTAGGTGGTTTTAGTTGCAATATTTATCATCCATCCTACAATTTTTGCAGTTTTACTGCTTCATGAACAAGTAATTCCAGCTCTTACCACTTTGTCAACTACTTCTTTAGCTCCACATCCTCCCTCTTCAGTTCTTATTCAAGACCAGCGTAATGAGAGCAGGCCATCGCTATGTTTAAAGGAGGTCAGCCCATTTCAGGTAAAACTCTTCAACTGTCAAAGCTATTTGTGTGACAGTACATGTTAATCTTTCTAATTATTTATTTAAGAATCAATATCTTGTAATGGGGCTTAAGAATCACCTCTTCACGTCTTCTGCATTGGGCTCATTTTTGTTGTCGTTTGTTTTGTTGGTAAGATATTTCTTTTTGTTTTTTTGTAGTGGTTACCGACTTAATCATGTGAAAAAATATTGAAGCTTTGTGTTGATTTATATATTTTTTGTTCCTTTCTCGTTGAAGAAAATATTGGATAAGCAGTTAGCACCTGCATCTTCGTCTCATGAAGGGAGTAACAATGATGATCTTGATGAATATGTAAATGCCATTCAGCTTCAGGTTCTCCTCAGGCCAGAATTATGGTATTTGTAAGAGTTATCAAACTATCTGATATACCTGAAATCCTTTTTTTCATTATAATCCTTCTCTACTTGTCAATTAAACTTGATTATTTTATTTTTTAAAATCAGATGGCCATCCCTACGGAGAAAAGGACAATCCTTGCCTACAACAACAAAGTCCATTTCAAGTAAATGTGAAAATGAAACTGTTGTAGAAGCAGACCATGCTGTTGCACTTGCCAGAGAAGCTTTTTCAGCGTGCGAAGAGGCAATCTCAATTTCTAATGATGCCAAACTTTTTGGAGTCCATGTTGCCTCTAATAAAAGGTCTGCATCTTCATCTCTTTTGCCTTATATATATGTTGTAGATCTCTATACAAAGTTCTAAAGCCTTTTTTCCTGTTCCTTTCTTAGAGATTTGGCCATTGATCCTGTTCGAAGAACTGTGAGGTCTACACGTCTTCTGGAGAGGCAAACTAAGAGGAGGAAGGTACCCAATGCAAAAGTTGAGCTCCGGGAGACAAACCACGATAGGAAGCGAGAATCACGCAGGAAATTCAATGAAGGATATGATCCTAACGACCCTCTTAGACTGTTCTTATGGGGGCCAGAAACAACACAACTTTTAACAGCAAAAGAAGAGGCAGACTTACTAATTAATATACAGGTTGCGGACCTCATTGTTTTCCTCTTGAGATTACCCTTTATATGTGTGAAACTCATTACATGATTATACTAATTTGTAAGCAACTTATTTGTATAGGGTTTGATGAAACTACAAGAAGTGAAAGATCATCTCCATGCTCAGTTTTCTCGTGAACCTACTCTGGTTGAGTGGGCTGCAGCAGTTGGGATTAGTTGTCAATCCTTGAAGTCACAGGTTCACTCTGGGAACACCAGTCGAGATAGGTTGATTTATGCCAATTTCCGTATGGTGGTTCACATTGCTAAGCAGTACCAAGGGCGTGGTCTAAACCTTCAGGATCTCTTGCAGGTGACTTCAAAGTTGTGAATTAAATTCTTCACTAATTAATATGGGATTCTAGTGTGTAATTTCCTATTGGTTTAAGATATGATTATGCAAAAGTTTGCAAGTCATAATGATGTATGGATCCTTTTACTTAATTGTAGGAGGGAAGCATGGGTCTGATGAAGAGTGTAGAGAAATTCAAGCCGCTAAAGGGTTGCAGATTTGCTACTTATGCATACTGGTGGATACGACAAGGAATTAGGAAAGCACTATTTCTACATTCTAGGACGATTCGCTTACCAGTAATGCCCTCTTAATAATTTGCAATATTCTGTGTGAATATTCTTAGCACGTACGAAGTCCTTATCTTCTCTTTAAAAAGAAAATGTGAAAAAAATTCATCCGAATCTGTTTGATGTTTCAGGAAAATGTTTATGCCCTCCTTTCCAAGGTCTACGAGGCAAAGAAAATATGCATCCAAGAGGGTAATCACCTCCCAACGAAAGCAGATATAGCAGTACGCGCTGGACTATCTGTTGAAAGACTGGAGAAATTGCTATTTACTGCTAGAATGCCTCTTTCCTTGCAAAAGCCCGTGTTTATGGACCAAGATACTACATTTCAGGTAATTTTTATTATTACTAATTTTTTCCGCATATATTGAAAAGCTTCTGTTGGAAGCCATTTGAATGATGGTAATTGATGTATTTTTAATGCAAGTATTTCTGAAAAGCATTTGTTCAAGTGAAAATAAACGCTTCCCGAAACATCATGATAAGAGCAATTTCCGGAGTTAATAAATGTGTGCACTTCTAAGAGCAACATTCTTTAAAGAAATGTTGAGAATTGTGGGTACATGTTGATTTCTGCAGGAAATCACTGCTGATCCCACTATTGAAAACCCAGATGTGGGTGCATCGAAGCAGCTGATGAGGCAACACGTTCGGAATCTGTTGCGCGTTCTGAATCCCAGGGAGAGGAAAATAATTCGAATGAGATTTGGGATCGAAGACGGGAGTCATAAATCACTGTCGGAAATTGGTGCTGGTTTTGGGTTATCAAAGGAGAGAGTTAGACAACTGGAAAGTCGAGCATTATACAAGCTGAAACAGTGTTTGAACAGCCAAGGGCTGGAAGCTTATTCGGACATGCTCATTTAATTGTGGAAGCTGTAAGTAGGTCGCGTGTTAATTCTGTTCATATTGTGATGGCTCTGATCCAAGAAAATGTCACTTTTGGAAATGTACATATAGTCCCCTTTTAAAGTTTTCCACATTATCGAATTGTGTTCAATAGAATGTCAACTATTACAAGTTCAATTATTGTTTTCAGGCTTGGAATAAGCATTTTTCTAAATCTTTGTTTTCTCTGAGCATATTGATCTTGGTATACTTGCAAGTTGCAGCACATTTTTTTTGTATGCTACTCTCCCTCTCTTCAGATTCATGAAAGTATGAAACAAAAGCTTACATCTGAGATTCCATTCAAACTTCAGATGCATGAAACTAAAGCGTGCATCTGAGATATAAAGCTACAAAGTTGATGATTGATGATTTTAGTCAGAGGCGAATCAATTTTCTTAAGGGCGTGGTTATATACATCCAGAAAATTGTTGAATACACCCACATGTACAATATTATAAAGCTACAAAGTGGATGCATAACTCTTTTCTTAATTAAGTCTCATAACTTCTAAAATCATACAATTTTAGCCTTATTTTGACAAGATTGCATGATTTTGCATATGAAATTCCATGTAACAACCAAACTAATAATTTGACTTAGCTTGTGCGGATAATTAAAATCAACATATTAATTTAATTTATAAAAAAATTAAAAATCACAAATTTATTATCATTCTAAAATAAAAAATTGTCAATACTCGACTAAAATTACAACATTTAAAAAATTAAGGGAGCTATTAACACTTTGTTTTAGCACCATGAAGGCTTCCCACCAGAGAAGAGTATACAGAGTCATCAGGTTCGATACCCGCCTCTTTCATCTCAGCAAACAGCTCGAAGGCTTCTTCCGATTTTCCTTCTCCTGATAAACACGATAAAAGGGCCGTGTAAGTTACCACATTCGGAACTACATTCTTCGTCGGCATCTCTCTGAACAGCCTCAGACCCTCGTCTGTATTTCCCGCTACACATTCCCCGTGCACAAGAGACGTATACATATACGTATCTGCCATCAAACCATTAGCTTCCATTCTCTTTCTCAACTCATGTGCTTTCTTCATCTCCCCCTTTCTGCAGTATCCATTTACCAAAGCATTGTAAGTTACAATTGTGGGCTTCTCTCCCTTTTTCTCCATTTCATGCAGCAAATTTGTAGCTTCTCTGAAATTGCCTTCCTTGCTGTATATATCAATCAGTGTAGTGTATAAAAACGTGTTTAGGGCGATACCCTGCTCCACCATTGTGAATAGCAACTTCTTTGCTTCGTCGTGTCGTTTAAGCTTGCATAAACCGCTAGCAATCATGTTGTACACATGGGCATCCGCGTCGAATCCTTTCTTCTTCATAATACCTTGCAATCTCCAAGCTTCATCGATCATGCCTTTCTTACAGTACCCATCCATCAGAGTGTTGAAAATCACACGATTCAAGTCTATTCCTTTCACCTGCATCTCCTGCAGCAACACGGTCGCTGCATCCATGTTCCCCGTTTTGCACACCCCGTGTACCAACGAACCGTACGTATGCACGTTTGGCTCGAGCCCACTGTTTACCAACTCATCAAATAAAGCAAACACACTCTTCACATCGCCTAATTTGCTGTATAAACTAATCATCGAAGTGTACACATGAATATCTGCCGCCACACCCTTCTCAGTCATTTCATCGAACACCTTAATTGCATCCTCAATCTTGAAAAACTTAGCACGCCATTGTATCATTAGAGAATAAGTCACCACATTGATCTCCACCCCTGCTTTCTTCATATCAGAAACTACTTCTTCCACCCCTTTGCTATCCAATTTCTTTAAATAACCATCAATCAAAGTGTTGAAACTATTCACATTTGGTTTAACCCCTTTGTGAACCAAACCATTCATCAATTTTCGTGCCTTCTTAACCTCATTTCTCTTGCAAAATTCATTAATCACCAGCGTCATCGCATAAACTGTGATCATCACATCGCAATCCACCATTCTTTGAAAGAACTCACACAATGACTCAAAATTGTTGCATTTCCGAAAAGCAATCAAGTAAACCATACAAGAACGCTCATCAATCACAAACCCATTACTCACCATAAACAAAAAACCTCCAAACCCTCATCAAACTTACCACAATCAGCATAAACCCTAAATAACATATCAAAAAACTTGACCGTTACTTCGGGTTCCACGTAATTTTCACCCACTAATGAAGCTATTTCTGCAATTGGGCATCGAAGAATCACATCGGCAACACCGGTATTCAAAATACTCTTGGCCTCCGCAAATCTTCTGACGCCAAACAGCCGCAAAACAATCGTTACGTGGGATTTTAGATCCGGTTTTTGAGGAACAATAGATTGGTTCGTTCGCATAAACTTGAAGAAACTCAAGCAAGACGAGGTGGGAACTTGAGGGTTCGAGAGAACAAGATGCGTTATGCAGGGATTAATATTCGAAACGAGAGATGGTGAAATGTGGGGAGCTTTAGAGGTCGAATTAATTAGGGCTTTTGCAATCAAGTTTGCAGTTTGTTCATTTGATCTTGAAATAGGATTCAAGCTGAAAACTTGCTTCGCAGTATTGTAGAATTTTTGGTTGGACATGGAGTTTCGCATTGAATTTTTGATTTGCAGAGTGTAGCAGAGGTTTAAATCGATTTGGTCCCATAACTTTTGACCTTTATTGAAATGGTCCCAAAATTATGTATCTACATGTTTTTGATTTAAATCCCGTATTTTTTAATTTGTCTTGCTAATTTAGTCCCAAGACGCCGAAGACCGGTCAAACTGCATTAAAACGGCGTCGTTTTAGGGGCGTGTATCACACGCGCCCCTAATTTCTGGCCGAAAATGCTGACTTGCTTCGATTTGGACACGTGGCGCGCCACATGTGTATTATACCGATTAAAAAAAATAAAAAACGAAAATAAAAATTACACTTCATTAAATAATAATAAAATAAATCAAAATTATATTAAATATATATTCAAATATCAGATTAATAAAAAAAATCAAAAATTAAATTAAAAATCCGGCCACCGCCCTCAGCTTCCCACCTCTCTAACAAGACGACGAAGCGAAGAAGAAGACAAACTATCCGAATCCTTTCATTTCAAGAAGAAGACATTTACGGCAGCGAAAGACCGTAAATTAAATTAAAAATCTGAATCCTTCATCTCCGGAAGAAGACGGTTGCTATCTCGACGAAGACGATTTACGAATTAATTCGAGGCTTCGAAAGCAGATGCAACTTTTTCAAGAACTAAATCGCCTTTCTCAATCAACGTGCTAAAGCCGCACACAAGGCCAAAAAGGCATGATTAACAATGGCGGCAATTGCAATTCGAAAAAAAAGGAATCAAAATCAAATTGGGGCAATCGACCCACGAGCCCTAATTATGATGAAACGGAATCAACCCTAATCACGGACCCACATAAACTCGATGATGAATCTCATTGGGGTTTCACGGCAATGCGCTTGGGGTAACATTTTGGGGGGGTTTTAGGGCGGAGGGTTCCGATGAATGTGAACGGCTACAATCAGCAAAATCAAATGATGATGATGAATAGGCAGCCTCAAATGATGTACAATAGATCGATCGTCTGAACTGGCGATTTGGTGGTGGCGATTTTGGAATGTCGATTTTGGAATCGAGGTGGGGGTGAGTG
This sequence comes from Stenogyne calaminthoides, assembly GCA_037126765.1. Taxonomy (NCBI): domain Eukaryota; kingdom Viridiplantae; phylum Streptophyta; class Magnoliopsida; order Lamiales; family Lamiaceae; genus Stenogyne; species Stenogyne calaminthoides. The sequence goes on from JBBCBC010000010.1 coordinate 3,032,340, forward strand.
TCGATTTGGAATCGATTTTGGAATGACGGACCCCCACCTCGGTTTTGGAATGTCGATTTGGTGGTGGCGACACCAGCTCTGAATGGCGGACCTGAGGGCGAGGTTGGGGATGACGGTGGTGAAATCGGCGGCGGCGCCGTTGGGGAGAGTGGGCTTGAAGGAGAGAGGGACGCTGAGATCGAGGTGGGGGTGAGTGTCGAGGGCGGAGAGAGGGACGCTGAGGGCGGGCTCTGTTTATTTGAATTTTTCGGGACGATGGCTTTTGTCTTCAGAGTCCGGGCTACGGAATGGGACGGGGGAAGGGCATGGGGCGGGGAAGGGCAATTGGGGATGTGTAATTTATTTTTTTTTTTTCATTTTTTAATTGGCAAAATACATGTATGGCGTGCACACGTCCAAATCGATGCAAGTCAAAGATTTCGATCGAATTTAGGGGCGCGTGCAAAACACGCCCCAAAAAAACGACGTCGTTTTGACTAGTTTGACCGGTCTCCTAAACCTTTGGGACTAAATTGGCACAAATTGAAAACATACGGGACTAAATTAAAACATGTGATATATACGGGACCATTTCAATAAAGGTCCAAAGTTATGAGACCAAATCGATTTAAATCCCTTGTCTATTGTTCCTAGAAAGCCTCCTGGTGCGAGTAAGGCTGTGTTTGGATTAAGGGAATTCTTTTTCAATATTCGAAACACATTTATTTCAAGTTTCCGAAGGATTTAATTAAAAAGCATTAAAATTATAATCTGTCGTAGAAAATAGTAGTGCTTTTTTTTTTAAGACAATCAATTACAATAATTTCCTAACATAATCAATTACAATAATTCCTTCTACCACCGGGCACATGACAACATCATTTCATCTCGCTGTAGACCGAAACCGCAATCACCACAAGAGGGGGACCACCCGAAACTGCAACTCAGAATCGCAACAGCACCGCAATCGGAACCGCAACCCAACAATAGGAGGACCACAACCCCATTAGAGGGGAACCACCACAAGAGGGAATAAATTTCTCTCTCCGTGTCTCGAACTTGGGACCTCAAGGTCTCAGGTGGTTCAACTTATTTATTAACAAAAAAATCAATTATTTTTATAAAATATAAAGCAAATACTCGAAAATGCACCCTACATAGGGGTGCCCATGGTGCGGTTTTGCGATTTTTTCAACTAAATTCGAATTGTCATGCTATATGCAGTTCGATTAATTGCACAATTCTAAACCGCGATTTTTCATGTAAACGTGATTATGTGGTTTTGAACGATGTCGGATGGTTATTTGCGATTTGACGGTTTTACATGAACATATATATTAGTAGAAGAAAGTGATGTAAATTTAACCTAATGATAACTAATTTAATTGATCAATATTCTATAATATGGTTAAAGTTGAAAAATATATATTTAGAAATGAAAAATGAAATATTATCTTTGAACATTATACAAGTACAACATATGTGCTTGTTATGTATAAAAGTTAAGATTGTGAATTAAAAAAATTATGAATATAGTTTATTTCCTTATGAATTTAGTTAAGAAATGACTATAAATTTAGGATGTCTAATAGTAAATTATAGTTTCAACTTGGCGGTGCGGTCGGTGCGGTTTGCAATGAAAAATCGTAATTACACCAACTTTGCGGTGCGATTTTGCATAAAAAAAAATAACCGCGATTTATGATAAAAAATTATTAATGGTGGTGCAATGCGGCTTGGTGCGAATGGTTCGGACGATTTTTGTAATTTAATGGTCACCCCTAACCCTACATACGATTTTGGTTTTCAACTACTTATCGTTAAAGAAGAATCACCATTTGCCCACAATATAATAAACCTCCTAAATTGATCATGGTGAAGCAAAAGATGGTTAGAAATTAGATTGCAAGATTCGAAATTGAGGAGCGATGAAAATGTACTTTTAAATTGCTCTTCAACATATGAATTTTAAATAAGTTAAAATCATACCTAAATATAAAATACTAGTACTCAAAAATCAAATAAGTAAAGGGATAAATTAGTTAGTACACTTGTTCAGCAAAGTAATTTCTCACCGCGAATCTAAAATTTACTAACCAAAATAGATCTATGTAAAAGAAACCTCGTTATTTGCCTCAAGTTATGTCATGACTTTCAACTGCTTACTTCTTTGGACTCATGATACATTTGTTTTACTTGCAACTACACGGTATATTGATTGATGAGTCACACTTCTTTTGAGATGACTTCACGGTGAGATGAAATATAATTTGGGTATCGACGCCTTAACACTTTAGAAGGAATGAGTGTTGATTATGTTAGGTTATACCACATCTCATGCATTATTAGATTGTCTCATTTTTATCTTGATTCATAAATACGTGATTTGATTTAGCAAAATAAATAAAACAAATAAAATATTAAATATTTGTTGGGTTGAGTTTCCAATATGTATAGAAACCCAATAGCCAACATGTTTGTGGAGCCCAAATAGGCTCAATATTTGACTTTTTTCTTTTTTTACAGTATACTTGGTGTTATCTTAACTTAAAAGACTAAAAAAAAAATAGAGACAATAGTGATTAGTGAGTAAAAGAACTATTCACATTAATAGAGAATCCAAGAACCAAGAATCATACAGTAGGATACATTTTGAACGGTGGATATCGTATTTGAAGCTTTATAGTGTCGAGCATACCCTCGAACAAAAAGATCGTTTCCTAGGCTATTTACTTGTGCACAGTCAGGTTCAAGAGGTTGTGTCTCACAAATCAACCGTTGGATCGGGTTGTAATCTAGGCAGCACCTTCAGGACATATTGAGGTTCATTCTGGACGGTGGAGATGGGGTTCTGACATTCCGAGCATAGTAAACAATGATTTGAAAGTTGGTATTGATAGGTGAGGTAGATTTTCCTAATTTTATTATTGTTATCAAGAATTGATTATCTTGATATGTTTGTCGTTGAATATATGTTGTGACATATTGTAATACTTGGATATTACGTGCATTATGTTTTGATATTATTTCCTATTAAATTAATAGAAGAGATGACTTTTGTACGATTATGTGTGTGTTTATCCCGACAATATTGATACACTTGAACTAAATTTTTTGAGTTCAGTAAATGTCAATCTGGAGTCCTTTACCATACGAAATTGTCAAAATCCCAAAAGTAGACGAATTTAAATTTTATTTTAAAGGATAAATTAATTGGGTGAATTCTTGAAAAATTCGAAGATTTAAGAAATCCAAAGGGTACGTACCACGCCCCCCAAATCCATCCCCAAACCCAATTAAACAAGCTCTGGTACAAGGTGAAAAATGTAAATATGAGTCATGTGACACTCTCAGCATGTGGCATGTGCTGCCAATTAATATAAAGACAAATACTTATGTGCACCCTTTGCACCAATTTTTTTTTTTCAGTTTTTTCCTGAGTTTTTTCCTTTTTTTTTACCCAGCCCAAGTGATTCACTTGACTTGAATGATTATTGATTTAGGGTTAATAATTTAGGGTTTAAGTTTAATGTATATGGTTCATTCAAATTAAAATTGAATCCAAAACATCACTCTACTATAAATTAGGGCGCAATTCGATACTCAACACATTTTAACTCCATGTATAATTAAATATAGTTATAAAATGAGTGTACTGAACAATTACTTAAATCTAACGAGAGATGAAACGAAAGATTCAGACAATACAAAAGTAGTAATTATCAAGGTGAGAGACTTCAAAATCAAAATGAAAGATACAGAGGTAAACGAGTAAAATAAACACAATATATCAGGCAGGAAAATTTGCCTACACTAAATCAACTTATGATCAACCTCTAACAATTAATTTAAATGAGCATTGAGCTAAGATAATTGAGGATTACATTCTATCACGTGCTTCTTAATTTTGTCTACACCAAGACATATGATATTTCCTCATATAACTAATTACCCTAATCTAAACTATAATTTAAGTCTGGGACTCTGGTGCGGATCCGAGGGGGCACGTTTGTACAAATTTTATCCCAACTTATGTGAGTAGGTTCAGACCTGTCCCCTTTGGGTCAGATCCACCACACATTTTACAAAGAAATTATAACGAAAACGGTCCAAATGCTTATAACGAACTGGGCCCACAATTAACTTGTAGCATATTATTGGGCCAAACCCCATGACAATCCCAATTTCAAGGTGCCGTAACTACATCCCAAGGGACTGCAAGGGTATATTTGTTTTAGGATTATGGTGGACGTAAGAAAACCTGGACTTTGAAGTTTTAGAATTTTAAAATCTTGATGAATAGTTAAGATGTATGTTTATTGTGGAATTTTATATGATAGATTGGTAGGATGATGGAAAAGTTGATTGATGTGATATTATTATATTATTTTGAGTGTATTGAGAAAATAAAAAAAAACAGATGATGTGAGTATATTGAGGGAATAAAAAGTAGAGTAGTAGTAGGTAATGAAATAGAGTAAGGATTAATAGGATTTCAAAATTCTTACTTTAGATTTCAAAATAAATGGGGGTTTGAGATTGTAAAGTCCAAAATCCGGCTGGGATAATCAGGAAACAAACATACCCTAATGGCCTCAGGTATGAAATTCATATAAATACTCCATGGAATTAAATCAAAATAGTCCAATAACTTTTCAACTTTTATTGAAATAGTCTCATATTTATCAACTTTTTCAATTTAATCTCATATGTATTCAATTTGATCCAATTTAGTCTCAACCGCCGGAGGTCGCTCAAAATTGCCAAAAAGGACACCGTTTTGGACACACACCCCCAATTTTGATCGGAATATGTAAGACACATATTCAAAACGACGCCGTTTTTTAAAATTTTGAGCGACCTACAACAATTTGGGACTAAATTAATTGGATCAAATTAAATACATGTGTGATTAAGAAAAGTTGATAATTATGAGACAATTTCAATAAAGGTGCAAAGTTATGAGACGATTTTGGTTTAAATCCCAATACCCACACTTCCATAAGGTATGAGATAAAAACTCATTTATACTCATCTTCTCTACCTCTCTACTAATACATTTCATCTTTAATAGTAATACTTTTTACATTACAAAAATGAGATTGGAATTGACTTGAGCATCAGAGTTCCCGCTCAAAGTCCTCATCTGATGCAGTGTTTTTTACAGGTCCAACGAATCGAGAGCAGACCTGACGGAGAGGATGAAGACTCGAGAGGCTGAAAAGACCTCACATCACCAACATTTAAGTGTACAAATTTGCTTCCAGTGTCAGTATTATGCATACTCACTATCACATTTTAAAAAATGCTTGATATTTAAATAGTGACACCTTGTATGTACAACAGTAATAATACATATACATAACAGTGATAAAAATTATACATAATAGATGATTGAAAAAAAGTGTACACAAATGAACTCAGATACACAGAAGGTTTTGTCATTTGCTAGCTTATTCATGAGATATCCGCTATTTTTACCATATAGGTATTGCATATAAGATTAAATAATTAACGAAGGTGTGAACGTAAAGATGTTTAGCGTTATTTACAAGTTAGAGATTCCTCAGACATGACAAAAGGTGTCTAAATTATGTTTTGCTGCATGTGAAATGCCTTGAAGCTAATTAAGAATGCATATGCTAGAACCTATGACAAGAACATGGGTAAGTTTTTTTCACAAAATAAATATAAGTCATGCACATGCATATGCCACATGCATATATATCATATTGTGTATATGTAATTCAAGACTTATAATTTGATTCATGTTAGACAATCTTTAATATAGGCATCATATGATTAGCAATATTATTGATATACATTTGATCTAATCCATTTTAATTAAGATTTAATCACACAGTTTAATTTCAAATGAGATTTTCTTTGCCGTAACTAAAGAATAGCAATTGTATATAGGATATTTTGTCAGCAGGCCTGCACATTTTTCATTTGGGATGTTCTGGTTAATTGATTTGACCTAAACTGTAAGAGAATTAGTCCTAATTTAGTGATCTAAATGTGCTAACATGCTAATTAATTAATTTAGGGTCCGCTTGGTTGGGGATAATGAAAGTGGGTAATGAGAATCACTTCTCTTGATGTTGTTTGGTAGTTTTGATACACAAGTAATATATGGGAATAGAAGTAAACAATTGATTACCCTCACTCACTCATCAGCTCACCTCACATGATACCAATTGTTAATGTTCTAATCAAATAATAACAATGCAATCAATAACTCTTTGTGATTGACCCCTCAATAAAACACATTACCATTATTATTCTCAAGTCATACCAAGCACTTAGTAACCTAATATGTAAGGAAATCACTCCTCCTGATCAAAAAAAATGTAAGGAAATCACTCCTAATTCATTTTACCTGATTTCCGATACATATCAATCTAGAAAACCACCTGTAAATTTGGTGCGTAATTATGGATTTTAAACACAACCTATATATATAAAGTTTTTCATTGTAAGAACTCTGTAAAAACACAAGCAATATATATTATTTGGCAGTAATATTTGGGTGAAAATTTTTGGCAAAAGTATGAAGATTGGAGTAGAATATAGTGATATACAACAGGAAAAGGTTACCAACTGAAAAGGATCATGCAGAGTCAGTACGTACCAGGGCCGGTTATAAGGATGTTCACTAAGCTCACCCGCACCGGGCCTCACTTTTTCCAGGGCCCCCAGACCCAAATTTTTTAGGCCCATTACTAGGTTTAAAAAAAATTAAAATCATAAATCTGATGCTAAGAATATACAACAACCGACAAAAAATCTTCAATTCTTCTTATCATCCTTAATTTTCTCAACCTCCATTAATCTTCCATCAATTTCTCTATTTTCCAATAAAATTCATCCTTAATTTTCTCAACCTCTATTAATTTTCCATCAATTTCTCTATTTTCCAATAAAATTACCGTTGATCTTCTGTCAGTCAGTTTGTGCATATAAATATGTATCCCAAATTAGAAAATAACTTCAATACCATGTTTAGGGTGTTTTTTTTAATATTACTATATTGCTTCTATAAAAACTAAATTGTTTCATATTCATTTACTTGGACCTCACTTAAGGCCTCATTTGAGAGTTCGCACCAGGCCACCAAATTCTCCCAAACGGCCCTGGTACGTACCGATATAAAATGTACGAATATCATCAAATGTGCCTGAATTTTATATTCCAAGAAATAATCGATGGTAAAGTGGTACCTGGTTAAAGATTCATATCAAATGGCACATCTGATTTCTAGCCATATGCATATATACATACGTACATTACTGCACAAAAATGTTTAGGTGCTTTACAAAAGCAAATGTTTTTATAATCGCCATCTATATTTCCTCAATATTTTCAATAAAACCAAAGTCAACCCTTCGTTTCCAAATCCCATGAATACCATACTCTGAAACAAGAAACATATTAATTTACTACCCTTAAACCATATATACAGTTCCACATGTACTATGTCATTTTGCACCAATAAATATATACTTATATTATTATAAGTTACTGAAATTTGAGATGGTACATAGAGAAAAGCTCAAAATAAGATACATACCTGATCCTTAATTAATTTCAGGGTGTCCCTTGAAAATAAGAGTTATAAAGTTGTTGCAGACATAATTTATGAGCTGTGTATACGCGAGTGGATATTCGCGAATGCAGCATCATCAAGATTCTCATTGTCCACGCGCCGCTACATGTACGGCGGCGGCGCTAGCTATCGGAATGTGAATCTCGATGATGCTGTACTTGCAAAGATCCACTATTTTTCTATCAAACTACATACATAGGGACCTTAATGATATTAACACATAACCAAGTATGATTTTGTGAATAATAGAAAATGGGGATTCTTAACAGAAACCCTAGAATATCCGAGTATTTATAAGTGCAGGAATCTAAGGGGTTGATGTTGCTCAATTAAACAACACATGGATCCCTAATCCAGAAATTACGATAATTAATAAATCAATTTCTGGGTTTTGACTGACCTAAGCAAACAAGATCGGATTGAAAGACATGTTGAATTTCGACAACAAAAAGCAGGGAGATCTATATATATGATCAAGATTCTTCTTTTACAGCCTAGCTACAACATGGATCGACCTAAAACAATGGTTCATGGTGTGTGAATTAAGGTTGATAGAGAGACATTAAGAGATCTAGAGAGAGAAAACATATCTGGAGTTGAGATGTACACGCTCACTAACCATATATGTATACTAGGTTTGGCACATCTCCCCACCTCCAGTTTTTTTTTTCTTTTTTCTTTAAGATCTAGCTACTCTTATTTATGACGGAGTATAAATATAAAATAGTTTTATTGGGTGAAATAATTAATATTCTTTAATGGAGTAGATCTCATATATACATTTAGGTTTATATTGTACATCTAATATTGCGCACATGAATGCATACGAGACACGAGACTCAGACTCTTTAATAACAATTACTCCTAATATATATTGTATTATTTAATTAAATATATATAAATTATAAATTAGTTGCACTCTAAATTTTATTTATATACAACTTTGTCCTTTTTTTTTTTTAATGTATGTAATCCCTATTTCGGTTTATTTTTTATTTTATTTTAAATCACTACTCCCTCCGTCCCATTTCATTTTGCACACTTTACATTTCGATCCGTCCCATTTCATTTTGCACACATCAAATATAGAAAAGAATCTCACAATTTCACCCCCATCCCCTTTGAAAAATCAACAAAACACACAAAAATCAATTTTTCTTAATATGTGTGCGGTCAAAGTGTGCAACATCAAATGTGACGGAGGGAGTATTTCATGCCATTGCAGTAGGGCGTCGTGTCGATAACCCTACAATCTCTTATTTTCTTCTGAAATTTTGTTTTGCCTAGCTTTTTTATTATTTCTTATTTTAAAAGCTTTTCTTTAATATATAATCTCATTAAAATGCAAAATTTAATAAATTTATACCCTCATTGGTTATATTACCAATCCCATGTGTATATATTAAGGGCAAAAATTTGTATGCAATATTGCATAGTGTGACTTATGTGTAATTAGCCCAATATTTTTTTTTTAATTTCTCACGGGTCATCCCAGCCCAGCCCGTTGCGGATTCGGCAATTCCAGAATCTTCTTCATTGCGATTAGGTTCTTCCTCGCGATTTACCAGATTTTGCAGCAACCTTGGATGTCTAGATTTGATATGTTCAATTCGGTGACTCTGTTGTGGCCAGAATTGCAGGTGATTCCGATCCAAGTGCAAACAGGGGTTTTGGTGCTTCAATTTGTTGTTAAAGTATTGAACGGATTTGATGTGATTTCAGATTTCAATATTAGGAGGATGGATTGATCGGTGTTGATATCGTCGTAAGTTGCTAAAAGCTGTAATTGTGGACTAATAATTTTTTGTTCGCGCTTGTATTGGTTTTGTTCATGTAGTAACATTCTTTTGTTCATGTAGTAACATATCAAGTTATTCTTTAAATCTGTAATTTTGGACTGATGATTTCTTTTCGCGCTTGTATAGGTTTTGTTCATGTGGTAACACATTTTTGTTCATGTAGTAACACATTTATTTTAGTAATATGTAACAATGTACACATGTAGTCGTAATACTAAGTGAATACTCATGTGTTACCATATGAACAACAATGTGTTACCTTGTGACCCATGTTACCTTATGAACATTTATGTATTACGTTATGTTTTAATATATGTTATGTAAGATATGAAATTTTTTCAATATAACAATGTTGTAACACTTACACATAAATGTAGTAACACACAAAAACTTGATAATTTTTTTTAAAAAAAATTATGTGCTCAATAAGAATTGACACTGCAACCAAAGATATGAAGTTTTCTCAATATAAAAATGTCGTAACACTTACACATAGATGTAGTAACACACAAAAACTTGATTAAAAAATATTTTAAAAATTATGTACTCAATAAGAATTGACCTTGCGATCAAATACATTAGAAACAGACTTAAACCACTAAGCTACAACACATATTTAATAAAAATATCATTCTATAAATATATATGCGTACGCTCAATCATGTTTTAAAGCTAAAATAAATTATCAAAATGGAATAGGTGGTCTTAAGCTTCTAATAATGAGCCATTTAATTTGTTGACGACGAATGTTCTACGATAAGCAATTTAATCATTATAAAAAAGACTCATTTACTATCTAGTATTTGATGTTTCGAATTCGAAACGAAAAAAAAGAAAAAATGCACTATATATTAATCTGTAAATTAGTATTCACTTTTAAAAAATGTATTGTCTAAAGAGTAAAAGTGCTACTCTACTTTTAAAATTGCTATTTCACTTATGTAAAAGCCATTGTGGCAGTTATGGTAATTAGAAGTTAGTTATACAATTTTCCCTCTTTTATATATAGGGCTAATCAAATTAGGTTAGACTTACTTTTTGATTCTATACGTTTCCATACTTGTAATCCAATACACTTTCATTGATTCAAGATTCATCATCTTCTTCTTTACAATCTGCTTTAGATTGTTAATATGGTATCAGTTTTAGACTGGTAATGCCATTTTCGATCATTTGCTTCCGCGTCTGATTAGAGTTTTATACTCGATTGTTTTTTTTGGTTTCTGAATCTGTTTGATTCAGATTTCTGTTGGGCTTTTCGATTTCATCATTTATTCGTTGAAATCGACATATTTCTTGAATCACGCTTGCGATTTTGTTTGATTTCGATCAATTGGGTATTTGTGATTTCGTTGAAATCTTTGGGGTTTTTGGTTTGTGCTTGCAAATTCATTTGTCTCTTATTCAGATTTTCCAGTTCTTGGGTTCGTTTTCAATGGCGGCACAACCTTCTCTTGATCCTGCGGTCAATCCGCTTTCCCCGTATTATCTTCACCACAATGATAATCCCGCAATGTCGATTGCTATGGAGCCTCTGGATGGGGCGAATTTCATTTCTTGGAAGCAATCTGTGGCTCGTGGCTTGAGCTTAAAGAACAAACTTCCGTTGGTGGATGGCTCGCTTCCAGTCCCGACTTCTGATGGTGATAGGGTGGTGTATGCGGCGTACATCCGTGCGAACGACTTGGTTTTGCAGTGGATACTCAACTCGGTCTCCCCTGAAATCAAGAAGACCTTGAGGTATTTCAGACTGCCCATGAAGTTTGGTGTGAGTTGAGTGCTCGGTATGAGTGTTCTGATTTGTCAAAGATTTTTCAACTTGAGAAATCTTTAACTAACATTGCTCAGGGTTCTAAAAATTTGGTTAGTTATTACAATGAATTTAAGTACCTATGGGATGAGCATGTTAGCCATAAGGCTGTTTTCACTTGTAATTGTGGTGCTATGGGCAATTGTGTGTGTGATCTTCCTAAGCAATATGCTGCTGCTCAAGACCAGGATTGTGTTATGAAGTTTTTGATAGGGTTGAGTGAGTCCTATGCTCTCTGGTCCCATATTTTGCGTCCATGAAGCAAGACGTTTTCATTTCGGTGCATAAAAACAGGGGATGAGGGCGTGCTCCAATTTTTTCAAACTTTTGAGCTCATGTGTGTGCTTTGCTTATAAACGAATCGTGTATGACAAGTATAAACATAAAGAAAAGAACAACACAAAGAATATATATAGTGGTTCGGACAACCAATCCCTACATCCACTCTCCCTCTCTAGGGAAATTCCTTTAAACGGACTTATCACCCTCCACAGGATTGCTAATAGATATTTACCGAGCTCACAACTTATAACCCTCTCTAGGGACTTATCACCCTCCACGGGATCGCCCTTACGATGTTTAACGAGTTCACACTCCATCGGGACTTATCACCCTCACTCGGGTTTGCCTAACAACTACCTCACTTCACCACTGGTTTTGGGTTTTGGTGTTGTCTCCAACTATGGTGAGATTTTTCCCTTACAATGGTTTTAGCCTCAATGCTTTGGATTGGGAAAATCTCTCTAAGCATATGATACATCGTGGGTTGCTTAGATTGGGTTCTAGAACACTCTTTTGAATATATTTGTATATCCATAGGCTTGTGTTCTAGGGTGGGAATGCTTGGCTATAACACTTTTTTGGCTCTGTAGCATTGTTGCTATCTTTTTCACACTTCCACACCGATAATGAAGGAAGAACTTGTATTTATAGTGTGGATTTGAATGTTACCGTTGGAGAGAATCACATTCAAATCCATACTATTCTTTGTAAGTTCTCCCAACTTTTCTGGTGCCATTTCCTCTCGTTCCACGCGTCGGTTTATTCCAACTCATTTCTACCTTTGCCTCGGAACATTCAGATATCTCGAGCATTCAAGATTCTTATCGAGTCTTGAACAATCTTGGGATTTCTCTGAAGTCTTCGTTTTCTCCGAGCCTTGATTTTCTCTTTTTTCTCGAGCCTTGATTTTCTCTGAGCCTTGATTTTCTCTCGAGTCTTAGTCTTGAGTTCTCTGTATCTTTACGAGTCTTCAATATCTCGATTTCTTCTTGAGTCTTGATAACTTTGTTCTATATCTGCCACTATACACGGTGCGAGATAATATCCTTACTCTAAAACCGAATCTGATTCATCTATCAAGATTATCCTGAACATGTCATACTTTAGGGGTTTTGGGATCTAATCAAAATCATATAATCTTTTATTAAATTCATCTCCCAACAGCTCCTATCCGTAGTCAGTTTTTACTACATAAGCCATTTCCTCCCCTAGCTAAGGTTTATCCCTGTTGTTGTTGCAAGAAGAGTCTCAAAGGTTTGTTTTGCCTAATTCTGTAATGCCTGACTCTGTGGCTATGCTAGCAAATAACTCTAGGTTTTACAAAGATAAGAAGAAGGGGTTGAAATGTTCTCATTGTAATGGGAATGGGCATTCTGTGGATAGGTGTTTTGAGCTAATAGGTTATCCTCCTGGTAACCCTCTCATCACACAAGAACTTCTGGAGCAGCTGTTGTCTCTAACTAAGAATGCTCAGAAACCTGTTCCTAACTCAATCCATTCAGCTGCTGGTGTGATTGCTCATGCCAATCCTTCTGAAAATTCCACTACTTCAGGTATACATGGAAGTGCTTATTGTTTTCATTCTCATTCTCCTAATCATAATAGGACTTTTACTTGGATTTTAGACACTGGAGCTACTGATCACATGATGTCTAGTTTGGACTGTTTTACTACACCTCCAACACTAGCTAATATTAAAATAAGTCTTCCAATTAATGTTGTTTCTACTGTCACCCATATGGGGACAGTTGTTCTTAATGAACACTTGACATTGTATAATGTTTTATATGTCCCTGACTTTGCTTATAACTTGTTGTCTATAAGTCATTTAACAAGATATTCCAATTGCACAGTTAGTTTTATGGCATCAAGTTATGTTTTGCAGGACAAGTCTACCCTCAAGGTGATTGGTTATGCTGAGCAACATGGAGGATTATATCTGCTTAGAGTTTCACATTCAGTCCATTCTGTTGCAACAACTTCATCTTCTGGTTCTGGTACTTTTACCATTTGGCATTCTAGATTAGGACATATGTCCCCTTCCTCTATGTTACAAATAAAGGATTGGGTTTGAAATCTTCTGATATTCATACTTGTACAATCTGTCCTCTTGCAAAACAGAAAAAGAAGCCTTTTCCCATTAGTACTTCTTCATCTCTTGCTTGTTTTGATTTGATACACTGTGATATATGGGGGCCTTTTTCTGCCACTTCTCATTCTGGTTTTAAATATTTTCTCACCATTGTGGATGATCATTCAAGGTGTACATGGATTTATTTGATGAAAGCTAAGTCTGATGTCAAAGTTTCTTTGGAAATTTTTATAATATGGTGCTTACTCAATTTAATAAGAAAATTAAAGTTTTGAGAAGTGACAATGGTTGTGAGTTCTTGTTATATGACTTTTATCATTCTTTAGGCATTATTCATCAAACATCATGTGTGGAAACTGTTGGGAATGAGTTGCACAGATCTATTCGGGGTGAATATTTAAATACAAATTTAATTCATTAATTATTACTAGCATGAATTAATCCTATATTAATTCAAATAATAATTGCAACAACATATCATGCATATAAAAAACCACGTAAAACCTACGCATGCGGAATCTACGGGTTAACGTGAACGTACCTCTCGGGATGACAGTGAATTCGGTTGGACGGACTAACCAAAAGGACTTCCCAAGTATTCCCTTAGCCCTTGCTCGACAATCCGGTGGAAGGATACTTGCGAACAATTAACAAAAGGAAAAAAATAAACTTTGTTGCACCACTTATGTGGATTTGCTAATATTTCCAGCACATGGAATTGTACTTGGGAATGAACTAATCATCCCCTATTTATAGGAGAGGGAATGGTCAAAATTTTAGTGATATTTCAATGTGGGAAAAGACTTTTCTTGGTCACCAAGAAATCTTGAATATATCCCTTATATTCTTTTTCCCATAATTAAAATATTCCACAAAAATCCCACCTCCTCTATAATATGGATTTTTTGAAAATACCATGTGCAAGAATCCAAGATTTGGATCTTCTTGAATTTATGAGATATTCTTGTATTTTAAGAAATACATATCTTCCATAATATCTTTTCAAGAAAATCAAGAAAATCTTTCTTGCCCATTATATTTTCTAATTTTCGAAATTTACTATATAAATAAGCTAGTGGGAGATTTCTTGAATTTAATGAGATAATCTTGTATTCCAAGAATACATATCTTCATTCCATAACAAAATTCAAAGAAAATCTTTCTCCCAACATATCTATATATTTCGAAAATAATACTTGGAAAATTAAGCAACAATATTTATTTTATTTTAATCACCTTTTCAGTTATTGGACTATTTGTTGGGCTACTCAGGGGGCCTTTAGGATAATTAAGATTGGACCTTCTAATGGATCTTGAATATCTAATATTGAGCCACAATATAATTCAAGCCCATAAATATTAATTAATCCCACTACATAATTAATATTGCACTATCCATCTTAACCCATATTACAGTCAATATGGCTCCCGGTCATTATTTCCGTGTGTTTAAGATTATCTAGCCCATCAATTAATTCAAGCCAATCAAATTGCTTTTTCGTTAATTAATATCTTTTGTCCTTGGTCGAGAAATCGGTTCAACATTATTATCCATACCTAAACTAATTCCACTTGCAAGATTTAGTATGATAAAACTTATGAACCTCCCAAGGGGGCAAATCAAGCAAGCGTGCTTGCACACGATTCTTCAGATTAAATCTTAGCAATCGATGTGACCAATAATATTGCCCAAGATAAAAAGTATTGAATCTCTCCGATTCGCTACCCATGATAAGTCAAAGCAATAGTTATCAATCCCATGTGATCCTATTTAAGGGACGAAGGTTAAGAAACAACGAACCACCGAGGTCTAATTCTTCCTTGTTCGGGCTTCAAGAATTTATCCTCCTCAGAGGGTCCTATTCAACAGATCACCATGCACTAGTGTAATATCTTGGTCAAGACAAACCAATCTCGAGCCTTTACACCTCAACCTTTCGCGATGGTTGTTCATTTCCATCTAGGTCGTGAATGGGCGTACTTATAGTTACAAGGGACTGTGTTAATTTAATCTTCGTGATCCGGTATCACTAAATTAACTACTGATGTAACACGTGCAATTATTGAAACAGTTTATGCAAATAAATATATATAACATTCAATCATATTTAAAGCATCGGTGATAAACAATTTATTTCAAAAAATAAGTCGAAAAAATTCATTTTCGATTATACAAAGTAAAAAGCATACTTTTCAAAGATAATCCCAACAATCTCCCACTTATACTCAAAGTCTGCTTTTTTAGTATACTACAACATGTCTCACGTAGTCCGTGACATCTAATGTCACCTACACGAACCAAATAATTTCTCCCACTTATACTCAAAGCAGTTAGCAACGGTCTTGACACCCATTCCACTCACATGTCTCGAATGTATTCAGAGGCGACGCCAGAATGGATCTGCTAGTCGTCCTCGACGCTATCTTTGCCACATCTATATCTCCTCTCTCTAACGATTTCTCGTATAAGATGTCTTTCCTTTAATGTGTTTGTTTGACTCGTGGACTCTTGGTTCTCTTGAATTTGCAATCGCCCCCCAGCAGACATTGCTAGACAAATTGAAACACCATCCAAGTCCACTAAGAAGATCTAGAGCCCAATCGGTTCTTTCAACTGCTTCTGCACTACTTACCCGACTTCCATGGTTGAGTCAGTGATGTATTTCTGCTTCACACTCGTCCATTTGGTGGCTACACTTCCCAAATGGAAACACACTAACTGAGGCAGATAATTTTTGGAATCTAAATCTGATTGGAAATCCGAGTCCTTGTAGCCGATGGGGATTGGAGTACCTGACTGATAAAACAACATTCTATCCCGAGTTCTTTTCAGACACTTCAGAATGTTTTTAACTGTCGTCCAATGCGCTTTCCTTGGGTTACTTTGATATCTTGCTACCATGCCTACGGCAAAAACAGATATCCGGTCTCGTACACAGCATTGCATACATAAGGTTTCCTACAACCGAAGCACAGGGAATGCCTTTCATGTTATCTATCTCATCTTGCGTCTTAGGGGACATTTTCTTGGATAGATGGATTCCAAGTCTGAAAGGTACGAATCCTTTCTTGGAATCATGCATGCTGAAGCATTTCAAGACAGTGTCTATGTATGAAGCTTGCGATAACCCGATCATCCTTTTCTTGCGATCTCGAGTGATCTTGATCCCAAGGATGTGTCCGGCTTCCCCTAAGTCCTTCATATCAAACTATTTTGAAAGCCATGCCCTTACGTCTGACAACACCTTCACATTGTTCCCGATGATCGTAATGTCATCTACGATAGTACTAAGAATACCAATGCGCCCGACACGCTTTTTATACACACAACTTTCAAACTCATTTTGATCAAACCCATAAGACTTTATAACATGATCAAAACATTGGTTCCAAGCTCGATGATGCTGTTTGAGTCCGTAAATGGACTTCTTGAGCTTACAAACAAGATGTTCTTGGCCTGTTTCAATTAAACCTTGGGGTTGTTGCATATAGATTTCTTCATCAAGACTTCCGTTAAGGAAAGTTGTCTTGACATCCATTTGCCAGATTTCAAAGTTGAAATGCTACCGAATCGATAAGAGAATACGGATGGACTTAAGCATGGCTATCTTGGCGAAAAAAGTTTCCTCATAATCGATCCTTCTTTTCCGAGTATAACCTTTCGCCACTAGTCTTGCTTTGAAGGTTTCAACCTTCCCGTCCGGTCCTCTTTTCCTCTTATATACCCACTTGCATCCAATGGGTTTGACCTCATTAAGTGGTTCGACTAGCTCCCACACTCTATTATGAAACATAGAACCCATTTCGGCTTTCATTGTTGTTTGCCAAGAATCTGCATCCTTATCTTGGAGTGCCTCGTCATATGTCCATGAGTCCGATTAAATCTTGTCCGAGAATCAAGTCCGAGGACTCTCCTATTCCCATGAATCTCTCTAAGGTCGTCTAACAACCCTCCCACTACGACGAGGCTCCGGTTGTGAGAAAGCGTATCGTTTGGTATATCATCTAAATACAGATTGTAATTTGAGGTTTGCCCTCTAAGCTCATTTAAGGTAATCTCACTTCTGGTTTTTCTTTGGTTCATATAGTCTTCTTCCAAAAATCTAAAGTGGGTGCTTATGACCACCTTTTGATCTTCAGGACCATAGAACATACACCCTTTTGTTCCATCGGGGTATCCTACAAACAACCTTAATTCTGATCGAGGATCCAATTTACCGGCTTCCTTATCCAACACGTAGGCCGAACACCCCCAAATCTTCATGTGTCTCATACTAGGCTTCCGCCCGGTCCACAATTCTTTGGGAGTTTTGGGAACCCATTTGGATGGCACCAAGTTCGAATGTAAGCCGGCTGTTTTCAAGGCATGACCCCCAAGAATCGACTTGGGAAGATCCGCATAACTCATCATTGATCTAACCATTTCCAAACGAGTTCATTTCTTCGCTCTGCAACCCCATTTTGTTGAGGGGTTCCGGTGCGATGAGTGGGATACAATCCCTTCATCAGATAAGTAGTTCAAAAACTCATCGCCGAGGTATTCGCCTCCACGATCGGATCGTAGAGACTTGATACGTTTTTCCCTATGATTCTTCTGCTTGAGCCTTAAATTCTTTGAATTTCTCAAAGGTCTCGATTTATGCTTCATAAGGAAAATATAACCGCATACCTTGAGTAATCATCAATGAAAGTGACGAAAATACTCATAACCTCCTCTTGCTTTGGTTGACATTGGACCACATACATCCGTGTGAACGATCTCTAACACTTCTTTGGCCCTATTCCCTTGGCTCCAAATGCCCTCTTGGTCATTTTACCCTCCAAACATGATTCGCGGGTTGAAAAACGGTTCAACTTGGAGAAGTTCTAGTGAACCGCCTTTTCACCAACCTTTGATCCTCTTTGGATTTATATGACCCAATCTTAGATACCAAAGAAGTGTCTCGCTTCACGCCCGATGAACGTTTTCTTTTCTCGAAAATAGTTGATGTGTTATAGGATGCATTTCTTGAGTGGTGTGCCTGATTAATTGTATAGAGATTATTCGCCAATGTTCCATGACGATAAATTTATCATAAAGAGAAATGGTAACAACTTTATTAAAAGTAACCGAATATCCATCATGAAAAAGTTTAGAAACCGAAATCAAATTCTTTCTAAAACTCGGACGTCATGAACATCTCTTAAAATTAAAACTCGTCTTCAAAAGACAGTGCACTTCTCCCATCGCTTCACCGCCACTCTCAGAAGATCGCCCGGTGTTATGAGGATCTCACTTCCACTTAGTTGTCGGGTCCTTTTGAACCCCAGAACGTGAAACAAACATGATCGGTGGATCCAGTATCCACCACCCATAAATGGGAGGCATACACCGCTAAACAAGTTTCAACAACTAGTGGAGTGAGGATTACCTTTCTTTCCTTTCCTTTTGGGATTGGAACAGTGACCTCCAATGTCCTTTCTCCCCCGCAATTAAAACATATTCCTTTTGGTTCTTTCTTGACACCCAACCAAATAACCGCTTTTTTTTCACTTTTCTTAATGATGAGCTTGCTTTGGTTCTCGACCACTTTCCTTTTCTTGAGACTTGCCTTCCAATCGCCTAGATCTCGAGAAAAAGACTTTTGGTCACCAATGCTTCGTCTTTCTTTCCTAAATGCTTCTCCACTTTCTCCAAGGCTTCTTGAAGATCATCCATGGTAAACATGTGATCACTCATCACAAAACCACAGTAAAATTCATCGAAGCTCCTTGGCAGAGTAAGCAACAAAAATTCAATTCATCACAATACTTAGTTCCGAGATAAGCCGGTTTTGAAAAATGGTGTTTGACTCGAGAACATGCTCCCTTACGGTGTTCCCTCAACCATTTTCAAATTTAAATGCCACGTCGTCGTTTTTAAACTGATCGATCATGCGATCTTTTGTTGAAAACATTTCTTCAAGACTTTGCATAATTTCCACAGCGGACTCAACACCTTCATGAACGTGTTGCAAATCATCAGACAGTGAAGTCAAGATTACACGTTTCATGGGTTCATTGGCCTGCTCCCAAATATTATACTCATGTCTTGCCGCATCAGTTGATTCATCAGTAGGCTTACGTGGCTTGGGTACATCAAGAATCCAATAATGTTTTTGTGCAGGTAGGACATGCATCATATTCCGTTTCCAAACATTATAGTTTTCTCCAGATGATTGGTGTTCTTTGAGTGTATATAATAGTGGATTAAAAGGGTGCGACATGATGAACTGAAATAAACAATAATATGCATAAGCACAAAAATTATCACAAGGTTTGATCACATGCATCATATTAAAATCTAAAAAAAAAATGAACATGCATCAGCCAACATCTCAAAATAGTTTAAATAAGCCACGTGGGGTGGGTCATTATTTAAACACATTTAAGCAGGTTACAAACAAGAACAATTACAAACCTTTAATATCCAGATTAATAGTTGGCTCCTACTTGACCAATATAAAATTGACAGGGACTTCGGGGAAGTATATGCATATCAATTTTATACCTAAGTAATAACCATGATTAAATAATGGATTACTATTTCGCTTTGATCGAGCCTCGTGGGGAGGGTCATCGTCGCCACTAGTAATAACCCACAATCATCCGTTTGGAATTCATTCATGTGAAACCTATCTTTTGACCGTCCCGTGGGGGGAATTTCTCCAAAAGAATTCACAAATAAATAAATCATGGAGGTCAATTGTCAATTAATTATTTAAACATACTTAGTAATTTTGAAGTTGAGATTTTTCCATTTGGCAACCCTCATGCAAACACATTTAAACAAATTAAATAAAGCATAAGATAGCACAAATAAATCAAGCAAAAACAGAAAAAATAAACATATTGAGCACAAATTATCCAAGAATTGTCATGGTTTGATTTTTTCTTGGCTTGATCTTGAAGAAACAAATCTCGAATTTCTCCGCTCGTTCATCTCGGAAAAATACGCCGTCTCGAACCGCGCCAAGCATTTCGCGTGCTGGATGCCGCGCATCACGGCGGCCCTCGGCACAGGACAACCTCGGCAGCTCGGCCGCCCGGCGGCCGCGCCCCTTGATGCCTCCGGCAAACCTCAGCCGGTCAGCGGTTCTCGGCGGCCCCCCAGCGTCATCCATGTAGCCTTAGCCTCCATCTCGCCGCTGACCTCCAGCGGCCTTCGCGTATCCGCCAGCCAGCGGCATCCGCCCGTCCGGCCGACTGGAAGCGCGCCTGCCGTCGTCCAGCCCTCATCCTCGTCAGCCTTTCGGCCTTGACCTGCGCCGCAATGCCCATGCCCGCGCGCCTTAGCTTTCGCTGAGTTAGGGATTTCGTCGGCTGGTCTTCATCTCTTAGTTCCCGATCCGGTTACAATTTTATTTACAAAAAATAAATAAACCTAGATCTAGACTAGTCTATTACATTGATCAAATCAAACAAATCCTAGTCTACTCGTGGATTTTCTCACGAGGCAAAATAAATCCGAACGAATCGAATTAAAAAACCACAGTTTATATGCATGCAAAATAAAACATTAAAATCCATGACAATTGGATACCTGCAAAACAGATCTAACAGTTCTACTATCCAATTTCAAATTTAATATCCACGAATTAAACTACAATTTAAAAAATTCAGAGCCCGAAACAGTGGCTCTGATACCAGTTGTTGGGAATGAGTTGCACAGATCTATTCGGGGTGAATATTTAAATACAAATTTAATTCATTAATTATTACTAGCATGAATTAATCCTATATTAATTCAAATAATAATTGCAACAACATATCATGCATATAAAAAACCACGTAAAACCTACGCATGCGGAATCTACGGGTTAACGTGAACGTACCTCTTGGGATGACAGTGAATTCGGTTGGATGGACTAACCAAAAGGACTTCCCAAGTATTCCCTTAACCCTTACTCGACAATCCGGTGGAAGGATACTCGCGAACAATTAACAAAAGGAAAAAAATAAACTTTGTTGCACCACTTATGTGGATTTGCTAATATTTCCAGCACATGGAATTGTACTTGAGAATGAACTAATCATCCCCTATTTATAGGAGAGGGAATGGTCGAAATTTTAGTGATATTTCAATGTGGGAAAAGACTTTTCTTGGTCACCAAGAAATCTTGAATATATCCCTTATATTCTTTTTCCCATAATTAAAATATTCCACAAAAATCCCACCTCCTCTATAATATGGATTTTTCGAAAATACCATGTGCAAGAATCCAAGATTTGGATCTTCTTGAATTTATGAGATATTCTTGTATTTTAAGAAATACATATCTTCCATAATATCTTTTCAAGAAAATCAAGAAAATCTTTCTTGCCCATTATATTTTCTAATTTTCGAAATTTACTATATAAATAAGCTAGTGGGAGATTTCTTGAATTTAATGAGATAATTTTGTATTCAAAGAATACATATCTTCATTCCATAACAAAATTCAAAGAAAATCTTTCTCCCAACATATCTATATATTTCGAAAATAATACTTGGAAAATTAAGCAACAATATTTATTTTATTTTAATCACCTTTTCAGTTATTTGACTATTTGTTGGGCTACTCAGGGGGCCTTTAGGAGAATTAAGATTTGACCTTCTAATGGATCTTGAATATCTAATATTGAGCCACAATATAATTCAAGCCCATAAATATTAATTAATCCCACTACATAATTAATATTGACTATCCATCTTAACCCATATTATCACAATATGGCTCCCAAATCATTATTTCCGTGTTTAAGATTATCTAGCCCATCAATTAATTCAAGCCACCAAATAGCTTTCCGTTAATTAATATCTTTTGTCCTTGGTCGTCGGAACGGTTCAACATTATTATCCATACCTAAAACTAATTCCACTTGCAAGATTTAGTATGATAAAACTTATGAACCTCCTCCCAGGGGGCAAATCAAGCAAAAGCGTGCTTTGCACACGATTCTTCAGATTAAATCTTAGCAATCACATGTGACCAATAATATTGCCCAAGATAAAAAGTATTGAATCTCTCCGATTCGCTACCCATGATAAGTCAAAGCAATAGTTACCAATCCCACGTGATCCTATTTAAGGGGCGAAGGTTAAGAAACAACGAACCACCGAGGTCTAATTCTTCCTTGTTCGGTTCAAGAATTTATCCTCATGTAGGTCCTATTCAAATGAGATCGACCATGCACTAGTGTAATCTCTTGGTCAAGACAAACCAATCCCGAGCCTTACACCTCAACCTTTTCGCGATGGTTGTTCATTTCCATCTAGGTCGTGAATAGAGTACTTATAGTTACAAGGATCATTAATTTAATCTTCGTGATCCGGTATCACTAAATTAACTACAAATGTAACACATACTGAATTATTGAACAGCTTATGCAAGAAATATATAAACATTCAATCATATTTAAAGCATCAGTGATAAACAATTTATTTCAGTAAATAAGTCTGAAAATTCAGTTTCGATTATACAAAGTAAAAAGCATACTTTTTAGTATAATCCCAACAGAAACACCACAACATAATGGTTTGGTTGATAGAAAGCATCAACATCTTTTGCAAGTGGCTAGGGCCTTGTTATTTCAATCTTTTTTTGCCAATTGTTTATTGGAGTGAGTGCATTCTTAACACAGCTTTTCTGATTAATAGAATGCCTACTCTTGTTCTTAATAATATGTCTGCCTTTGAAAATCTATATGGAAAACAACCTGATTATTCTTTTATTAAATGATTTGGGTGCTTATGTTTTGCTAACACTTTGACTGTAAATAGAACTAAGTTTGACCCAAGAGCTGTCAAATGTGTGTTTTTGGGATATCCTTTTGGAACCAAAGGATATAGGTTGCTTGATTTGGTCACTGGAAAGATTTTTATCTCCATAAATGTGGTTTTTTATGAAAATGTTTTTCCATATGTTGATAAGAAGGGAGCTCATGACTTTGTTCAAAATTTGATTGCTACTGATTCTTTTTTAAACCCAGATTTTGTTGAGGATCCTTCTATTACTCAGGTTAATTCTGACCCTGAAGCTCATGGTGAGTCTGTTGACATTCATAGGCAGGCTATTGAACTTGATTTTGCTAATAGACAGGCTATTGAACCTGATTTTACTAATAGACAGGCTATTGAACCTGTTGTTTCTAATAGACGGGCTATTGAACTTGCTGATATAATTCCAAATGTGGTTTCTAGTGATGTAATGACTGATAATCTCAGAAAGTCATCTAGATCTAGATCTCAACCTGCTTACTTAAAAGTATATGAAACTTCTTTACCTCAATCTTTGATTCCTGAGAATCCTGAGGCTAATTTGATAGTTTCTTCTGGGAAACAGTATGATATATCTGCCTATTTGTCTACTGATAGATTTTCTTCTGCCCAAAAGTGTTTACTGCATCCATCTCTCAACAAATTGAACCAAAAATATACAAACAAGCCAAAGATGATCCTAATTGGCAGCAAGCTATGAGAAATGAGTTAGATGCCTTGGAAAGGACTAACACATGGTCTCTAGTATCATTGCCACCAAATAGAGATTGTGTAGGTTGTAAATGGGTTTTTAAAATCAAGTATAAGCAAGATGGCTCTATAGAAAGATACAAGGCAAGGTTGGTTGCTAAAGGGTACACTCAACAAGAGGGAGTTGATTACTTTGACACTTTTAGCCCTGTTGCTAAAGTGACCACAGTAAGAATACTACTCTCTGTTGCAGTTGCCAAGAATTGGTTCATTCATCAATTAGATGTAAACAATGCATTTTTACATGGTGATTTGACTGAGGAAATTTACATGACAACACCACCTGGTTATTGCATTGATGGTGACACAAGAGTTTGTAAACTCAACAAAAGTCTTTATGGTTTGAAACAGGCTTCAAAACAATGGTTCACCAAACTTTTTGAATCCTTATTTGAAATTGGTTATAAGCAATCTGAGGCTGATAATTCCTTATTTACAAAGCAAACCGACATTTCTTTACTGTCATTGTGTGTTATGTTGATGATCTCATTGTCTCTGGTAATTCTATGGAAGAAATACAACATGTGAAAAGTTTTCTGCACAACAAATTCACAATTAAAGATTTAGGTGTTTTAAAATATATGTTGGGCATTGAAGTAGCTAGATCAGAAAAGGGCTTAACATTGTGTCAAAGAAAATACAGTACTGTAGATCTTCTTACTGATTTTGGCTACCTGGGTAGCAAGCCCTGTACAACACATATGGATTCCAAATTGCAGCTTGTACAAGCTGATGAACACAACACCACTGATCCCAAACTTTACAGAAAAATTATGGGAAAATTACTTTACTTGACAGTCACAAGACCTGATATCTCTTATGTTGTTCAATCCCTTTCACAATTTATGAGCAATCCCTCCAAAGAACACATGACTGCTGTACATAGGGTACTAAGATATTTGAAGGGAACACCAGGTTTGGGTATCTTTTACTCTAGTTCAAATGATTTTAAACTTCACTCTTATACTGACAGTGATTGGGCTAGGTGTGTTGAAACAAGAAATAGTATTACAGGTTACACAATATACTTGGGCAACTCTCTCATATCCTGGAAGTCCAAGAAACAAAATACAATTAGTAGATCATCTGCTGAAGCAGAATACAGGGCAATGGCAACCACAACATGTGAAGTGCAATGGATTCTCTACATCCTAAATGATCTCAATGTACCTGTTCAGCTACCAACAACCATCTACACTAACAGCAAGTCAGCATACCAAATGGCTCTCAGTCCTTGTCTCCATGACAAAAGCAAACATATCTCAATAGATTGTCACTTCACCAGACGGAAGATCAAAGAAGGGGCCATCAGAATCATTCACATACCAACAACAGAAAACTTGGCAGACATCATGACCAAACCATTGCTGCCAACTCCATACAACACATTCAAATCCAAAATGAGGCTCTTAAACATTCACTCTCATTTTGAGGGGGGGTCTAAAGAGTAAAAGTGTTACTCTACTTTTAAAATTGCTATTTCACTTATGTAAAAGCCAATGTGGCAGTTATGGTAATTAGATGTTAGTTATACAATTTTCCCTCTTTTATATATAGGGCTAATCAAATTAGGTTAGACTTACTTTTTAATTCTATACGTTTCCATACTTGTAATCCAATACACTTTCATTGATTCAAGATTCATCATCTTCTTCTTTACAATCTGCTTTAGATTGTTAATATATTGATAAATCCTTTTACAGCAATGAAAGAAAATAAGAAAGAATTAATTAAAAATAAAAATAAAAAGTGAGTACATAATTGAGAAGAACAGCTTAAAGTAAATTCCAATAAAAAGTCGGTCGGCTCCATGAAGATGATGTTGGCCAGCGAGTAAAAAAATACATTGATGGGATGCCTAAGGATTAATATTAATTAGATTGCGTCTCATGTGCATCCAGATGCACTGTACACTCATAGTGCATTTTAGAAGCGTGCAACTATAAAAAACAGGAATGTGCAACTATTATAAACAGAAGCATGCAATTATGTTCCCATATTAACAGTTGCATTTTTATGTGTAAATAAATCACATTTTTTAACATAAACAAGTTGCACGCTTTTAAAATGCACTATAAGTGTACGGTGCACCCGGTGCATACAAAATCTGCCCTATTAATTATTGTAATTTACAAAAATAATGCAGGGCCTTTCATGTGCTATTTTTACGAGTGACTTCTTTGTATTATGTTTACCGTGTAATTCATATATTTTTGAAACATACCACTTATTAATAATGAAATATATAATTTATGTTCGTAAAATAAATTTTATATTTTAATATAAATAAATTAATATATTTTAATGCAATAAATTGTAAATTTAAAAATAAAATTTAGAGTGTTTGGTGCATACAAAACCTACATATTGTTGTTTACAAAAATAATGTGGTGGGCCTTTTCTTTCTAATATGGAGGGAGGGAGGGAGGTTGTAAGTGTACCTTATGCTCGCCACCCACCAGACTCGTCTGGATTTGAAGGGGCCACGTCAAATACGGCCAGGGCATTTAACATTTACCTGTCATTTTTATTTTATTTTTGAAAGGATTTACCTGTCATATTTTGGTTCAATGTATAAAGTCAAATGATGTGGCGTGGGTTCCACATTCTATTATCTTTTTGGTTGAGAGCAGTGTTTTCATAACCGAACGGGTGATCAAAACCTGGCTTGGAGATTTGGTTTGGCCCAATGGGCCAGGACCGCCGAACCAGTTCAGCTCAACTGTTAAATTGATTTATGATATTTATTTTATATTTTGTATGTTACATTAAAAAATAAATATTTATTCATAAAATATTAAAATTATACTAATTTATAACTTATAAATCTTATATTAAAATAAATACAATAGAGTTTTGGAGACCAGAGATGATGACGTTATGGATTAATTCCACACAATATGTGATTTACGATAAAAAGATTAAATGAAATTAATGACTTGTGAATGAATTTATTTGAGAAAAATGATATTGAGATAAAAACAATAACATTATATAGAGAGTTTTTAGAAAAAAAATAATAAAAAAATAAAAAAAGTGATTTAATAAATAATAAAAATAATAAAATCGAATTAACCGTTTTTAAGGAGTAATTAGACCGACGACATGAGCGGTTCACGGTTCGACCGGTTCAACCGGGCGGTTCAACCGATTTTTGAAAACACTGGTTGAGAGATGATTTTCGATTAAAATTGTTTATAATATAAAATTTATATAATTATATTTATTAGGTGATATCATTATTTTTATAAATTGTATTTACAAATTAATACTATTACATTTATCAACTAATATTATTACATTTATTATTTGTGATCATAGAATTAAATGTTATAGATATTAATTTATAAGAGTAGTGATATCATTTTATAAGTGTAATTGTATGAATTTCATACTATGAATAAGTTTTACATGAAAGTTTGTGTTTGGTTAAATTTTGTATGCACCACGTGCACAGTGAACTCATAGTATAATTTAGAATCATGCAACTTGTTATACTGAAATATGCAATTTCGTTTACACTATTAATAATTGCGCGATTTCAGTATTATAAATTGCATGATTTTAAAATGTATTATGAATGCACTGTGCACCTGATCAAGAAT
This sequence comes from Stenogyne calaminthoides, assembly GCA_037126765.1. Taxonomy (NCBI): domain Eukaryota; kingdom Viridiplantae; phylum Streptophyta; class Magnoliopsida; order Lamiales; family Lamiaceae; genus Stenogyne; species Stenogyne calaminthoides. The sequence continues at coordinate 3,060,044 of JBBCBC010000010.1, forward strand.
ATGTAAAATTGATCAAGGAATGTGACTTATATTATTAAAGGATATTAATTGTGATAACTGAAGACTGTGATTTCAGAGGACGACCGGGAATACAATGATGAGGACGGTGTGGTAACAGGCAAGATCGGGAAGACGACGATGAGTCACGAATGGAGGAGAAGAAATTTCAGAAGTAACAGGAAGGGAAAGAGAGGACAATTTTGACAAATACTAAACCAACAAAACAACAAGAAAATATATTGGAGGGTTGGGTTAATATTTGTTCTTTGAAGAGCTACAGTATTTTGGCAAAAAAGGTTTCCTAACCGGCGTTTTTCTCGGGCAAGCATGAAAATTAATATGTGCTACCAAACATCGTAAAAAATGTGAAACAATTTTTTTCTTGGGCTTTTCAGCCCTACCAAACGTGTACTAAAGAGTATTACTTATAATATTAAAAAGTGTGACTTATATTACAGCAGGGGGTACTAATAGTGATAAATGAAGGGTGTGATTTATATTACAAAATGATATTAGTCGTGATAACATGAAAGGTCATGCCTGTAAAAAAAAGTACATAATCAGTTTTACGGTGAACAAGTTTCACAACATACCAATTCGTCATATATTATAATGAAATGGGCAAAGTACATATGCACTACGCGCATCATGCAACTCAAGTGCATTTTTGAAATATGCTACTTATTTTGTTGAAATATGTTTGTTTTAGTGAATTACAATTACATGTTTTGATTAAAACAAATTTCATGTTTCAATAAAATAAATAACATATTTTAAAAAATATACTTCCTCTCGTCTCCAACTTTTTGTTCACGCCTATTTTTTTTTTTTATATTTTAAATAATCTAATTTGTTTATTAGTATTTAAAATGATAAAATAATTTTTAAGGAGGGGTATAACATATTTACATCTCCTCTATTATATGTATTTTTAAAAATTAATTTATTATTTTAAATACTAATAAAAAATTTACTCGCTAAAATATGAGAAAACAGTAAATGTGAATAAAGAGTTGAGACGGATGTAATATTTGAATTGTACGATGAAGCTAACACACATTGGATCCACTCAATAAACTATCATTAATTTAACTTAAAAATCTTGGTTTAACCTATAAATTTCTTGATATATATGCTTCTATCTATGGAGTCCTAAAATTTAACCTGTAAACATGATTACTCTCTGCATACTTATCATTAAAGAATATTTCGTCTATTATGAAAAAGACAAAAGTTAATTGAGTATATGATAATAAAGTTGAAAGTTGAAACCCGGAATTTGAGAAATAAGCTTCAGCTAATGATCATCTTGTAAACTTTATGCAATTAATCTCATACTCCATTTAATAAAAGTAAGCTTTTGAGCAATTAGATGAGGTTGAATGGCTCCATAATGGCAGACAACCTAGTACCAGAACAAATCTAGTGGCGCCTCTTCCCTAGATTCCTACCATCATAGCTGTATGAGATTTTCTTTAACGCTATCTTATATACATCATAATAATACTACTCACTAATACAATGTTATAATTTTTTATTTTTTTTTATCGAAAAAAAAATTCATTAAGTATATGATTAATGTATTATAAAGTAAAATACATTAAAGCAGAATAAAATAAAATAAATTACAATCAGAGATAGATTAGATAATAGAAATTTCTGTACATAAACATTTATTCATATTTATATTAATAAAACCAAAATATACAATTATATAAGATATAGTATTATATAAAGTTAGCTACGTGCAAGTAACAACTGATCATTTGAGTCTATTTTATGAAAACAAATTATAATATCATTCTTTGATTTAGATTAGTCATTTCTCATTTCCTAATTGAATTTAATTAGTAGTAAAACAATACAACTACATAATAGAAACTACTCCACTTCTACCATAAATCTACAATTGAAATGATAACCTACAACCACTTGAAAAAAAATTAGTCAAAACAATTTATTCAAAAATACTGCGTAAAACTGAGTTACATTCAATTTTATTTTTTATATCAATGTTATGTATATTCAATATCATAATTATGCATATACACTATTATTATTATGTTTATGTACTATTCTTATTTTAAAAAAATATTATAGTGTCCATACCTAATAGTGATGAAATACGCCCTGAAAGGTTCAAATAAGATCTCCTTGTACATATATTATATATAATTATTTTTCATATATAATTAGGAATACAGTTGTCCCATCATGCTAGATCGGATGGACATATGTTCACCATTTCATTTTATTTTATCTCTCTAATGCGATTGGCAAAAGCTAATTTATCTGAAAAAATTATCTTGATAAGATTAGTGACATTAGTCTCTCCGAAATTATTAAGAGAGAGAAATCGCAAAGCAGCACAATTAAATTATTGCATCTGCAACAAAATTCTCGATTATAGAACATTAGGCAAAAATATTATAAAAAAAAATCTTTATTTATTGAGTTGATGCCACTGAGAAATAAATTCTTTTAAGAAAATAATGTGTCCCCAAAGAATAGGACACCAATTTACTTTGCTGAGTGGGACGTGCTTATTATCCTGAATGATGGCCACGTTGAAAAAGTACAAAACACATGATTAGTGCCTTAATTTTGGCGATAATGATTTTAGGATAAAATAATAGTTAATTAATAATGTTAATTGTTAATTAGTAATTTTTGACATAATGATTGAATTTGAGGCTATTGCCTAATGGGCCATTTGAACTTGAGAATTGCTTGGTCCAAACATCCTATTTATTAAGGGTCCGGTTATTAGCACCCCCAACATTAGTAAATTCACCCACAAAAATTATGAACTCCCTATTATGCCCTTAAAAAAGTAACCCTCTTCTCTTTTTACTTTTTTGCAGAGTTACCTCTTATTTTCCACCATTTTCCAATCCGCCACCGGCCGCTGTCAGCCGCTGCCTACCCCGTCCCCTCTTCTCCCCATTTTCTCAACCTTGCTATTAGTCTTCCCCAACCCAACCATCACTAGAATCAGAGTAGCATATACATGGGCTATATATTCAAACCACGTATTGCCACAATCCCCACAAATAACACAATCAAAAGGTGCAAAACATCCTCAACTACTTAATTGGTTTATACCATTAGCAAACCTACAACTTTCTTGAAAATATAAAATTTCATCATCAAGAAATTCAACCCACACATTTAAGCTTTCCTAATCCTTCTAACACTAGATTTCTTCTCAGTAACCCATACTTATTCCTCCACAGGCATTATCATACATGACAAACTCTTTCCAAAATATAGCATAAAAATTGATTGTCCCATATGAATTTATTGACAATAAAAGACAAAAATAGCAGCAAATTTCGTAATTAACAAGTAAAAAAAAGAACATAATTTTCAATTTAATTCAGGGTCAGAGGCGGACGGTGGCGTTAATGGTGGCAGAGGAGTATCGGAGGACCAACGACGAGACCGACAGCGTGTTTGTGAGCAACTAAGGCACGAGGCGAAGGAACGACCCTGAGAACGACTTTGTGTTCGGGAGTAGTTAGAGCACGAGGCAAGGGATTTTTATTAAAAAAAGCGATTTTAAGACTAATTTTATTGAAACAAGAAGAGAAAAGGGATGGAGCAATTTTTATCATTTTTTTTTAGGGCCCTGAACTTGAAGGGTGAAAAAAGAGAAAATAGGATTTATGATTTTTTTTCTATCAAGGGCATAATGGGTAGTTCAAAATTTGTATGGGTGTATTTCCTAATGTTGGGGGTGCTAATAACCGGACCCATTTATTAAAAGTAAAGCTTTTGGGCTAGTACTAGAGGCCTTGAGACTTCAATTCGGCCCATAATCAAATAAGGAATTATTTATAAAAACAAATGAATAAATTTTGTAATAATATAAGAGGATAACAATTAATAGGTGTGTGAGACAATATTTGTACACATTGCCTCCAAATAAAAGGCAACTCCTATTTCTTCTTTTGCTAATTGCATAGTAAATTTAACCATTCACATTAAGATATACATTTATTACCGCAATAAAATTGTAGATAGAAATTAGTATGAGACCATCTTTTGGGTATATTCAACATTCATTTTAAAAATTTTATATTTTATTCCATTTCATTAAATTATTTTATATAAGTGTTCGCAAAATTGCAAAAAGTTAATTTTTTTATGTATTAATACACATTGATAAATTTATTTCGAGCTATCGACATTAATTATAAAAGAGTTGCATTTATTAACTGAAAACTTTTTATTATTACGAATTTCAATTTAATTCCTAATATAGTGTAAAATCTAAGTCTTAAGGGGCGAAAAGTAATTTTGGAAAGTAGTGTTATTTTAATGATATTAGCTAACCTACCAATTAGCTAGGTGATTCTCAGCTTCTGACAATTTTCAAAAGGGCTTAAAAATAAAATCCAAAGAGTTTAACCAAGCAATTGAAATCGCGTGCAATTGAAAATGGGCAAAACCAAGAGGCGCCAAATATTGATAGGTTTAGGGCTCGTAATGTTTCTGGGTATTGCAGTTTACTTGCGCCTTTGGACTATCGATTATCGCATCTCTTCTAATGATTCGCAGCTATTGAGGTTTGCTAATTGCTATATCTTCACTCTTTAATGTTTTCATTTATTTGCTTTACTGAATTTCTGCTCGATGATTTCCACGATTTATGTTTAGTGAGAATTAAATGCTGAAATATGTTTTTTTTTTGATCGGGCTAAATGCTGAAATATATAACGCCTCTGTGAATTTATTCTTTGTGAATCGAAATTTTCAGTAGTTTTTGGTCACAGTGTGGTGTTAGGTTTTGAAATACATCAGCTGCTGTAGCCTGTATCGATTATCAATACACGCGATTAATCAAGTGTAGAATCTACGAGACGGAGACTTGGGCGTAGATGTTTTAATATGAATTATGGGGTGTAGGACAGAATTATAGGAGAGAATTGGGATGTTTTAATGTGACTGCAATGTCAAATGTTTTTTGTGTCAATTTATTTGCTTGTAGGAGAGAATTTGATCTTGCTAACCAAGAAGCTATGGATGAATCTGCAGAGTGGAGAAGGAGGTTTGATTTGGAGTTGGAGAAGGCTGCAAAGTGCTCCAGGGAATTGGGTAAAGTATGTGCTTTGTGTGATACCTAATTTTTCGATTGAACATTCTTAACGCTTTTTGCATGACATGCCTAATTGGTTTCATTGATTCCATCTATTGGAAGGAATGCAGTCAACTGATAGTCAATAGACTGTGATCTAGATTTCAAAAATACTCAGATTGTCTTGAACATCCTTGGTTATTTAGGTCCCGCTTGATTGGGGTAATGGAATGGAATAATGAGAATTATTCCTATTAATACTGTTTGACAGTTTTGATGTGCCCGTAATGGGATTAGAAGTAAGTAATTGATTATCCTACTTTTATTACTCACTCAACCCTTCTCACATGATACCCATTGTTGATTTTATAACTAAGCAATTACAATGCAATCGATAACCTCATAGTGATTGACCCCTCAATGATACCGATTACCATTACCATTCTCATTCCCATTCCCAAGTCATACCAAGAGTGCCCTTAATTATTATCATTAAATGAAATGACAAGGACTTTTGAGCTGTGGATGGACTTCCTTAAACTGGACGATTTTTCTAAGAAATAGATTCTAACAACATATGCAAAAAATACCTATCGTTTGTGTCCTTCCATGTTCTATGCAAGAAGAAATTATATGCTCATGTTGGAGAAAACTAGCTTCTTGAAATTGTTAACAGTAATTGAATTACCTGCAACTTTTGCAAGGAGAAGAGAAACACCAGATGTAAGGAGAGAGCATTCAGGCAGAGGCATTTATAGCTTTGAACAGTTGTATTTTGACCTTTTGATATTCGATAGTTTTAGCTGGCTATCAAATAAGGATTTTCAACCTCATGGTGGATTGAAGTTTTCTGTTCTGGGTGATGGTGATTTTTTTTTTTCTGGTTTTAATGGAATTTTGATGCCCTGAGTGTTCTACATTTGTCATGCATGATCCAGTTCCAGATTCAATTGATGATTGAGGATTATAATTGATCAAATAGCAAGTGTGATGTGTAAATCAATTGAGTTTAGAAGCACTGTATCACTAACTCCATTTTCTTTTTACATAGATTAAGAAATCCACTGGAATAGAAGCCTCTTCTGCCCTGAACAAGAAAATGGAAATGTTGCAGAAGGTGCCTTGTTTTTTATCTTCCTCTTACAAATCTGATTTTATTCCCAAGTTCTCTTTCATTTTTGAGGTATAGTGCAGGTATGGTAAAACCTAGCATTCAGTAAATTTGTATGCTGCCTTTTCTTTGTCAGGAAAACGTGGATTTGCTTGAACGAGTCGAGTCTCTGAAACAAGAGCTTGAAACAGAGAAAATGAAGTGCAGCATGCGAAACGTGTAATATCTTAAGATAATTCCCACGTTCAACGATGATCGACAAGGTTCAATATAGTGTGAAATCTCAATGTATCAAATCTTCATTCAAATGTCTTTATTGTTGTAATTGGAATTCGAAGGACAAGTTGATCCAACTACCTCTCTTTTGAGGCACTTTATTTTTTCTTTGAGACAAACTACTGAAAGAAAAATATATATATACAGCTTTGATACAAAAATTTGAACATATTACTGTAATAAATGTACAAAAGGGCGCAGTTCAACTCATTTGAATATCCAATCATCAAATCGCCAAAAAAATTCGAAAGAAATTCAATACATTAAAAATAAAACCCTTGTTGTGCACGGGTTAACTAAGTTGAAGCACAATGGTCCATGCAACTATTCACATAAACCGAGCATCAACATTGCATAAGCAATTAATTTTCCACCTCTGTGAAAAGCAGTTAATTTTGTACTACCAAATACCCACAACAGCCAAATCAAGTCACATACACAATAGAGGCGTTGGGGATCTCTTTACTGGTCTATCAAAGCACGACACAGAAAGAGGAAGCAACAAAATCGGTTAATCATAAACTCCCTTCACTGTTTTTATCTTTATGACACTTGAATTCATGCTACCGAGAAGCTAGACACCAGAAATTCAGTAGAAATGAGGGGGAGACAGCAAACCAACTCAGAAAAGCCATGGCCGTAGCTGACATGAATCTTGTGCAGTGGTTGAGATTACACTTGTCAAGATCGTTTCCAATCAGAACGGTGATACCAGCCGATGCACATGCTGCAGCAAATGTTAGGGTTGACGTAACCTGCACCAAGATAGTATTGAATCATGAGTTGCTTAAATCCAAACGCAACCCAAGTTTATATATGTATCCAAAATCCTTTTTGCGGAACTCTAGTAACACAACTTCATCAGCTCCCACCAAATGATTTTAGAGTAAAATGTACTGCTAGCAGCGAAAACTTGAAAATGACCGTGAAAGGTTAAATTATTGAGCTTTATATTTGGATTAAATAGTGACCAATGACTAAGAAATCACTGGGAAAGTCAGAGTGGTGTTTTGAGCAGGACACAAACTTATCATTATATTTGCATTCTGCATTCTGCATTCTTAACTGGTAACACTACATACGAGTATGACAGTGAAGCAAGTACCAAAATATGAATATTAATACACTCAACATTTAGAAAAATAAAAAAAAATAAAATAAAAATATATATATATATATATATTCCTGGGTAACATCTCTCAACTACGTATAGTCGTATAGACAAGCCAAACATGACCCACAAAATGGAAGCAGACATGTGACTTTGCTCTAATATTGGGTTAACATTCAAAATTGACTAAAGTTTTTGAGTCCAAACAAATAGAATAGTGAATAATAGGAGAATTTTATTCCTATTGGCAGTGTCAACAAAAGATAAAAAATGCTTTTCACAAAAGAGCTGGTAAGAGTTGATAAGTTCTTTCGTCTATTAAATAAGTTTCTTACCCCATCACCAATGGCAAAAAAACTGACAACTCCAGTATTTCTGAACCTTCGTCTCACTAAAAGAGCATTTACATCAGTAAGAGCCAGAGAAAGGCTCCATAAAGTTTGCAAACCAACAGCGGCAACGAGATACCTATGAACAGAACAAAGATTATTCTCAATCGGTTGAAAGACAAAAAAAAAAAAAAAAGGTGAAAAAATCAAAATTGGATTGCAGCTTTGTTGAAATCATTTTAGTTATAAATCTATAAGCAATCTCATTTGCACACAATCAACAAAAATACCATGAGATTTAAAAAAAAAAAAGTGCATCACAAAGCCACTTCCATCTCAGATCTGACCAAGCTGTTGTTGTTACGAAAAACTTAACGAATGAAGTTAGTACCATCACCCCTTTAAGGATGTGCTGCAAAAAGTTAGTACCACCACCCCCTTTAAGCTTTAATGTATTGTTCTTTTACATGAAATAGAGCACCTACAAGTTGAAGAAAAAAAAAAACAGAGATTTTTGGTGATTTGAATCAATTAGATTTTTTTTTATTTACTGTGGTTTAAAACATTTCAACTGTTTTCAGATAGAATATTTTCCAACATCTTCAGTAACTTAGTCACATCAGAAACAAGCTTATAACAATATGAGTATAACAAGTGATTCCCGCCCGGACAAGGATACTATTGTTCATCACTTCATCTCAATTAGTATAGACCGTAACTAAGGAAATTATAGTGAGCAGCAGTGGGTATATTATGAGAATCTTAAGACAGTGAGCCATCTCACTCTTATCTTCTTTGTATTATTAATGCATGCTAACCTATAACACCAAAATACAATGATAACACAAGTTAAATGAAAACAATGAACCATCATTTTCTTAGAATGAACAAAACCAACAGGAATTGCATTTCCATAACTATAAGGTCTCAATATCTCGATTGAAGGCATATCTTGAGTTTTTCTTAAACATCTCTGCATTTTAATCTTTTTCACATAATTTGGAATATAGGCATAAGTAACAGATATGAGCTCCATTTTTCCAGTCACAAGCATGAATCAAGTAAATTTTATTATCACAAGATTTTGCAGCCTCCATTAGAAATTCAAGGAATAAAGAGCATTTTAACACTGACGTCATTTCTGTTTAACTTTACCAAACCCTAAACCCTAATTACCAAAAAAAAAACAGAGATTGTTAGAAATAAGAGCAAATAAATCCTAACCGGACGGCGGTAACGGATGGAAAATCGGAGGTGGTGGTCATGACACAGAGAGAAACGGCGGCGAAGACAAACTGGCAGAGGCGAAGGAAGAGCGCGCCGGTGGTGCCGGCCATTCCCTGAACGTCTTTCATCCTAATTCTAGCAGGCGCCGCCTCCGTCACCGGCGCTGGAGCCTCCACCGGATGCACGGCGGGGCCGCTCATCTGCTTCTTCCCTCAGTATTTGCCCATTACTGTATCAAATTAAAACTATATCACGGATATCTCAACAAATATTTAGCCACAAATCGAAGTATTTTTAATCTAATTTTTACTTGAACAGAAATTCGAGTGATTTTCACTTGTTCTTAGAACACGGAGGTTCCGGAATATAGAGCGCTCTACCTAAAAACGTGTTGCTCATTTAGCAATTCTAACAGAGTCGTTATTATATGTGGATTATTTTGTTCCTAGTTTAATCTGCTTCTTAGATCGACAAAATTTAGACTCCTTTAAAATTCGAGAATAATTATTAAATAGTGAGAAAAGAAAAATATTAATGTTGAATCTCAATTACTTTTGATCATTACAACCAGTGATGGAGCCAGGTTTTTTGACTAGGGTTTTTCTGTTCTAATAGGATGGTGATTTTTTTTTTTTACTGGTTTTAATTTTTCGAAAGTTCAACTATTTAATTTTGGTCTCATAATTATTTATATTGTCATTTTGTCATTTTCATAGAAAATTTTATCATTTTCGAGTTCCAGATTAATATTGAGGATTTTTCGAGGATTTATAATTGAAAAGTCAAAAACTTTGTATAATGTGATTTTCGAGACTTATTTATTGAAATAAATTGTTTATCAATTGAGTTTAAATATGATTGAATGTTATATATATTTACTAACTCCATTTTCTTTTTACATAGATTAAATTAATGAATCCACTGGAATAGAAGCCTCTTCTGCCCTGAAAAATGAACAAAATGGAAAAGGTTGACAGAAGGTGCCTTTGTTTTTATCTTCCTCTTACAAATCTGATTTTTGATCCCAAGTTCTCTTTCATTTTCACGTGAGGTATAGTGCAGGTATGGTAAAACCTAGCATTCAATAAATTTTTATCTGCTATTATTGCCTTTTTCTTTTAATCAGGAAAATCGTGGATTTGCTTGAACGAGGTTCATAAGTTTTATCATCTGAAACAAGTTTCCAGCTAATAATGTTGAAGCAGAGACAAAATATATTAATTAACAGCTATTTCAAACGAATTAATTAATGGGCTAATAATCTTAAACACGATAATAATCCCGGAGCCATATTGATGATATGGGTTAAGATGTTCAATATAATTATGTAGTGGGATTAATTAATATTTATGGGCTTGAATTATATTGTGGCTCAATATTAGATATTCAAATCCATTCATTCAATCTTAATTCTCCTAAAGGCCTCTTTATATAGTCCAATAACCGAAAAGTTAAAATAAAATAAATTTGTTGATTTCTTTTTTTTGAAAATTATGGATAAAAGAGGAAAAGATTTTCTTTGAATTTTGTTATGGAATGAAGATATGATTCAATACAAGATTGTCTCATTTTCAGGCACTTTTATTTTTTTTTGGAAATTTAGTGAGACAAACTATTTTCTGAAAAGAAAAATATATATATATCTATAAATTCAAGAAGATTTGATTCAAAAAAATTTTTCGAAAATTCCATTACTGTAATAAATGTATATATTCAAATTTCTTGGGCGCAAAGTTTTTCAACTCATTTTCACCAATCCTCCAATCATCAAATTAGTTCATTCCAAAAAATTCCAAAGAAATTCAATCCACATTAAAAATAAAACCCTTTTCCTTTTTTTAATTGTTCGCCACGGGTTAACGAAGTTGGCTAAGGGAAATGGTCCATTTGGTTAGTCCGTCCTATTCACATCCCGAAACCGAGCATCAACATTGCATAAGCAATTAATTTTCCACCTTTTTATATGCTGATATGTTGTTGCAAATTATTTGAATTAATATAGGATTAATTCATGCTAGTTAATTTTTAAATTTGTATTTAAATATTCAAATACCCACAACAGCCCCAAATCAAGTCACATACACAATTTTTAAATTGGCGTTGGGGGACATTAAATTTGAAATGGTCTATCAAAGCATCCAATTGTCATGGATTTTAATGTTTTATTTTGCAAAAAGCGTAGTTTTTTTTTTTAATTCGAAGCAACAAAATTTGCGGTTAATCATACACTCCCTTCACTGTTTTTATCTTTATGACACTTTATTTTTGTAATTCATGCTAATTAGAAGCTAGACACCAGAAATTCAGTAGAAATGAGGGGAGACAGCAAACCAACTCAGAAAAGCCATGGCAGTAGCTGACATGAATCTTGTGCAGTGGTTGAGATTACACTTGTCAAGATCGTTTCCAATCAGAACGGTGATACCAGCCGATGCACATGCTGCAGCAAATGTTAGGTTGATCGCGGCATCCATCCCGACGAACCTGCAGACCAAGATAGTTTTGAATGAACATGAGAAATTGAGACTTTTCTTCAAATCAAACCAAGAAAATCAAACCAAGTTTATAATTTGTATCCAAAATTTTTTTTCTTTTTACTTGAACTTATTTGTAATCTTATGCTTTATTTAATTTGTTTAAATGTGTTTGCATCAGAAAAAATCTCCCCAAAATTACAAATGTTTTTAATTAATTGACAATTTTATTCCTGATAAAAAATGTAATTTTAGCTCCATGATTTAAAATTCTTTTGAAAATGACCGTGAAAGGTTTCATTGAATGAATTCCAAACTTTATGATTTGGGTTAAATAGTGACCAATGACAAAGCGAAATAGTAATCCTCATTTAATCACTTACTTAGGTATAAAATCATATGCATATTTTGAGCCCCGGACACAAACTTATCATATTAAAGGTTTATTGCATTCTTGCAATTCTTTAAATAATGCATTCTTATTTAAACTGAGATGTTGGGCGACATTGTTCATATATTTTTTGAGATTTTAAATATGATGCAGTGAAGAATCTTGTGATATACTTGTGTTAAAATATATTGAATTTGATTAATATGTCACTACAATCCATTTTATAAAAAAAAAAAAAAACTATATTTATTATAATTGTCCTATATATATATATTTTTGACACACAAAAATCGAGATGAACATCATCGCTCTCGTCTACGTATGAGAGATGTCGTCATTTAAAATGGTGGAGAAAAACAAGAGATTACGCCCTCAAAATAGATGGCCCATCTAAAAAACTGGAAGCAGACATGTGACTTTTTGGTACTTCATTCTCTTACTCTAATATTTGGGTTAATTTGTTGCAAACATTCAAAATTGATAAGGCACCAAACTCAAAGTTTTGGTCCGCCCAAACAAATAGGCAATAAAGAATAACCAAAGGAGAATTTTAAAACTCCTATTGGCAGTGTCAAATGGTAAAAGATAAAAATGCTTTTCACAAAAGGAAAATAAAAGTTGATAAGTTCTTTTCAGAGAGATTAAATGGAGGTTTTGCTGCTTACCCCAAAAGGGACCAAAAGAAAGCAAAAAACTCACAACTCCAGTTGTTTCTTGTTTAACCTTCGTCTTCACTTTGTGGGTGGTTGATACGAGATCCACTAATCATGTTGGCAGTCTATAGATCCAGAGAAAGGCTCCATAAAGATTTCACAATCAAACCAACAGTAGAAGACATTGCAATGCTACCTATGGCGAAACAGAACAAAGATTATTCTCGAATCGGTTTGAAAGACAAAAAAAAAAAAAAGGTGGGAAAAATCAAAGATAAATTTTTTGAGATTATCTTTGTGTTCCCGAAATTCAATTTTAGTTTCTAAAATTCTAAAACACAATTTCATTTGCATGACAATTTTTGAAAAAAATACCATGAGACATTGATGGAAAAAAAAATTAACTGCATCCACAAAAATGTATCTTATAACCATCAATCAGATCTGAAAAACGTTCAAGCTGTTGTTATCTAAGATTAAAATAAATCCAAAGAATCCAAAGGTTGGTAAAGATGGTTCCATCAATCCCTTCATGTTTGGATGTGCTGCACCAAAAGTTAGTACCACCAATAGGGCTTTAAGATTTAATGTATTGTTCTTCAACCAAAGCAAGAGGAGGTTATGAGTAATTTTATTGATGATTACAGCACCTATGAAGTTGAATCTCGAGAAGAAAAAAAAAAAAAGGCTCAGAGAATTTATGGAAAATTTGAATCAATTAGATTTTTTTTTTTTTACTGTTATCCGAAAACAGTTCAACTGTTTTCAGATAGAATATTTTCCAACATAATTCTTTTAAATTTAGTCAATGATGAAACAAGTCTTATAACAATATTCTTAACTTGGTGCTATCCAACAAGTGAAAGAATTCCCGACCGGACAAGGATACTATTTGGGGTGTCCGCATGTTGGACACTTCATCTCAATCCTAGTAAAATTTTGTTTGTAGACCGTAACAAAAGGGTGTATGTTATAGTTTCAAGATCAAAAGTGGTTATATTTATTTTGGAAGAAAACTATAGAACCAAAGAAACAGTGAGATTACCTTAAATGAGCTAGAGGGCAAACCTCTTATCTTCTTTGTATTAAACGCATACATTTTCACAACCGACCTATAACACCAAAATATTCATGGGAATAGAAGAGTCACAAGTTAAATGGAAATATGACCGAGGGGCATGAACCATCATTTTCTTAGAATGAACATAACCAACAGGAATTGTCAAACCCATTAGATGCAAGTTCCAAGGTTTAAACCTTTAAAGCAAGACTAATCTCAATATCTCGATTGAAGGCATATCTTGAGTTTTTTTCTTAAACATTCTGCATTTTCTCTTAATCTTTTGTCAAGATGGCTTTCATAATTTGGAATCTATAGGCAACAACACCAAGGTTTCATTAAAACGGGCTAAGAACACCTAGTTTTTAAGCTCAAGAGGTCCATTTTTCAAACATGTCCGTGAGCAAACCAAAGTTTTGATCAAGTTGTAAAGTTTATTTTGATCAAAAGAGTTTGAAAGTCCATTAGAAAAAAAGCGTGGTTCAAGGATTCTTATACTAAAGATGACATTTTCAACACTGAAGACGTCATTTCTGTTTTTCAAAACTTTTGATATGAAACCTTAAAAAACCTACATTATCTTTGGGATCAAGATCAAAAAATCGCAAAAAAGGATGATGTTATCGAAATACATAGACAATTGCAAAACGCTAAAAGATGCATGATTCCAAGAAAGGATTCCGGACTTGGAATCCATCTATCCAAGAAAATGTTCCCTAACGGAAAAGGAGATAGATGACATGAAAGGTATTCCTTGGTGGTTATGTATGCATTGTACACAGAAACCGGATATCGGCGGCGAAGATATCAAACTGGCAGAGGCGAAAAACATTACGAAGAGCGAACTCGCCGGTTGTTTATCGGCCATTCCCCCAACGTCTTTTCAATCCTATAGATTCGAAATTATCCGCGCCGCCTGTTTCGTCATCCAATGGACGAGTGGAAGTAGAAATGCATCACCGACTCAACCATGGAAGTCGGGTAAGGGCCGCTCATCTGATCTTCTTAGTGGACTTGGATGGTATTTGACCAATATCTGTCAAATTCAAAGAACCAAGAGTCCACGGATTAAAGGAAATACATCTTATAACGTTAAAGAGATATAGATGTGAGCGTCCGAGGACAAATTCACAAAGCATCTGTATTTTTGGGTGTCAAATTGCTACGAACTACTCGAGAAACTAGTATACTTAAAAGCGAACTTTGAGTATAAGTGGGGAGATTGTTGGGATTATACTTGAAAAGTATGCTTTTACTTTGTATAATCAAACCTAATTTTTCGACTTATTTAGGTTGTTTATCACGATGCTTTAAATATGATTGAATGTTATATATATTTCTTTGATAAATCGCTCAAAAATTTATGCGTGTTACATTTTAATTTAGTGATACCCATCACGAAGATTAAATTAACATCCCCTTTAACTATAAGTACGTCATTCACACCTAGATGAAAATGAACAACCATTTGAGGTGTAAGGCTCGATTGGTTTGTCTTGACCAAGAGATTACACTAGTTTGACCGATCCTAATAGGACCTCTGGGGAGGATAAATTCTTGAATCGAACAAGGAAGAATTAGACCTCGTTGTTTCTTAACTTTCGTCTTAAATAGGATCACGTGGGATCGGTAACTATTGCTTTGACTTATCATTAGCAAATTCGAGATTCATACTTTTTATCTTGGGCAATATTATTGGTCACATGTGATTGCTAAGATTTAATACTAAAAATCGTGTGCAAAATCGCTTGCTTGATTTGCCCCCTTGGGAGGTTCATAAGTTTTATCATTTTGCAATTAGTTTCCTAGTTGGATAATAATGTTGAACCGTTCCTCGAAAGGACAAAATATATTAATTAACGAAAGCTATTTCAAAGGGCTTGAATTAATTAATGGGCTAGATAATCTTAAACACGGAAATAATGACCAAAGCCATATTGATCATAATATGGGTTAAGATGGATAGTCGATAATAATTATTAAATATTAATTAATATTTATGGGCTTGAATTATATTGTATTCAATATTAGATATTCAAGATCCATTAGAAGGTCCAATCTTAATTCTCCTAAAGGCCCCCGAAAGCCCAACATATAGTCCAATAACCGAAAAAAGTGATTAAAATAAAATAAATATTGTTGCTTATATTTCCTTTTTTTTTTTTTCGGTAAAATTATGGATAAAAAGGGGAGAAAAGATTTTCTTTGAATTTTGTTATGGAATGAAGATATGTATTCTTGGAATACAAGATTGTCTCATTAAATTCAAGAAATCTCCCACTTGGTTATACATAGTGAAATTTCAAATTTTGGAAATATAGTGGGAAGAAAGATTTTCTTGATTTTCTTGAAAAGATATTATGGAAGATATGTATTTTTGAAATACAAGAATATCTCATAAATTCAAGAAGATCCAAATCTAGGATTCTTGCACACTAATATTTTTAAAAATTCCATAAAATAGAGGAGGTGGATTTTTTGTGGAATATTTTAATTATGGGAAAAAGAATATATGAGATATATTCAAGATTTCTTGGTGACCAAAAAAGTCTTTTCCCACATTGAAAAAACACGCAATTTTCGTTCACCCTCCCTCCCATATATATAGGGATGATTAGTTCATTCCCAAGTACAATTTCATGTCTTTGGAAATATTAAAGAAATCCACATAAGTGGTGCAACAAAGTTTATTTTTCCTTTTGTTAATTGTTCATGATATCCTTCCACCGGATTGTCGAGCAAGGGCTAAGGGAATACTTGGGAAGTCCTTTTTGGTTAGTCCGTCCGACCAAAGCCACGCCATCCCGAAATGCGTTCACGTAAAACCCGTAGATTCTACATAATTACGTGGCTTTTTATATGCATGATATGTTGTTGCAATTATTATTTGAATTAATATAGGATTAATTCATGCTAGTAATAATTAATGAATTAAATTTATATTTAAATATTCACCCCGAATAGATCTGTGCAACTCATTCCCCAACATAGCTAATATAGACGTTGACTATTAAACAAAAACTCATTTTTTAAATAATTAGAAAGAACAAGAAACTTCCTCTTAAGTTGTGGAAAAAATAAAATTTTATTTAACAGTCATCGTCCATGTCAACTACAAGCTTAGAAACCCTCAATTTTAACCGATAAGTGATTTGCGCATGACCGAGAATGACAAAATTTTCTGTTTTTCAGTGAAAATGGGGCCAAAATTGCACAATTGAGATAGTTATGTGACCAAAATTAGATTGTTAAATTTTTTTAGGACGAAATATGGATAACAAAAAAGTTATGGAACCAGTTTTTTTTTCTCCAACTAATAGTAATAAAAATGTACGAAAATAAAAGTTTAAAACAAAAGTATAAACCAATACCTATACTTATATAATCAAAATTTTAAATGTAATTACATGACATTAAACAATAGCATTCCTCTTTGACTCTTCATGATTTGGAAGTATTGCGCGCATGATCATTTTTTTACTAACTTTTTGAAAAATATTTTTTCTATGTCAAATAATTATTAATTCAAAAATTTGCCTCCCATTTGGTTAAGTAGTGGACTCTAGAGTTGCATTGTTGAAAATGTTCTTCCTACTGTAGTTGTGACAACGGATAAGATCAGTGATGACTTAACAAGCAAATAAACAAATGAGAATATACAATATGATTTTTATTATAACAATCATCTTTTGAGTAAAAACTCCTATTCCAGTAAGCGTAAAGAAATTTTCATCTAAACTCACGTCAATAATATTTTCACTGTAGTAGAACAACTTAGTTTTATTGAAACATATATATGTGATTAAATATTTTTTTTATGCTATATAAATATAATATTACTAAAAATATCCTAAAATTTTTCAAAATCTCAAGGGGGCCCAGTGCCCCCCGTACCCTTCCTCACTCCGTCCTTGATTACAACTAATTTAAACACAATTTTCTTTATACAAAGGTTGGTTCAGTTATAAATCTAATAAGCTAAACAGTACTATTTTTTTTACTGTTGAATAAGAATTTAAATAAACTGAGCAAAAATATTTAACTACATACGAAAAAGTAAGAATTGCAAAAGTCGGGTATTTTCAAGACTACCCACAACTAGAAGCACTTCTTTTATAAAAAAGTTGGGTACCAACTATTTTAAAAAAAATATCTCTACATTATTCAAATGAGTTTGCAAACACCGCCTTAGTACGACTTGCACTGATTCTAAAGTCAATACTTTGAAATTAGCTCAAAAAGTCACCGTTCATGGTTCGCTTTAACCTGCATGATGATCAACAGAAACATAGAATTGCAACAGGACTAGCTAGCTAGAAAATGTAGCCATTAGTTTTGTGCATGAGTCAGAATTTCTTCTTATTAACATTACAGCCTTTGGTGATAGGCAAGTATAAAAACCTGCCAAAATCTAATAGTCTAAAAGAGAAAGAGAGAAGAAAAGGAGAAAACGAGCAAATACATCCCTCTTGAAGGCTGAAGCAGATACGTCCAGCCCGGTAAAGTGATCCTCGACAATTAGAAACAATCAATACAACCAAATTTACACTACAACATCCGACCAACACCTAGAGGTACTTTAATTAAAAATACGGAAACCATGATGATGAACACAATATACATTGCAATAGGATAACCTAGGTAAGAAATGTTCACATTAGTTTCATGCATGTGTCAGGATTTGTCATTGTTAACATTAAAGGCCTGGTTATACATAAGAAAGCATAACAACCTCCAAAAAACTTACTAGTAGTCCAAGAGAAGTGAGGAGTCCAAAATCTGCTACGTGTTCCTTCTAGGGACTGCCATCGTCGGTGTTATATTTAAGGGACAAATTAAGACATCATTGGATTCCAATCCTTTTAGCTCGGTGACTTCCTTTAGGGCAGTATTCTTATTTAGTTGCCCCACAAATCCCTGCTGCTTGGCTTGCTTCTGGCAGCTGACAAAAGCCATAGTTGAAGTATTGCATTGAAGCGTCACTCAAATGGTGTAGAAACTCTATGGATTTGAGCCACTTCACCTTACCTTCCATCAAGCCTTCAGCATAGCCAACAGCTCTAGCTCCTGCATAGTACTTTTTATCAGCATTCATAAGCTCTTGTTTAGTTCTCTTATTTTCAACTTCCAAGGCGACAACCTGGCTTTCATAGGAGGCACATTGGTCAGAAAACACTTTACTCTTGTGCTTTAGTCTAGAGATGGCGGCCTCTTGTTCTTCCTGCTTGATGAGAGCAGCCGTGAGCTCTTCTTTAGTTTCCTTATTCTCAGCTTTCAAGGCAACGATCTGGCTTTCGTAGGAGGCACACTTTTGTTCGAGTCCAGTGATGGTGGCCTCTAGTTCCTTCTCCTTGTTGCGAGCAGTGACCATTTCACATTTTAGATCTTCTAATTCAGTCAACTCCGAGGAAGTAGGACGGGCTCGAGTTTCTGGCAGCAGGTCACTGAGAGCAGCAGTGACCTATGTATGAAAACAATACAAGTTTAATATAATAATAATATAAAAATCTTGGAAAGAATTGCTAATCCCTTGATATACTCAACACATACCTCTCCATCACTTACGTCGAAGATGGAATGGCTATTGCCATTGGTAGTAGCCTTGGTGGGAGTGGTTTGGGATGCAAGCCGAGCTCTTTTGGCTTGTCGTGTAACTACTTGTGGGCTTGAGACGTGACATTCGATTGGGGGACTTCACGAGTCACTATCGTACATGCAACAGCAAACATCACATTTCATCACAATGTTAGGAATTGTAGCAGACACAAAAAAATCGCCCTAAGATGATAGACACAATATTCTTAAGGCTAACATATAAATCACTCTACTTAAATGCTTCTTAGGAATTGTAGCTGCAGACACATTTTCAAAATACAGAAACTCATAAAAAAACAACAAAATTAGCCATTTCTTAGTAGTCACCATGCACCTTGTTGGAATTGAATAGCGAGATAAAGTGTATTCCCGTTGATAATGCGATAATCTGCTAGAGTGCGAATTCCATCCTCGAGCCATTCATCCCAACGGAAGAGCAACTGCTTATGTTGTGGGATACCCTTATTCTCTTGAATTTTGGTCTTCACATCGTCTACTGTATCCACACTCTTAACATCTAAAGCGAAGTTCTTCCCACTCCAGGTCTTGACATGTAAAGTCCAATTCTTGACAAGTGTATGCTGACTCAAAAAGAGATGGAGAGTCGATTTTTCTAAGATATTACAATGAGTAAGGCTACGCCCATCATCAAGAAGCTTTCCATTATATATCAATCCCAGATGCAATCACTACGGATTCCTTCCTTTTCCTTGAGCTTTCTCTTTAAAGCATAAATCGTCTCACAACTCTCATTGTTTAGGTGGTAGTATTGCCCTCGAGGTTTCTTACAAAGATTTGCATCTACAAGGAATTCCAAATCAAAATATCAACTATAACTCCAAACAAACACTTAGAATTGGCTATAATATTTGTCCTGGGATGAAGAATTTGATATGTAACAATAAACACAAAATTTGAAGAGGAAAATTCTGAGTAATCAAAAGTTGATTAGGTAGCCTATAATACTTCCCTCCTCCTAATTCCCTTTTCATATGCAATTTACTTCCCCCAAAAAAATATTAACATAATTTTCAGACTAGAACAAATCAAAGCCCCAAAAAGCCTCGATTCGACTTTATTTAAATCCAGAACGTCGACCCCAGAAAAATCACAACTTCTGGCCTTTAAAACCAACGAGACTACGAATTAAAGCATCCATCAATACAATAGCTTTGTAAGAGCAGAAATTAAAGACTCACCCTTTTGCATTCATATTAAAATAATAAAATAACGCATCCATAGAAATACAACTAAGGATATTTTCACCCAAAAAAATGAGAAACAGAGATGCAGATTAAACGGTTGAAGAAAGTTTTACCATTTCAGGATGAGGAGTTCAAGCGCCAGAAAGGTGTGATTAAAATTACGAATACATTGAAGATGAAAAGGATACAGATGAAATTGTGTAAAAAGGTTTTACCTTTGCAAAAGGTTTTGGAGTTCAAGAAACAGAGAGAGCTCCGCACACATGATCGTTGATTGGACTTTAAATAGAGTGAGCGGTGCGGTGCGGGATGTTTTCAAATTCATTTGAATAGTGTGAATCACTTTTTCTAGAGAAGTTGATAAAAAAAAAAAAAAGGTAATTCACCTCTTAATATAAATTAAAAGTGATATAGCTGGTTTTTGTCCGTCTATTGAGAAATTAAAATAGTTGCCCCACAAATCCTTGCTCTTGTGCTTGCTTGTGGCAGCTGTCAAACCCGTAGTTGAAGTATTGAATAGAAGATTGAGTTGAATGATGGAGGAATTCTACTGATTTCAGCCACTTTGCCTTTCCTTCCTTTAGACCGTCCGCAAAGCCAGCAGCTGTAGCTCCTAGATACTTTTTATCGTAGGAGGCACACCGAGAAGAGAACACCTTATTCTTGTGTGTCAGTCCAGAGACGGTCACCTCTAATTCCTTCTCCTTGTTGCGAGAAGTGGCCAATTCCCGTTTCAGATCTTCTAACTCTGTCAGACGGGATTGAAATTCTGGCATCAGGTTACTGAGAGCAGCAGTGGCCTGCCTATATATGCATTCAAACAATACAAGTTTAATATAATAGAATAAAATAATACGAAATTCTTAGAAAAGAAGTGGCATGAACCTTGGCGCGGTCAGAACAATTGGCTAAGCCCTGGATATACTCCGTCATTCGTCTCAATGATGGAATGCCTATTCTGAGCAGCCGCAGTTTGGATTGAGGGCATTCACGATTCATTCTTGTATCTGCAACACCAAATCATCACATTTCATCTTCAACCACACACAACTAATTTTAGGAGCAGATGTTTGCCGACCTTGCATTTCTGGTGAGAAGCCTTTCAGTTCATAAATTTTGGCCTTGATATCGTCTATTATATTCAAACCCACAATGGACAAAGTGATGCTCTTCCCATCCCAGGGTTTCACATATATATGTGACAAGAAGAGATCGAGAGTAATTAATCACAAAAGTTGATTAGCATGCCTATAAAGCCTTCCTCTTTTTCTTTTTCCTTTTTTTGGCTGCGTTTATTTTGAGATTTAAGTGTGCGGAGCAAGTCAAGGTTTTAAAATTCAGGAATTTGAAATTCTTGATGAATAGTAAATGTATGTGTTTGTTTTGAGATTTAAGTAGGGTGAGATTTAATTTTATGTCAAATCAATATTTAATAATGATTGATATTGTATTATTATATTATATTAAGAAGAATAATAAAGTATATAAAATATGATGTATTGAGAAGAGTAATTATAGATTATATAAGTATTTGTAGGTGTGGATGTAATGTGAAATTTGAAAACTAGACTCTAAATTCCAAACTCGTATGAGATGGGGAGAACAAAGTACTAAGTCCATCCGTTTGAGTCCCAAAAGAAACGTAGCCTAAGAGAAACAAAAACTCACCTTTTTCATTCACATTAAACTCAACCATCCACAGAGAAAATGATAAAAAGGCACCCAAAAAAGGAAAAAGAAAAAGAAACAGAATAAATGGTTGAAGAGGAAACGAGGGTTTTGGGCGTTTTGGCTTTTGGGCCTTTTGGGTTTTGGCTATGCTACATCATCATTTAAAAAAAAATATTAAGTTTTTATTTTAATATAATTAAATAATATTTAGACTTATTTTAATTATTTAAGCTTTAAAAATTATTGAAAAATATTTTAACATGGTATAATCTTGTTAAAATTAGTTTTGAATTTCATATCATTATTTTACTATTTTTATTTTAGTCTATCCTTTAAATATACATGTTAATAAAATAAATAAAATCTATAAAAATACAAGATTTTGTGTGGGATGTTCTCATAGTGAGATGAATCGGAATGATGATTTAATATATTGGAATGAGAATGATTGTCAAATCTATGTTGCTATAATTTTATTTTGATTTTTTTTATAGAGAAATTTAATTAAAGGTAATTATTGAGGCAAATAATCAAAGAATTAAAAGAATACTCCGTATATTATTCATTAATGCTTGATAATTTATTTATTTTTTGATCGAAAGTTTGTTCACTCAAAATATAAAAGTATTACCAATATTTAATTATAATTTGTGAGTTGAAAAATTAATTTAAATATATATTAAAAACAAAAAAATAAATTTGAAAAATGAGAGAGAAATAGATGATTACACGTGGCAACAGCCTGGGGTGCCCATCAGGCCATCACCCTAGCATTGCCAAACACCACATAATCATATACTTGTCTAGTTTAAAATAGTTAGCAACAATTCAAGTCAAGTTATTTGTGGAATTGCTGATTTTATAAAATAGATCACAAATGCATTTGAAAGATAGCGATGAGGGGTGTCATTGGAGTATTTATGACGAAACGGTTGGTGTATGAAGTGTATAAAAATGTCTTTTTAATTCCTAGCAACTTTTTTAGTTTAAACTTGAAATTTGACTAAATTTAACAAAAGAAATTGAACTTTTTAAATTAAGTTTGTCATGTTAGTAAAACTTAAAAATAAATTTTGTTAGTGGGTAGATTTGTTAACTTTTGAAAAAGACTTGTTACAAAATTGCGACATGTATAATCTTTCAATTGCTTAGATCGCAGAACGAGTTATGTTTAGTACCATGCTGGCTTTCCGTTCAATAAATGCCAAAGCAACAACATTTGAATTTTGCATCCAAATGTTTTTTTATGGAAGACGAGATTCTAAGATCAGCTCGAGCAGTTACTTTTTCGTAGAAATGCTCATTCTTTGGAACCAGAGCCATTACAACCAAGTTTAGGATTTTTTTAACAAAGATTTGCAAGAAATATCAAATCAAAATGTCACCTATAACATTCGTGTAATCACTCGACAAAATTAACATGCAACGGAATAAACGCAAAGTTTGAAGTGGGAAATTTTGAGTAGTCAAAAGTTGATCTGCAAACATAAATCCGCCTTCTTCTTCTTCTTCTTCCCTCATTCCCTTTTCCTATGCAGTTTACTTCCCCAAAAAAACAACATTAAAAGACAAAAATAGTAAATTAACATTTACTCATTTCAAAAATCTTAAAACGTCATTCCCAATTAATGCTTCGTGGTGATTAATGTTTCATCTCACCGTGAGAAAATATGACCAACATTAAGCTTAGTCATCTACGAGTGTATAGTTATTAGTCCCAAAGTTGCTGGTCATTCTCCTTTTAAGGAAAATCCTAAATACATCCCTCTTGAAGCTAATAAGTCACGTCATGCCCGGTAAAGTGCTCGCTCTACGATGAGAATAAATCTACACAACCAAATATACAATACAACAGCCGATTAACATCCAGATGCACTTTAAATGAAAATACAGAAAACAAGATGATGAACAGAATAATATATACGTTGCAACAGGATCAGGTAGTCGTTAATTTTGTGCATGTGTCAGGATTTCTCCTTGTAAACATTACAGCCCTGGCGTTATACAGAAAATCATAATTACCTGCCAAAAATCTGCTAGTGCAAGAGAAAGCGAGAAGAGTAGCAAAACATACCAGTCCAAAATCTGCTACTGACATAAGGTAATCCTTCCAGGGTCTGCAATATATAGTCAGGTGTTATCTTTAAGGGCCACTTAATGTGGTTGGTCACTAGACTCCCATCCTTTGATTTCGGGGGCATCCTTAAGGGCAGAATCCTTATTCAATTGCCCCACAAATCCTTGCTCCTCTGCTTGCTTCTGGCAGCTGTCAAACCCATACTCAAAGTACTGCATAGAAGCATCAGTCATATGATGGAGAAATTCTACGGATTTGAGCCGCTTTGACTTTCCTTCCTTTAAGCCTTCAGCATAGCCAGCAGCTCTAGCTCCCGCATAGTACTTTTTATCAGCATTCATAAGCTCTTCTTTGGTTTTCTTATTTTCAACTTCCAAGGCATCGATCTGGCTTTCGTAAGTGGCACACTGAGCAGAGAACACTTTATTCTTGTGCGTCAGCTTAGAGATGCAGGCCTCTAGTTCCTTCTCCTTGTTGTGAGCAACCATAAGCTCTTCTTTAGTTTTCTTATCTTCAGCTTCCAAGGCAACAATCTTGCTTTTGTAGGAAGCATGCTGAACAGAGAACACTTTGTTCTCGTTTTTCAGTTCAGAGATAGTGGCCCCTAGATTCTTCTCCTTGTAGCGAGCAACTGTGAGCTCTTTTTCAGTTTTCTTAGTTTGAGCTTTCAAGGTAACGGTCTGAGTAGATAACGTTTTATTCTTGCGTTTCAGTCCAGAGATGCAGGCCTCTTGTTCCTTCTCCTCGTTGCGAGAAACCGCAAGCTCTTGTTTAGTTTTCTTATTTTCAGCTTCCAACGCAGCGACTTGGCTTTCAAATGAGGCACACCGGGAAGAGAACACTTTATTATTGTGCGTCACTCCAGAGATGGTGGCCTCCAGTTCCTTCTCCTTGCTGCGAGCAATGGCCAATTCCTGTTTTACATCTTCTAATTCGGTCAACACTGAAGGAGGAGGACGGGCTTGAATTTCTGGCATGAGGTCACTGAGAGCAGCAGTGGCCTATATGTGCATGCAAACAAAACAAGTTTAATATAATATAGCGGAACAAAATACGAGTAATATGTAAATCGTAGAAAAGAAGTGGCACGCACCTTGGCTTGGTGGAGTGCAAAAAGTTTGAGCTTCTCGTCATAGTTGTTGTGAGAGATGGCTTGGCGGTCAGCAAAAGAGGCTAAGCCCTTGATATACTCGGCACACACCTCTCCATCACTTGTGTCGAAGATGGAATGACTATTGCTATTGGTGGGAGTGGCTTGGGATGCAGGCCCAGTTCTTTTGGTTTGTTGTGGTGTAGGGGGTGTACTTAGGTTGTGTAGAGGGGCTTGCTCAGACGTCCTAGCCGGAGGGAGAGAGTTAACTTGTGTAAGTTGACTATTCATTATTGGACCTGCAACAACAAATCATCACATTTTTGCCTTCTAAGTGCACACCATTACATCTGAGGAGCTTATATAATTCAAAACCTATTAAGTTGGAGTGGTTTGGGTTGCAGGCTGAGCTTTTTTTATCTGTCGTGAATGTACTTGTGGTACAGGGGCCTTACTTGGTTTGTGTAGAGGGGCTTGCTCAGACGTCCTAGTGGGAGGGGGAGGGTTCCCTTCGCGAATAATTATTGTACGTGCAACACCAAATCATCACAATGTTAGGAATTGTTGCACACAATATAAATCACCCTACTAAAATGCCCTCAGATGATAGACACCACAATCCTAAGGCCAACATGTATACAATCCAACTACTAAAATGCACCTTAGGAATTGCAGCAGACACATTCTCAAAATACATTAATTCATACACACAACAAAATTAGTCATGATCACTCATTTCTTAGTAGTCACCATTCACCTTGTTGGAATTTCTGAGCAAGATAAAGAGTAGATTCTTTTGAGATATTATAGTCAGCAATGGTACGCTCGTCTTCCAGAAACTTTCCACCATATATAAATCTCAGACGGAAATCACTATGAATTCCTTCCTTTTCCTTGAACTTTTTCAGTACAGTACAAATAGTCTCATGACTCTCCACGTTTAGAGTGATCGTCTGGCCCTGGACTTTTCTTACAAATATTTGCATCTGCAACAAATTCCAAATCAAAAATCAAATTGGAGAATCAAATTTTGAGTAACCAAAAGTTGATTAGCAAGCCTATAAAGCCTTCTTCGTCTTTCCTCAAATTCCCTTTTTATCTAGTACCCAAAAACCAAATTAAACATGACAAAAATTCATACGACTCACGGGTATAAATCAGCCCCAATCAACACTCACGGTCCCACCACTTCCAAAGTGTTAAAGCGTTATGCCCAATTTATACTTCGTCTCACCCGTGACACCATTTAACATAATTTTCAGACTAGAAATTTCAGGAATCAAAACAGCGAAAATGCTCTAATCGAGGTTATTAGTTATTTATATCCACAACATCCCAACGAACTAGTCAGCTTAAAACCAACCAGACCGTGAATACAAAAGCCTCATTTTTTTGCGTCCACATTAAAGTAACTCATCCACATATAAAAAGGATAAAAAGACACAAAAGATAAAAGAAAAAAGTAAAATTGGTTAGAGAGAGTTTTACCGTTTCAGGATGAGGAGTTCAAGAGGCAGAGAGTTGTGACTAAAATCACTAATCCATGGATAAAACGAGGATGAAGTGAAAACAATGGAAGAAAGTTTCACACTTTGAAGAAGCGCTGGAGTTCAAGAAAAGAGACTCTAAGTTGGAAAGTCAGTGAGGGGTGGAGGGTTCATAAAATGTAAATACATATATTTTGGCATATTTTTATTGAAAGAAGGGTTGCTTATTTGTTATCTTGAATCTTGATCATAAAGAGCTATGCTCTATGTGCACCAGTTGCAACATAATGAAATTTAATTCAATTTTAATTTGATTGGAACATTTATATCCTAAATTCTAAATCATAATTTATTCGGGCCGGGTGAAATCATGAACCATTTGGGTTAGGTTTGGGTTGGGCCCGGAAAAAAAAGAACTGATAAAAAATTAAAAAAATAATAATAATAAAAAATTTAAAAATTGAATTGAAATCCAATTGCACCAAATCAAAATTGGTGCAAATGATGCACATGATAATTTGCCGATCATAAAATGTTCTTAATATAAATAAATAAAAAAATTTAAACGTGACCCTGACTTTATTTGTGACTACGGGTGTGCAGTATACGGTTAAAATTGAATTAACTGATAGAATCGAACCGACCAAAATTTTTAATTTGATTTGGATATTCGGTTTTCAATTCGGTTACGGTTCCTACTTTCACAGTAATCGGTTTTTGGTAAAGTTCAATAATTTTTTTGGATAAAAATAGAATAAAAAAGGAAAATGAAATAATTATTAATTATTATATAAATAATATATAAATTTTTTAAATCTTTACTTTTACCTACAGTATTACGTATGTGTATTCCATGATTTTCATCTATTTCCAAAATTCAATTTTTAATTTGATATTTAGTAGGACTTTTATTAAATGATTTGTGGTGTTGTTATTTAATGCATTAAATTTATGAAGAGGGTTTTTTTATTGAAAATTTTATATTATTTTTATTCATGTATGACTTAAAAAGCAAAAGAAAAAAAATCATAATATTTCAGTTATTCGATTAATAACCGTAATCGGACCAAAATTTTTGATTAAGTTACCAAAGGTTTTCATACTTTCAATCGGTTCGGTTACCAATAATGAAATTTCAGTTCGATTCAATTTTGACTATTCGGTCACCAAATCGACCAATGCTCACCCCTAATGATAACCACCAGCAACATGATCACATGCTTCATTTTTAACTAGTTTTTGGTCGGTGAGATGCACAGGTTAGAATAAGCTAAACTGCTATCGTTTTACTGTTGAATAAGAATTTAAGCAAGAGTAGGTCTAGTGTGAAAATTTTCATGTATAAAAAACTATAAAATCGTCCTAAATCACGACCTCTTCGGCCAGGGTGAACCATCTACACCCTAAACACTAAATAATGAACCATAAATCATGATTTATTCGGGTCTGGTGAACCATGAACCACTCGGGCCGAGTGAACCATAAACCACTCGACTTTGTCTTACCTTCACCATATACAGAATTTGTTTGTAAATAAAAGTTTTTTCATGTATGCAAATTTTTATACTAGACTTTATCTTTTAAGTAAACATGAAAAGAAGTAACTTTTACACTCCTATGCATAAATTGTAAATATTTTTTTTCATAAATTAGCTTAAAAAGGTAGTGTTATTCGTCTAACTTTAAAGCAAAATTTAAAAAACGTCCCTCTTGAAACTAATATGTCCTGCCTAAAGTGATCCCTACGGTTAGAAACAACCAACACAACAAAATTTAGACTACAATAGAGCCCACCAACACCAAGAGAGTACTTCAAATGAAAATATAGAAACCATGATGATGATCAACAAAAATATACAATCGCAACAGGATTAGCTAGTTTCAAAATGTTGTCATTAGTTTTATACAACACTACAGCCTTGGTGATATATAGGAAAGCATAAGTAACAACCTGTCAAAATCTAGCTACTAGTCCAAAGAGGAGCAAAACATGGTAGTCTCAATTCTGCTACTGAGATATATAGGGTATTCCGTCAAGGAGCTGCCATCACCGGAGTTGTTTTTAAGAGTCACTTACTTTGGTAGGGCACTAGACTCCCATCCTTTTAGTTCGGGGGCATCCTTAAGGGCGGAATCCTTGTTCAGTTGCCCCACGAATCGTTGCTCCTCTGCTTGCTTTTGGCAGCTATCGAACCCGTAGTTGAAGTATTGCATAGCAGCATCAGTCAAATGATGGAGGAATTCTAAGGATTTCAGCCACTTTGTCTTTCCTTCCTTTAGACCGTCAGCAAAGCCAGCAGCTCTAGCTCCTAGATACTTTTTATCGGCAACCATAAGCTCTTCTTTTATTTTCTTGTTTTCAACTTCCAATGCAACGAGTTGGCTTTCGTAGGAAGCACACCGAGAAGAAAACACCTTATTCTTGTGTGTCAGTCCAGAGACGGTCACCTCTAATTCCTTCTCATTGTTGCGAGAAGTGGCCAATTCCCGTTTCAGATCTTCTAACTCTGTCAGCCCTGAGGAAGGAGGACGGGATTGAGATTCTGGCATCAGGTTACTGAGAGCAGTAGTGGCCTATGCATTCAAATAATACAAGTTTAATATAATAAATAGAATTAAATAATATGAAATTCTAAGAGAAAAAGTGACATGCACCTTGGCTTGGTGGGGTGCAAAAAGTTTGAGGTTTGTGTTGTTGCAAGACATAGCTTCGCTGTCAGAAAAATTGGCTAAGCCCAGCATATACTCTAAAAACACTATATCTTCTAAAAACACCATATCTTCATCTGTCTCAATGATGGAATGCCTATTCAGAGTAGCCTTGCTGGGAGTTGTTTGGATTGCAGCCCCACCTCTTTTTCTTTGTTTTGGAGCTACCTGTGGTGCAGGGCGCTTACGCAGTTTGCATTGGGGTTGAGACATGACACTCTGTTCTGTTTGGGGGCCTTCACGATTCAATAAATCTGCAACACCAAATCATCACATTTTGTCTTCCAAGCACACACCACTAATGTGAGGAACTTATAATATAATGTAAACCTAGATAACAAGTTTTCAGGTTAAGACCTCGTCTAATATGTACTTGTTACACAAACAAGTCATGAATAGAACTGCAAGAAATATACTGAAATTAGGGGTGTGCAAAATACGGTGCAGACCGTAAAATCGGACCAAACCGGACCGATATTTGAAATTCGGTCCAAATTTCGGTTTACGGTTCGATTTACGGTTTGGAAAACATAATTTTTTATATTTCGGTTCGGTATACGGTTTTTACTAGTAAAAAACCGATTAAACCGAACCGAATCGAAATAAACTTTTTTTTTTCAAAAAAAAAAAATCGATTTTTTTTTTAAATAATTTTTTTTTTGAAATTATTATTTTGATTTTTTAGTTCGGGGTCTTCCTTAAGGGCGGATTCCTTATTCAGTTGCCCCACAAATCCTTGCTGCTCTGCTTGCTTCCGGCAGCTCTCAAAGCCATAATCGAAGTACTGCATAGACGCATCAGTCAAATGATGGAGGAATTCTACGGATTTCAGCCACTTTGCCTTTCCTTCCTTTAACCCTTCAGCGTAGCCAGCAGCCCTAGCTCCTGAATAGTACTTTTTGTCGGCATTCATAAGCTCTCCTTTAGTTTTCTTATTTTCTGCTTCCAAGGCAACGACCTGGCTTTCGTAGGAGGCACACTGAGTTGAAAAAACTTTGTCCTTGTGTGTCAGTCTAGAAATGGTGGCCTCTTGTTCCGTAACCTCCTGTTTAGTTTCTTATTTTCAGCTTCCAAGGCAACAAGCTGGTCGGAAAACACTTTACTCTTGTTTGTCAGGTCGGATATGGTGGCCTCTCGTTCTTTCTCCTTGCTGCGTGCAACCATAAGCACTTGTATAGTTTTCTTATTTTCAGCTTCCAAGGCAAAAACCTGGCGAAAGTAGGAGGCACACTGTGCAGAAAGTGTTTTATTTTCAGTTCACATTTTACATCTTCGGAAGGAGGACGGACTGGAAATTCTGGCATGAGGTCACTTGTGTCAAAGATAGAATGGCTACTCAGAGTAGCCTTGCTGGTTGTGGTTTGGGTTGCAAGCCGGGCTCTTTTGGTTGGTTCGACGAGACATTCAGTTGTGTAAGTTCACTTGGTGGCCTTCACGATTCATTATGGTACATGCAGCACCAAATCATCACATTTCATCTTCCAAGCAAGTTGAAAACAAGTTTTCATGTTTAAGATCCACAGTCTTAACATATATATGTGGCAGTCTTTTTCGTGTCGAGTGGAATCTTTTAAGATATTATAGTCAGCCCTTGAGTGTGTCAAGAGATGGAGAGTGGAATCCACGTTTAAAGTGAGAGTGATGGCCATGCCCTGGAGTTTCTTTACAAAGATTTGCATCTACAAGAATTATCAGATCACAATATCAACTATAGCTCCCGTCCCATACAAATAAAGGGTAAACACAAAATTTGTAGAGATAATTTTGAGTAATAAAAAATTGATTAGCTAGCCTATAGTGCCTTCTTTTTCTTCTTCATTCCCTTTTCATATGCAATTTACTTCCCCAAAAACAACACTAAGATAATTTTCAAACTAGAAATTTTAGGAATAAAAAACGCGAAATCCCTCAACTCAACTCGAGGTTATTTCATTCAGAGCATCACAAAATTGTCTCCTTTAAAGATCCAACGAGACTATGAAGCATCAATTAATACAGTATGTACCTGTTTAAGAGCTGAAAACCTCATTCATATTAAAATAACTCAATCACATAAACAGGGATGAAATTGAAACAGTGGAAGAAAGTTTTACATTTTCAAGAAGCTCAAGAGTTCTAGAAACCGAGAGAGTTATAATTTCTGCAGGTTGGTTTCCTCCTATCTATCCCTTGAGCTAATTTATGAATTTTCTCTCTTAATTTCTCCACCCCACATTTCACATTGCACATTTTACTATTTTAGAATTTGAAAATAGAATTTTGAACGGTGAACTCCATATTTAGAGTTTTACTATTCACAACTCTAAACTCTGTATCTATTATTTTATTAATATTTATAAATATAATTATACAATTAATTGATAGTATAATTATAATTAGAGTTACTTTGTTGTATAATTAGAATTTTATTTAACTAGAGTTACTTTACTATTTAATTTAAAAATTTTAATACATAATATTTTAATTTTATTTTACAATTTAATTATAATTATATTTAATTTTATTAATATTTATAAATGTAATTACATAATTAATTGATACTATAATTATAATTATAGTTACTTTGTTGTGTAATTTAAACTTTTTTTATGAATATTAAAAATTAATATTTTTACCAACGAGAAATCACGTAAAATACAACAAAACATATATTACATATTAGATATCAATACATGATCATATTTCGCCTAATACGAAGATACATGCATTCTATATATTGAAATTACATAACACGTCAAATTAAAATAAACTAACATAAACTTCGCTGGTGTCTTTTTAAGTCGATGTATTTCTCATAAATTAATGTTTAAATAAAAGTAGTATTTAAAAATTACAAATTTGTTTACTTCTTATGAATTTGATAAAAAAAACTTAATTATATTTATAATTAATTAAATAATTTAATTAACTAATCAGATATTTAATTATACAATTTAATTTGATTAATAAACCTAAATATTAATATTAATATATTATCGACTGTGTTATATTAAAAATGAATAAAATAATAAATAGAGTAAAATTTAGAGTTTATGGCTGGAGAAGGTTTTGAAAATAGGGTACAAAAAATTTCATTTTTAAGTATAGTGATCTCCATTTTAAAGTTTATGGCCGGAGATGCTCTAAGGACAAATAGTCAATACATCACTCGAAATGACTGAAATACCCTTATCATCCCGGGGTGAATCTGGTCAAATAGTAGCGTCCATAAATAAATGGTGCAATTATTATTTACTTAAAATTTGGTGCAATTTTTTTATGTTATGTTTTAATTTTATTAGTGAAATCGAAATGACTGATTTTTTTTTTTAATTTTATGGAATTAAAATAATTATTTTAATTTAATGTTTTAGTTTGTATGTTTTATTTATTATGATATATTTTGCAGAACTATTTGGATGATTCCTTGTGAACATGTCAAATTAATTCGTTACCAATCGAATTATAAAAATAAAATAAAATAATGGCATACATGATACCGAAATTGACTTTTTAATTTATCAAGTGATTGTTATAGTGATTTTTGAAGCATATCATAATAAATAACATACATATAATAGTTTTTAAAAAAAACACGTAATAATGAATTTGACATATTAATAAGAGATTGACAAAATAATTTTACAAAATTTATCATAATAAATAAAATATACAAATTAATAACAGTAAATAAAAATTAACTATTTCAATTTCATGAATAAAAATAAAAATACAACCATTTTTAGTTAGAGGGAGAAAAATAATTCAATTGCAAATAATAAACAATATACAATAAAAAAAAAACAATGATGTTTGGTTGAACAACCCAACACCTTGTTGTACCGCATGAGATCTGCTCCAAGAAACGAGAGAGTTGTAATTTCTGAAAGATGGTTGATGCCTTGATCTGTTGATCACTTAATGGAATACGAACCGGTGATAATAATATAATTAAATATATATATATATATATATATATATATATATATAACTAATTGATTATTATTGATTGAATTTGAGTCGTTTAACAATGTATTTCAAATTAAACTAACCGATTAAATAACCGAACTTTTGTTTTTGCTGTTGAATAAGAATTTAAATAAACTGGAACAAAACTACTTTTAACGGCAAGTAGAATAATAAATGTCCAAACTTAACTAGAGTTATCTACAAGTGTATAGCATAATTAGCTCTGGAAGTCAGTGGTGTCTGCTTCCATAAATCAAAATTTATTAAAATCTCGCGGTCCGGTTGGGTGGGCAGGGATTGTGGGCTTTAGATTGGGCGGATTTTTGGGATGCATATATATTTATAGAAGGATATTCTTATTAAATTTGTGTTGTAGTCTAATGGTTTAAGTCTCCAATTATTATATTTGGTCGCAGGTTTACTATTTATTGATTACATAATTTTTAAATGTTGTTTATTTTTGTCAAGTTTTTGAGTATTACTACATAAAAAAAGTGTGATACTTATATAAACGAAATGTATTAATACGTGAAATAAAAATTACATTATTATTTTAAAAAAATACATTATCATTCTCCATGTTTTATTGAATGAATAAGTAAATGTTACTACATTGTTATACTGAAAAAACTTCATATCTTACGTAACACGTATTAAAACATAACGTAACACATGAATGTTCATAAGGTAATACATGGGTCACAAGGTAACACATTATTGTTCATATAGTAACACATGAGTATTCATAGTATTACAAGGCATGTATACAGTGTTACATATTACTAAAAAAATATGTGTTACTACATGAACAAAAAAGTGTTACCCTATGAAGAAAAACGTGTTATCACATGAACAAAAACCAGTACAAGCGCAAAAAAAAAATCCTCAGTCCAAAATTACAAATTTAAAAGAACAACGTGAGAAGAGTGCATAAGGATTTGAAAAACTGCGTTAAAAAATCGAGAGGAAAAAAAAACGGAATACTGATCATACTTCAAGTATTATGTTTCAAGTATTATGTTGTGTATACTAAGCAGTGATGTAAAAATCGGCCTAGGCGGCCGCCTAGGCGCTAGGCGGCCTCCTAGGCGCTAGGCGACCGCCCGCCGCCCCGAGTTGCACTGAAACGGCCAAAATTTAGGCGGCCTAGGCGCTAGGCGGGTACGAACCGCCCGACTAGCGTTTTCCGAGTTCTGCATCCTTGATACTAAGTGTTATTATTTGAAAATTATTATTTTTAAACGGTGACACTTTTATATATACAGTAATAATTTTTCTTTTATACACAAAAGTGACTCGAAAAAATGAATTCACAAACACTTAGGTTGTGTTTGTTTTGAGACTCACACGGATGGACGTAGGACTTTGCCCTCCCCGTCTCATACGAGTTTGAGATTTAGAGTCTGGTTTTTAAGGGTTTGTTTTCAAACTCATTTGGAATAGTTGGAAGCACTTATTTTCAAAGTTGGTAAGACACAACTTCTAAGAAAAATAAGTGCTTCTTGCTCCCCACTTGTGGTTTAAAACACCACCTAAATCTCAAATTCAATCCACACCTACAAACACCTATTATTACTTTTCCCAATATATTACATTTTATACACTTTATTACTCTTCTCAATATAATATAATAATACAACATCAATTACTATTAAACACTGATTTGACATAAAGTTAAATCTCACCCTACTCAAATCCCAAAACAAGTACATACACTTACTATTCATCAAGGATTTTAAATTTCAGGATTCTAAAATCTTGACTTGTTCCGCACACTTAAATCCCAAAACAAACGCATCTTTATTGCTTGGATGGTGAGAGTGTTGGGGGGTTTGGGGGGGGTGTTTTCTAAAAGGTAATTTAACAAAAAAAATAAAATAATAAGTATAATTTAAAAGATCTTTACAAAAAGTAAAACAGATGTGTACGATTTATAAATTGTAAAAAAAAATTAAAATTTTATAATCTGTTAACATGTTTTTACCAAAACACTTTTAGAAAACGCTCCAAAACATGTTAGATCCTTTCATATTTCAAACTATCGTCTATCAACAACATTTTGGTATTCGATTACAACACGATATGAATATTGCCCTGTCTATGTAATCTATGGAAAAGCTACAGGCAATATAAATTTTTGTTGTGAGACGATCTTATATATATACAACAAAATCGTGATGAGCCTTTCGGTTGAAGAGTCAAGTAATTCAATTAATTTTATTAAATTTGTGAGACAATTTTATCAGAGAATAATTCAAAATTTAAGTAATAAAATAATGTAGAATTCACTTTTTAGAGGAAGTATGATGAGTTGTAGATTAGCAGTATCTTAGATTATGAGATTGACTCCTCTTCATTCACCTCTCAAAAAGACAAACAAGCACAAACAAGGTGTGACAAAATACATTTTCGTTTTCATAACCAACCCCGAAAGCAAAACAAGTCAAATGGTCTGACCGGCTTCAGCAATTATACATAACACCGATTACAAAATGACCATTGAAAATGCTAAATCATAACTACTACTAGAAGAGTTACTTATATATTCACCAAGTTGAACCCAGAATAAAAGTTAGTTACTGGAAAACTAAACAAGAATTAGGGTCATCAGATAGCAGAAACAACATCCTCTTCAGTAACCAAGGGGATCTCCAGATTGGCATCGTTATTCGATTCAGCACTAGACGCACATCCTTTTAGCTCGGGGGCATCCTTTAGGGCAGAATCCTTATTCAGTTGTCCCACAAATCCTTGCTGCTCTGCTTGCTTTTGGCAGCTATCGAACCCGTAGTTGAAGTATTGCATAGAAGCATCAGTCAAATGATGGAGGAATTCTACGGATTTGAGCCACTTTGTCTTTCCTTCCTTTAAGCCTTCAGCATAGCCAGCAGCTCTAGCTCCTGAATAGTACTTTTTATCAGCAACAATAAGTTCTCCTTTAGTTTTCTTATATTCAGCTTCCAAAGCAACGACCTGGCTCTCGTAGGAGGCACACTGAGCTGAAAACACCTTCTCCTTGTTGCGTGCAACCATAAGCTTTTCTATAGTTTTCTTATTTTCAGCTTCCAAGGCAAAAACCCGGCTTTCATAGGAGACACACTGAGCTGAAAACACTTAATTCTTGTGTGTCAGTCTAGATATAATGGCCTCTTGTTCCTTCTCATTGTTGCGAGCAACAGTTAGTTCTTGTTTAGTTTGCTTATTTTCAGCTTTCAAGGCAACTATCTGACTTATATTTGTGGCACTCTTTTTCGTGTCACAAGATCGAGAGTAGACCGTTTTGTGATACGATAGTAAGCAAGGGTGCACCAGTTAGCAAGCTCTTTCCCCCCATAAATTAATGTCGGCACAACATCACTAGGCATTCCTTCCTTAACCTCCAACTTTCTCAACACACTATAAATCATCTCACGACTCTTCACATTTAGAGTGATGGTCTTGCCCTAGGGGTTTTTAACAAAGATATGCATCTGCAAGACATATAAGATCAAAATATCAACTATAACTCCAGTGCACACACTTGATAAATTTACCATGTAACACAAAAAATTGGAGAGGGAAATCTTGAGTAATCAAAAGTTTATTAGCAAGCCTATACTCAAAATGCGTGTTTTTTCTTTTCTTTTTTTTTTTTATCAAAAAAAGGGAACTTTGTGATCAAAATAAAAAATTAGAAGACTTCATTAAGGATAAAACAATCAATACATCACCCGAAATAATGAAAATACCCTTATCATCTCGAGGTGAATCTGACCAAATAGTAACGTCCATATATAAATGATGCAATTATTATTTACTTAAAATTTGGTGCAATTTTTTTATATTATGTTTTAATTTTATTCATGAAATTGAAATGAGTAATTTTTATTTAATTTTATGAAATTAAAATGATTATTTTAATTTAATGTTTTAGTTTGTATATTTTATTTATTATGATATTTTGCAGAACTATTTGGATGAGCCCTTGTTAACATGTCAAATTCGATTACCAATCAAATTATATAAAAAAAAAATTGATATGCACGATACTGAAATTGACTTTTAATTTATCAAGTGATTATTATAGTGATTTTTGAAGCATATCATAATAAATAACATACATATAATAATGAATTTGATATATTAATAAGAGTTTGACAAAATAATTTTACAAAATTTATCATAATAAATAAAATATACAAATTGATAACACTAAACAAAAATTAGCTATTTCAATTTAATGAATAAAAATAAAAATACAACCATTTTAAAAATAATATACAATAAAAAAAAGAAAAAGAGACAACGATGTTTGGTTGAACAGCAGAACACCCTATTGTACAGTATGGGATCTGCTCTAAGAAAGGGAACGGATCACATGCTTTACAACATGGTCATGTTCACCCAAAAATTGTAAAACGCCGCCGTTTACTTCTACCTAGTTCTATATATATTTCATAATTTTTAAATGTATTATTTCCTTTTTCTTTTCTTTTCTTTTCTTTTCTTTTCTTTTCTTTTCTTCCTTGTTTATGTTTGCAAATTCCACTTGTCTCCATATTCTCCCACAATTATAAGTTATAACGACGTTTTTATTTATATAAAATATGTGTCTAATTTTTATGTCATTTTTTATCTTTATTTATCGAACTGAAATGGGTTTTTTATTTAATATTTTTAATTTGTGTATCCATTTTGTATTGATAAATTTGTAAAATTAATTGAACGATCTCATGTTAACATGACAAATTCATGATTAACTTATGTAATTATTATGCTATATATGTTTCGAAAAATTATTATGACAAGGCTAATTCTTGTATGCATTCAAGTGCACCGTGCATTTCATAGTACACTTTAGAATCGTGCGACTTATTATACTAAAAAGTGTAATTTATTTACACTGAACCGTGTAACTATTTTCTCATATTTACATATATAAGAAAAGAGTTCCTAAATCTATAATTTTGCAAGATATGTCATAAAAAGTAACAGCTAATAACATTTTTTTAAATTGTCGTTGCCACCTAGGGGGTGGAGGATTCAGTTGTGTGGCACTGCTCCCGGGACGGTCGTTACTCAGTGAAGTCTGGGTATCGATTGATCTCGAAGCTGTGCCATGATCCATCAATTAATGTTGCTGGAGAATGGGATCGTTTATGGAAAATCACGGTGCCTCCCAAGGTGAAAGATTTTTTGTGGCGTGCGTGTAGAGATTGCCTCCCTACGAAAGTGAATCTGTATCAGAAAAATATTGTGAGTGATAAGATGTGTGTGCTATGTGGATACGTAGAGGAGTCTAACTGGCATGTTTTTCTTGAGTGCTCATTTGCTAGATCATGTTGGTCGTCTGTGGGTTTGTTGGACTGGATGGAGGATCACATTTTACACATTGAGGGTTTTAAAGACCTGCTGTTCCGAATTATTTTGCATTCCTCAAAGCAGCAGATGGAGTTGGTTGCCATTTTGCTTTGGCGAGTGTGGAAATTCCGAAATCAACTGGTTTGGACGGGCACGTGCGGAACACCAGTGGAGCTGGTGTATGCTGCTGCTATTATCCAGAAAGAATGGGATGAGGTTTGCACAAGTAGGGTGGTCGTGTCGAGTGATTCAAATATTGTTGGGTCCGTTTGCCGGTAATTGGCACCCCCTCCCCCTCTTGTTTGGTAAGCTTAAGTTAAATGTGGATGCGGCATTCTTTAGTGATACTAACCAAATGGGGATTGGTATGGTTATTCGAGATGACTCGGAACCTTTATTGTAGCCCGAACCTTGACTATAGACGGGTGTTTGGATGTAGAGGTAGGGGAAGCTATGGGTTTTCATGAAGCTCTTTCTTGGGCCCAAGCGTTGGGTCTTGAAGACGTGTGTGTTGAGGGAGATTCGAAGATGGTGGTTGATGCAATTAATGGGTCTATTGATTCGTTATCTGTTTTTGGGGACTTTATACGTTCTTATGCAAATTGTATATTATAATACATTATACTCCATCCGTCTCAAAAGACTTAACACACTTTCCTTTTTGGTCTGTCCTATAAGACTTTGCACACCAAAAAATTGTGTTGCGTTTTTTATATTTTCTGGATGATCGTAATATGTTTTTGAGGTTTTCTGGAATAATATTGCTGATAATGTAAATTGCTTGAAGAACAAGATATGAAGATTTGAAGATATGAAGAAATAGGGAGAGAGAGAATTAGATAGGAGGAGAGGTAGTTA
Organism: Stenogyne calaminthoides; assembly: GCA_037126765.1. NCBI lineage: Eukaryota > Viridiplantae > Streptophyta > Magnoliopsida > Lamiales > Lamiaceae > Stenogyne > Stenogyne calaminthoides. Next base: position 3,099,736 of record JBBCBC010000010.1, read on the forward strand.
GAAGAGAGAGAATGATGTAAATTTTTTGATATTCTCATTCATCGGCCAAAGGCCAGATTTGTAACTAACATTGGGGTCCACACAACAAATGGATATTCTTTTAGGTAATTTAAAAAACAAAATCTAAAATAGATAAAGGATATTCTAGATTATTCTAAATGTTTGGGCCCATTTACGGAAGCCCAAACCTTCCTTCATTCGGATAACCTGCTTCGAGATGATTTGGCTCGGTATAACCCGAGCCTCGATCTTCGCTCGAGATAGATTTGGCTCGGTGGATCCCGAGCCTCAATTTTCTTGGCTCGGTGGATCCCGAGCCTCAGTTTTCTTCGTTCAACTTCTTTGGCTCCAGGTGGATCCTGAGCCTCGGTTTTTGTTTGTTCGAGATTTGGCTCGGTGGATCCCGAGCCTCCGAGTTCTTCGCTCAGGTTTCCCTCTTGACGAAGGAACCCCTATTTTTAACTCTCTTTTTCGTACCCATCTCTTTTTACTCTTCATATTTCTCCTGGTCTCACAACAATACTCCTCCAACGAAAGATCCTTGTCCCCAAGGATGGAATGTAGGAAAAAAATTCGCGAAACAAAGGCAGATCTTCCCATGAATCGATTTTCCAATCTTCGGTAACCCAAAAGACACGAACCTGATCTTTCTCTTTTCCGCTTTCTAGGTATCGAAGTCGCTCTGTGACGTAGTAAGGTTGGATCGCGAAAAGGCCGTTGCTATCAACATCTGGAAGACTCTGTGAAGGTACATACTTAACCCCTATGTGTTTCTTGAGTAAAGAGACATGGAAGACGGGGTGAATCTTTGACCCAATTGGTAGATCTAATTTGTAAGCCACACTCCCTACCCTTTGCAGGATTGTATAGGGGCCAAAGTATTTTGATGATAACTTCAAATTCTTTCGGTATTGAATGGAATTCTGCCGAAAGGGTTGAAGTTTGAGAAAAACTTGGTCTCCTACCTCGAAAACCCTCTCTTGTCTATGCTTGTCTGCTTGTACCTTCATGCGATTCTGTGCTTTGACTAGATTAGCCTTGACTTGCTGTATGATGTGTTGTCTGTGAGTAAGCAGATCTTGGAACCTCCTCATTTGTTGAATCCAAATATGGCCCATAAGTGAATCCTCAGGGAGTATACCCGAGAGAGCCTCAAAAGGTGTCATCCTCAGGCTTGAATGATAATTTGTGTTGTACCAGTATTCTGCCATGGGTAGCCACTTCAACCACTGCTTAGGGTTGTCACTTATTAAACACCTTAAGTACTGCTCCAAACATTGATTCACCCTTTCGATCATCCATCGATTTAGGGGTGATAAGATGAACTTAGGTGTAATTGAGTTCCCACCAACTTAAATAGTTCCTTCCAAAAACAAAAATTAGTAAATATTTTGTCACTATCACTCACTATACTAGCCGGGTAACCCATGCAGCTTATAGATAACATCCAAAAACACCTTAGATAAAGATGTAGCGAAGATATGGATGTGATAGGGCTATGAAATGTGAGTATTTAGTGAATCATCCCACTATTACCCATATCACATTCTTTCCCCAAGAATTAGGGAAGCCCCCTATGAAATCCATAGAGATATGTGACCATGCTTGGTCCGGTATGGGTAAGGGTTGTAGGAGGCCGGGTATAAACACAGGCTTGACTTATTTCGCACATACTTCACTTCTTGACCCACATCAACACATCATTTTTTCATATTAGGCCAAAAAATATCCTCTTAAGCCTCGATAAGTTCCTCAGAACCCCGAAATGTCCTCCATAGGGTGTGGAGTGCATTTGAAAAAGGATTAAATCTCTTAATCCACTCTCTCGCTACCCACAACCAAATCTTTTATATCTCGTAATGCCATTAGTGAACCCAAATAAGGGATAAGTATTAGGATCGAGACCTTTGGCTTTGATGATTTCCTTAATGTAACCATCATCGATTAGTAACTTAGCGGGACTGATCCAACCAAGTTGGGACCATTGTAGATATAATGAAACAACCGTTCTCCTTCCCGGATAATGCATTTTACCTTTGACTTCTCCTTCACTTTTTTATACAAAAATCTCATAGTCAAGACCCAAAGAACTTAGTAATCCATCTTTGTTGTAGTGGAGTTACTACCTTCCCGTCCGTATAGGTGTTTCAAGGATTGTTGGTCGAGTCTTTATAGTGAATTTCGCTTTGCAAGTAGTGTTTCCACTTCTCAATGGCCATTAGTACTGCCAAGAACTCCCTCTCATAGACAGAGAGTGCTTGGTTCCTTGGACACAAGGACTTACTCATGTAAGCAATGGGCTTTCCTTCTTGCATGAGAACAACCCCAATTCCCTTCCCACTAGCATCAGTTTCCACCACAAACCTCTTTGTGAAATCAGGTAATGCTAGCACAGGGACACTCACCATGGCTTCCTTCAACTTCTGAAAAGCTAGGTCTGCCTCAGGGTTCCATTTGAAATTGTCCTTCTTGAGTAAGGAAGTGAGTGGTTTGCTGATGAAACCATATCCCTTCACAAATTTCCTGTAATACCCTGTTAAGCCCAAAAAACCCCTTAGTTGTTTAATGGTTTGTGGTTTTGGCCATTGAACCATGCACTCAATCTTTCCTGGATCAGTGACAACTCCATCTTTAGAAATTATGTGGCCCAAATACTCCACACTAGTCTGGCCAAAACTACATTTGCTTCTCTTAGCAAACAACTTATTGGCCCTCAAAAGTTGTAAAACTGCTTCCAAGTGAACTAAATGTTGTGTTTCCTCGGTGCTGTAAATGAGGATATCATCAAAAAAGACCAACACAAATTTCCTCAAGTGATCCCTGAACACCTGATTCATCAGTGATTGAAATGTAGCAGGTGCATTGTGTTGGGATTATACTGAAAAGTATGCTTTTTACTTTGTATAATCGGCCAATTTCTCGGACTTATTCTTTATGAAATAAATTGTTTATCATCGATGCTTTAAATATGATTGAATGTTATATATATTTATTTGCATAATCGTTCAATAATTAAATGCGTGTTACATCAGTAGTTAATTTAGTGATACCCGATCACGTAAGATTAAATTAATAATCCCTTGTAACTATAAGTACGCCATTCACGACCCAGATGGAATTGAACAACCATCGCGAAAGGTTGAGGTGTAAAGGCTTAGATTGGTTTGTCTTGACCAAGAGATTACACTAGTGCATGAATGATGCAATTGAATAGGACCTACTGAGGAGGATAAATTCTTGAGAATCCGAACAAGGAAGAATTAGACCTCGATGGTTCGTTGTTTCTTAACCTTCGTCCCTTAAATAGGATCACGTGGGATCGGTAACTATTGCTTTGACTTATCATGGGTAGCGAATCGGGAGATTCAATACTTTTTATCTTGGGCAATATTATTGGTCACATGTGATTTCTAAGATTTAATACGAAGAATCGTGGTGCAAAACGCTTGCTTGATTTGCCCCTTGGGAGGTTCATAAGTTTTATCATACCAAATCTTGCAAGTGGAATTAGTTTACGGTATGGATAATAATGTTGAACCGTTCCTCGACCAAGGACAAAAAAGATATTAATTAACGGAAAGTTATTTCAAATGGCTTGAATTAATTAATGGGCTAGATAATCTTAAACACGGAAATAATGACCGGGGAGCCATATTGACCATGTAATATGGGTTAAGATGGATAGTCAATATTAATTATGTAGTGGGATTAATTAATATTTATGGGCTTGAATTATATTGTGGCTCAATATTAGATATTCAAGATCCATTAGAAGGTCCAATCTTAATTCTCCTAAAGGCCCCCTGAGTAGCCCAACATATAGTCCAATAACTGAAAAGGTGATTAAAATAAAATAAATATTGTTGCTTATATTTCCTCTATTTTTTCGAAAATTATAGATAAAAGAGGGAGAAAGATTTTCTTTGAATTTTGTTATGGAATGAAGATATGTATTCTTGGAATACAAGATTATCTCATTAAATTCAAGAAATCTCCCACTTGGTTATACATAGTGATATTTTCGAAATTTTGGAAAATAGAGGGCAAGAAAGATTTTCTTGATTTTCTTGAAAAGATATTATGGAAGATATGTATTTCTTGAAATACAAGAATATCTCATAAATTCAAGAAGATCCAAATCTTGGATTCTTGCACCTTAATATTTTCGAAAATTCCATAAACTTGAGGAGGTGGGATTTTTGTGGAATATTTTAATTATGGGAAAAAGAATATATGGGATATATTCAAGTTTTCTTGGTGACCAAGAAAAGTCTTTTCCCACATTGAAATATCACAAGAATTTCGACCACTCTCACACCTATAAATAGGGGATGATTAGTTCATTCCCAAGTACAATTCCATGTGCTGGAAATATTAGCAAATCCACATAAGTGGTGCAACAAAGTTTATTTTTTCCCTTTTGTTAATTGTTCACAGTATCCTTCCACCGGATTGTCGAGCAAGGGCTAAGGAATACTTGGGAAGTCCTTTTGGTTAGTCCGTCCGAATCAAGTCACCGCCGAGAGGTAATGCGTTCACGTAAACCCGTAGATTCCGCGTCGTAGGTTTTAAGTGGCTTTTTATATGCATGATATGTTGTTGCAATTATTATTTGAATTAATATAGGATTAATTCATGCTAGTAATAATTAATGAATTAAATTTGTATTTAAATATTCACCCGAATAGATCGTGTAATTCATTCCCCAACAAGCGGTATCGAGCCACCAATTTTTAAGACTCTGAATTTTTAAATTGTAATTTAATTCGTGGACATTAAATTTGAAATTGGATAGTAGAACCATTAGATCTGTTTTTGCGGTCCAATTGTCATGGATTTTAATGTTTTATTTTGCATGCATATAAGCGTGGTTTTTTAATTCGATTAGTTCGGATTTGTTTTTGCCTCGTGAGAAAATCCACGAGTAGACTAGATTTATTTGATTTGATCAATGTAATAGACTAGTCTAGATCTAGGTTTATTTATTTTTGTAAATAAATTATAATCGGATCGGAACGAAAGAAGCGAAAAATTAAAGGACGAAATCGAAACCAGGTAAGGGCGTGGGCGCTACTGGTACGCTTGGGCGGCGAGGCAGGGCGGGCGGGCGCCATGAGATGAAACATGACGATCAGGCCTTCGCGCCCTGCATCGAATGACGGGGCGAAGCCATGGCATAGGGGACGCGGGCGGTTTCGGTCGGAAGTAGGCGGAGGCCTTGCCGAGATGTCGCCGAGATGTGCTTTGTCGACAATTTCTTAGAGGTGTCTTAGGGCACCTTTGGCAAACCCCGCCGGGCGATCTTAGGTCGCTTAGGCTATCCCAGCCAAGTGGCCGGCGGGATCTTGGGCGTCCATCCATTCTTGTTTTGGCAAGCGTGGCGGTTCGAGACAAAGTATTTTTTCGAGACGAACGAGTGGGAGAAATTCGAGACGTGTTTCTTCAAGATCAAGTCAAGAAAAATCAAACCATGACAATTGGATAATTTGTGCCCAATATGTTTATTTTTCTGTTTTGCTTTATTTATTTGTGCTATCTTATGCTTTATTTAAATTGTTTAAATGTGTTTGCATGAGGGTTGTCAAATTGAAAAATCTCAACTTCAAAATTACTAAGTATGTTTTAAATAATTAATTGACAATTTTATTCCGGATAATAAAATTGAATTAATTTTGACCTCCATGATTTATTTATTTGTGAATTCTTTTGGAGAAATTCCCCCATCCAGACGGTCAAAAAGATAGGTTTCACATGAATGAATTCCAAAATGATGATTGTGGGTTATTACTAGTGGCGACGATGACCCTCCCAACGAAGCTCGATCAAAGCGAAATAGTAATCCTGTATTTAATCATGGTTATTACTTAGGTATAAAATTGATATGCATATATATTCTCGAAGTCCTGTCGATTTTATATTGGTCAATGGGAGCCAACTATTAATCTGATATTAAGGGTTTATAATCGTTCTTGTTTGTAACCCGGCTTGAATGTGTTTAAATAATGACCCACCCAACGTGGCTTATTTAAACTGTTTTGAGATGTTGGCTGATGCATGTTCATATTTTTTTTTTGAGATTTTAAATATGATGGCATGTGATCAAACCTTATGATATATTTGTGCTTATGCATATTATTGTTTATTTCATTCATCATGTCGCAACCTTTTAATCCACTGCTCAATATCTTTGAAAGACAATTTGCTCACCGGAGAAAATTTTGTTGATTGAATCGAAAACTCACTATTGTCTCATCGCACAAAGCCATAACTGGGTTCTGACCACACCTAAACCGGATAAACCATCAGATGAGTCCACTAAAATGGTTAAGAAAGAGTATGCTGACTGGGAGCGGTCTAACGAAATGGCTAAGTGTACCATCTTGCTTTATGTCGGATGTGTTGCAACACCAACACCGAACGTTGAGACCGGCCAAGAAATCATGACTAGTCTTAAAGCGATGTTTCAACATCGTAACCGCAAAGGTGGCTCGTCGGATCACCATGAGGGACTTGCTCTCTATGAAAATGGTGGAGGGAACGCCCGTAAAGGAGCACGTTCTCCGGATGATGGCTCACCTTAATAAACTTGAGGTACTTGGCCGAATCGATATCGAGACCCAAATCGATTTCAGTGCTCCATTCTCTGTTTTGAACAATTCAGGTTGAACTACCAGATGAATAATCGAAGTTCTCGATGCGACCATCTGTTGCAAGCTTTAGTCTCGCAGAGGCGATATTCAGGGGCGAAAAAAGCCAAGCCTTGGTGGCAACCGGACCTTCTTCTTCTTCTAGACCAAGGGGTGGTAAGAAAAATAAAAGGAACAAAGACCACAAGCAAGTGAACTCAAGTGTTGCCAATGGCAAAGATAAGGTGAAGAAGGGTGGTGGAGTGAACAAGCCAGCTAAGGGGAAGTGCTTCAAACTATGGTGAGAAAAGGACATTGGAGGTCACTGTTCCGGACCCAAGAGGGATGGAAAGAAAAGGTAATTCTCACGCCTAGTTGTTGAAACTTATTTAGCGGCGTATGCCTCCCATTTTGTGGGTGGTGGATCGGGATCCACTAATCATGTTTGTTTCACATTCTGGGGTTCAAATGGACCCGTAAATCTTAGTGGGAGTGAGGTCCTCATCACACCGGGCGATCTTCACGAGTGGCGGTGAAGCGATGGGAGAAGTGCACCTGTCTTTTGAAGACAGTGTTTTAATTTTGAGATATTCTTTACGTTTCGGATTTTTTTAGAAAGAATTCATTTTCAGTTTCTAAACTTTTATGATGGATATTTTGGTTACTTTTTTAATAAAAGTTGTTACCATATATTTTTTTTTTTGATAAATTTATCTGTCATGGAACGTTGTTGAATGATCTCTATACAATTAATTGTGCACACCACTCACGAAATGTATCCTATAACACATCAACGTTTCCAAGAAAAGAAAACGTTCATCAGACGTGAAGGAGACACTTCTTTGACATCTAAGATTAGGGTCATATAAATCCAAAGAGGATCCAAAGGTTGGTAAGACACGGTTCACTAGGGTTTTCTCCAAGTTGAACCAATTCCAACCTGCGAATCATGTTTGGAGAGTAATATGACCAAGAGGGCATTTGGAGCCAAGGGGAATAGGGCCAAAGAAGTGTTAGAGATCGTTTACACAGGATGTCGTGGTTCAATGTCAACCAAAGCAAAGAGGAGGTTATGAGTAATTTTATTGATGATTACTCAAGGTACATTTTTTTCTTATGAAGCATGAATCGAGACCTTTGAGAAATTCTAAGAATTTAAGGCTCAAGCAGAGAATCATGTGGAAAAAACGATCAAGTCTCTACGATCCGATCGTGGAGGCGAATACCTCAAATGATGAGTTTTTGAACTACTTATCCGATGAAGGATTGTATCCACTCACCGCACTTTAACCCTCAACAAAACAGGGATTACAAGAGCGAAGCAACATAATTCTTTTGGAAATGGTTAGATCAATGATGAGTTATACGGATCTTCCCGAAGTCGTTCTAGGGGTCATGCCTTGGAAAACAAATGACTTACATTCTCGAACTTGGTGCTATCCAAATCGGTTCCCAGACCCCAAAGAATTGTGGACCTGGACGCAAGTCCAAAGATGAGACACATGAGAACTTTGGGGTGTCCTACCTCGTGTTGGACAAGGAAACCCGGAAATTGGATCCTCGATCGAATTAAAGGTTGTTTTGTAGGATACCCCGAGGAACAAAAAAATTGAATGTTCTATAGTTCCGAAGATCAAAAGGTGGACATCCGCACCCACTTTAGATTTTGGAAGAAAAACTATAGAAGCAAAAGAAAACCCGTATGAGATTACCTTAAATGAGCTTAGAGGGGCAAACCTCGGTCTTGATCTTGTATTAGATGATATACCAAACGATATCGTTTTCTGGCCGAGCCTCGTTATAGTGGGAGGGTTGTTAGATGACCCGAGAGATTCATGGGGAATAGGAGAGTCCTCGGACTTGATTCCCTGAATCGGACCCATGGACATATAATGAGCACTCCAAGATAAGGATCTTTCTTGGCAAAACAAAGAATGAAAGTCAAGTGGGTTCTATATTTCATAATAGAGTGTAGGGAGCTAGTCGAACCACTTAATGGGTCAAACCCATTGTATGAAAGTGGGTATATAAGAGGAAAAGAGGATCGGACGGGAAGGTTGAAACCTTTTAAAGCAAGACTAATGGCGAAAAGTTATACTCAGAAAGAAAGGGATCGATTATGAGGAAATTTTTTCGCCCGTAGCCATGCTTAAGTCCATCCGTATTCTCTTATCGATTGCTGCGCATTTTTGACTTTGAAATCTGGCAAATGGATATCAAGACAGCTTTCCTTAACGGAAGTCTTGATAAAGAGATCTATATGCAACAACCTCTAGTTTTCATTGTTATGAAGAGGTCCATTTACGGACTCAAACAGGCATCCAGAGCTTGGAACCAATGTTTTGATCATGTTATGAAGTCTTATGGGTTTGATCAAAACGAGTTTTAAAGTTCTGTGTATAAGAAGCGTGTCGGGCGCATTGGTATTCTTAGTACTATCGTAGATAACATTGTGATCATTGGGAACGATGTGAAGGTGTTATCAGACGTAAGGGCATGGCTTTCAAAACAGTTTGATATGAAAGACTTAGGGAAAACCGGACACATCCTTGGGATCAAGATCACTCGAGATCACAAGAAAAGGATGGTCGGGTTATCACAAGTTTCATACATAGACACTGGTTTTGAAACGATTGAAATGCAAGATTCCAAGAAAGGATTCGTACCTTTTCGGGCTTGAATCCATCTATCCAAAAAATGTCCCCTAAGGCGCAAAATGAGATAGATGACATGAAAGGCATTCCTTGTGCTTCTACCGTCGAAACCTTATGTAAGCAATCTTTGTGCAACGAGACCGGATATCTCGCTTTTTTTTTAGGCATGGTAGCAAGATATCAGAGTAACCCAGGGAAAGCGAATTGGACGACAGTTAAAAACATTCTGAAGTTTCTGAAAAGAACTCGGGATAGAATGTTGATTTATCAGTCAGATACTCCAATCCCCATCGGCTACATGGACTCGGATTTCCAATCAGATTTAGATTCCAGAGATTATCTACCTCAGTTAGTGTGTTTCCATTTGGGAAGTGTAGCCATCAAATGGACGAGTGTGAAGCAGAAATGCATCACTGACTCAACCATGGAAGTCGGGTAAGTAATTGCTTGTGAAGCAGTGAAAGAACCGATTGGGCTCTAGACCTTCTTAGTGGACTTGGATGGTGTTCTGAATTTGTCTAGCAATATCTGCTAAGGGCAGTTGCAAATTCAAGAGAACCAAGAGTCCACGAGTCAAACAAACACATTAAAGGAAAGACATCTTATACGAGAAATCGTTAAGAGAGGAGATATAGATGTGGCAAAGATAGCGTCTGAGGACAGCCTAGCAGATTCATTCACAAAGTGTCTGCCTCTGAATACATTAGAGAGACATGTGAGTGGAATGGGTGTCAAGACCGTTGCCAATCTGCTTTGAGTATAAGTGGGAAAAATTATTAGGGTTCGTGTAGGTGACATTAGATGTCACGGACTACTCGAGACGTGTTGTAGTATACTTAAAAGCAGACTTTGAGTATAAGTGGGAGATTGTTGGGATTATACTGAAAAGTATGCTTTTTACTTTGTATAATCGAAACTGAATTCTCAGACTTATTTACTGAAATAAATTGTTTATCACTGATGCTTTAAATATGATTAAATGTTATATATATTTACTGCATAACTGTTCAATAATTAAATGCGTGTTACAATTGTAGTTAATTTAGTGATACCCGATCACGTAAGATTAAATTAATGATCCGCATGTAACTATAAGTACGCCATTCACGACCCAGATGGAAATGAACAACCATCGCGAAAGGTTGAGGTGTAAGGCTTAGATTGGTTTGTCTTGACCAAGAGATTACACTAGTGCATGGTGATGCCTTTTGAATAGGACCTCTGAGGAGGATAAATTCTTGAATCCCGAACAAGGAAGAATTAGACCTCAGTGGTTCGTTGTTTCTTAACCTTCGTCCCTTAAATAGGATCACGTGGGATCGGTAACTATTGCTTTGACTTATCATGGGTAGCGAATCAGAGAGAGATTCAATACTTTTTATCTTGGGCAATATTATTGGTCACATGTGATTGCTAAGATTTAATACGAAGAATCGTGTGCAAGTAAGCTTGCTTGATTTGCCCCCTTGGGAGGTTCATAAGTTTTATCATACCAAATCTTGCAAGTGGAATTAGTTTCCGGTATGGATAATAATGTTGAACCGTTCCTCGACCAAGGACAAAAGATATTAATTAACGAAAGCTATTTCAAAGGGCTTGAATTAATTAATGGGCTAGATAATCTTAAACACGGGAAATAATGACCGGGAGCCATATTGATTTGTAATATGGGTTAAGATGGATAGTCTGAATATTAATTATGTAGTGGGATTAATTAATATTTATGGGCTTGAATTATATTGTGGCTCAATATTAGATATTCAAGATCCATTAGAAGGTCCAATCTTAATTCTCCTAAAGGCCCCCGAGTAGCCCAACATATAGTCCAATGAATCGAAAAGGTGATTAAAATAAAATAAATATTGTTGCTTATATTTCCTCTATTTTTTTGAAAATTATGGATAAAAGAGGGAGAAAGATTTTCTTTGAATTTTGTTATGGAATGAAGATATGTAATCTTGGAATACAAGATTATCTCATCAAATTCAAGAAATCTCCCACTTGGTTATACATAGTGATATTTTTAAAATTTTGGAAAAATAGAGGGCAAGAAAGATTTTCTTGATTTTCTTGAAAAGATATTATGGAAGATATGTATTTCTTGAAATACAAGAATATCTCATAAATTCAAGAAGATCCAAATCTTGGATTCTTGCACCTTAATATTTTCGAAAATTCCATAAACTTGAGGAGGTGGGATTTTTGTGGAATATTTTAATTATGGGAAAAAGAATATATGGGATATATTCAAGTTTTCTTGGTGACCAAGAAAAGTCTTTTCCCCACATTGAAATATCACAAGAATTTCGACCACTCTCACACCTATAAATAGGGGATGATTAGTTCATTCCCAAGTACAATTCCATGTCTTTGAAATATTAGCAAATCCACATAAGTGGTGCAACAAAGTTTATTTTTCCTTTTGTTAATTGTTCATGAGTATCCTTCCACCGGATTGTCGAGCAAAGGGCTAAGGAATACTTGGGAAGTCCTTTTGGTTAGTCCGTCCGACCAAGTCAACGCCATCCCGAGAGGTACGTTCACGTAAACCCGTAGATTCCGTCGTAGGTTTTAAGTGGCTTTTTATATGCATGATATGTTGTTGCAATTATTATTTGAATTAATATAGGATTAATTCATGCTAGTAATAATTAATGAATTAAATTTGTATTTAAATATTCACCCCGAATAGATCTGTGTAACTCATTCCTCAACACATTGCACAACCCGAATGGCATCACTGGGAATTCATAATGACCATTATGGGTCTGAAAAGCAAATAACCGCCTATGCTCCTTCTTCATTAGGATTTGAAAGTACCCTGACCTCAAATCTATCTTTGAAAAGATCTTAGCACCTTTAAGCTCATCTAATAACTCATCAATGATATGAATAGGATAGTTGTGCTTGATTGTGAGTTCATTAAGGTACACCAAATCCACACATAGCCTCCAAAAGCCATCTTTTTTCTTCACCAAAATCACGAGTGAAGCAAAAGGGCTCTTCTTGTGTTGAATTACTCCTCCAGTAGTCGATAAAATCCTTTACAATCTTCTCAATCTCCTCCTTATGGCTCACGAAGTTCTATATGGATATCTTTTATTGTTTAGGGATGCTCCCGGTTTGAGTATAATCACGTGTTCCACCCCCCCCGGTGGTAATTCTCTTTGGTTCCTCAAATATATCCTTATAAGCTAGTAGTAGCTTATGTAATTCAGATCATCTTCAATTAGGGTAGGAGATCTTTGATGTAATTAAATACATCTCATTAACTTCCTTAAGGGCCTCTGTGTGGATCATCTGATACAATCCCACATCAGAAATCAACTTACATTCAGCTGATGAAGTAAATGCATGTAGTTTCACCCTCTTCCCAAGCAAGTTAACTGTGAAAGTCATCTTTTCATAGTCAAGCTCAATAGGTGTGCAAAATTTTAACCAATCCCCTCCTAGGATCAGATCACAACCCTCATTCTCCAACAGCCTCAGTGGGTAAGTGAATTGATGTCCCTGCATGTTCCAAGTGAAATGATTCACTTGTTGTGAGCTGACCAACCTTTGCCCATTAGCAACCTTCACCAATATGGGTTTAGCATCACTCAATGGGCATTTGAGCCTTTTAGCAGTAGCCTTTTGTATAAAACTCAGGGTGCTACCTGAGTCTATGAGAATGTGGAGTTTGTGGTGTTCAAACTCCCCAAAAAGCCTCATGGTAGTAACTCCATCTTCACCACTTAGAGCATTTAGTGACATCTGGACCTCTTCCATGATGTCAGCCCCATAAACAACATGTTCCTCCCCTTCAGTGGTAGGAGAAGAGAAGGTTTGAGTATCTTTCTCTTCTTCTGCCAGAATCATATATGAAATTCTCTGTTTGCATTTGTGCCCATGCACAAAAGGTTCATCACAGTTGTAACATAGTCCCTTCTCCCTCCTAGCTGCCATCTTTGTAGGAGATAAGATTTTGAAAGGTGGTTTCCCTTTACTAGCAGGGCCCCCAGTAGCATCACCCTTCTTCCACTGCATAAAATTAGAGTTAGAGTTAGGGTTAGGGTTAGGATTAGAAACCCTGGAATAGGGCTTAAGTTTTTTAGTTAGTGCAGCAGTAGTCTGATCTTGCTTCCTGCCCAATTTAATAGCATGTTGAAGTGTGGTAGGTTCAAACATGGCTACTGTAGCTTGTAGCTCTTCATTAAGTCCTCCAATGAAACTTGCCACAAAGTAGGTTTCTGAGAATACATCCCCAGTAACTACCAGCATACAAGCTTTCAGCTCCTCATACTTATCAACATAATCTTCATAGCTACCAGTTTGTTTGAGTTTGTTAAACTCAGAAATCACTGTAGAATCCTTAATCTCCTCAAATCTAGTTGAGAGAATAACCAAAAATTGTGCCCAAGTTAATTCCACATTTCTTTGATTGAAATTCTGAACCCATAGTGCTGCTTTACCCTCAAAATGGATAGTAGCCAAAGTGATTTTTGTTGATCAGTCATACTGGGCATAAGCTTAAAATACCCATTGGATCCCAGTACCCATAACCTAGGTTTAGAGCCATCAAACCTAGGGAATTCGATCTTAGGCACTGGGTTGTGAAATTGAGTACCATAAGTTAACCTCCTTGGAGATTCCTGATACTGATAGGATGATCCCCCACCAGCAGTTCCGTAGTTAGGCCCTCCACCACCAGATCCAAAGCTAGGACTCCCCAAAATAGAAGGCCCTTCATTGTGACCCTTGCCTTTTTCCATATTCAACAGTTGTAACTGCATAGCTGTCAAAGTGTTAGTCATAAGCTCAAATTTCTCTTCCATCTTGGTTGTTAAACCATGCATATTGTCTGTTAGCTTCCCTTCAACTGCTTCCAGCTTCATGGCTTCCGTTTGAATTAATAATTCCAACTTTCTGTGTGATTATTGAAGATCTTTGGAGCGCGTTCCCTCGGCCATGATCAAAACTTGGCTCTGATACCAAATGTTGCGTTTTTTATATTTTCTGGATGATCGTAATATGTTTTTGAGGTTTTCTGGAATAATATTGCTGATAATGTAAATTGCTTGAAGAACAAGATATGAAGATTTGAAGATATGAAGAAATAGGGAGAGAGAATTAGATAGGAGGAGAGGTAGTTAGAAGAGAGAGAATGATGTAAATTTTCTGATATTCTCATTCATCGGTCAGTGTCGTATTTGTAACTAACATTGGGGTCCACACAACAGTGGATATTCTTTAGGTAATTTAAAAACAAAATCTAAAATAGATAAATGATATTCTAGATTATTCTAAATGTTTGGGCCCATTTACGGGAAGCCCAAACCTTCCTTCATTCAGATAACCCGTTCAGATGATTTGGCTCAGGTATAACCTGAGCCTCAGTCTTTTCGCTCAGATAGATTGGCTCAGGTGGATCCTGAGCCTCAGTTTCTTCGTTCAGCTTCTTTGGCTCAGGTGGATCCTGAGCCTCAGTTTCTTTGTTCAGTATCTTTGGCTCAGGTGGATCCTGAGCCTCAGGTTCCTCGTTCAGGTTTCCTACTGATAAAGGAACCCCTGTTTTTAACTCTCTTTTCGTACCCATCTCTTTACTCTTCATATTTCTCCCTGGTCTCGCAACAAATTGATACACTCTTCCCAACTTATAACCTTACAACACACACTTATTACCCCCCATACACACCTTTTACCCCCATAAAACAACTTTTCTTAATCTCTGCGCTGAAAAGTTAGCGCAAAGTCTTCCGGGACAGAAGGAGTATGTGTCTAAAATATATTATAGAATACACGGTGTACCTAATGCACATGTGAATTACTAAAATAAATTTTATAACAAGCTGCAATTAAAATTTATTTTATTTTTTAAATCTACAATAATAAGGAAGTGATAATATTTTCTAATGAGAAAAATAAGGAATTTGAATCTCTTATAAAAATATCAAGTTTGATTTAGAGACACCTAAGATATGATTTTTTAAATTTATATGGGAGCAAAAGAAACGGAATAAGTGAAGAATTGTATGCATCAAGTGCATCGTGTATTTTATAATATATTTTAAAATTTTACAACTTATTATATTGAAACTTGCGACTTGTTAATTATATCAAAATATGTTATTATCTTTTACGAACACAGGTTGCACGTTTTAGTATAATAAATCGTAAATTTTAATACAATAAATTGTAAGTTTTTAAAATATATAGAGCACACAGTGCATGTAGGAAGAACATAAAATACTCAACCTTTTTGGCATTCACATTAAAATACTTCCGGCAAAGTATAAGGTGAACAAGTTTCACGGTGAAACTTGTTTAGAAGTGTGACTTATATTACTAAAAAGTACTCCCTCTATCCACTAAAACTGTGTTCATTTTGTTTTGACATGTTGTACGGGAAGATGAATTAAGTCCATTTATGAATAACATAATTGATTGTGAGTAAAATATAATGATAATTTGAGTAATTAAGTGATTGTTGGACGATGAAGATAACAAAATTGTATCTATAAACGTACTTAATTTGTCTTTCCGTATAACATGTTAAAATGAAATGAATACAGTTTTGGTGGACGGAGGGAGTATTAGTTATATAATTGAAGAGTGTGACTTTTTACTATAAAAAATATTACTCATAAAAATAAATAGTGTGACTTTAATTACATCAAAGAATGTAGTCGTGATACTTGAAGAGTATAACTTAACTGAAATGTAAAAATAAATCAATTTTACGGTGAAAAAGTTTGATAGCATAAACTCAATACTTCCCACAAAATACCCAACATTTTTTGCATTCGCATTAAAATAAATCATCCATTGAAAAGGATATAAATGATTGGAGAAACTTTACCTTTTCAAGAAGACGAAGAGCTCTAGAGAGTAAGAGACCAAAGAATAGAACTGCTTCCGGGGTCTGCTTCTTTAAGGGCCACTTAAAAGACTCCCATCCTTTGAGTTCGGGGGCTTCCTTGAGGGCAGAATCCTTATTCACTTGTCCCACAAATCCCTGCTGCTCGGCTTAATCAGAATCTTAATTTTAGAAAACGCTCCAAAACATGCTACATCCTTTCATATTCCAAACTATCGATAGCATTTTGATATTAGATTACAATAACTCGATAGGAATATTGTCCTATCTCTGTAATCTATGGAAAAGCTACAAGCAAGATAAATTCTTGTTGTGATACGACCTTATATATATACAATAAAGTCGTGATGAACTGTTCGATTCAAGAGTACGTCAAGTAATTCAATTAATTTTATTAAATTTGTGAGACAATTTTATCAGAGAATAATTCAAAATTTAAGTAATAAAAAAATGTAGAGTTCTTTTTTGGAGGAAGTATGATCAGTTGTAGATTAGCAGTATCTTAAATTATGAAATTGACTCCTACCTGTTCATTCACCTCTCAAAAAGACAAACAAGGTTAGATTAAGTGTTTTCATAACCAACCCCGAAAGCAAAACAAGGCAAATGGTCTGAATGGCTCCAGCAATTATACATAACACCGATTACAAAATGACCATTTGAGAATGGTAAATCACAACTACGACTAGAAGAGTTACTTATATATTCACTAAGTTGAATCCCCAAGCATAGAAGGAAAGTTAGTTACCGGAAAACTAAACAGTAATTAGGGTCATCAGAGATTTACGGATTTGAGCCACTTTGCCTTCCATTCCTTGCGTCGTCCAGACTTTGACTAATACCATTTGGCCGCGAGAGAAGAACCGTCATCCCTTCTCTATACGTCTTAATTTCAGCTTCCAAGGCAACAATCTGGCTTTCATAGGAGGCACACTGAGCAGAGAACACTTCATTCTTGTGCGCCAGTCTAGAATTGGTGGCCTCAAGTTCCTTCTCCTTATTGCGAGCAATCATAAGTTCTTGTTGAGTTTCCTTATTTTCAGCTTTCAAGGCAAATAACTGGCTTTCATATGAGCCACACATAGTAGAGATCACTTTAAACAGTCCAGAGATGGTTGCTTCTAGTTCCTTCTCCTTGTTGCAAGCAACCGTAAGCTCTTCTTCAGTTTTCTTTTTCAAGGAAACGATCTGGTTTTCATAGGAGGCACACTTTTGTGTCTGTCCAGAGATGGTGGCCTCTAGTTCCTTCTCCTTGCTGTGAGAACTAGAAGTGGCCAATTCCCGTTTCAGATCTTCTAACTCGGTCAGTACCGAGGGAGGAGGATGGGCACAAATTTCTGGCATCGGGTCACTGAGAGCAGCAGTGGCCTATTCATGCACACAATACAAGTTATTAAATAAATAATACTCCTTCCTATTCAACTTAAATACGATCACTTTGGCTATTCACTTCAATTGCAATTTAAATGTCATTTTGCACTTTTCAATGTTAACTAATTACTCACTCCCGTTCAAAAGAAGTTTCGTTTTGACCTTTCATTTTATTTGCAAATTAGATGACGACATTTCTTCCAAATTTAACCTTAAAACCATTAAAGTATTTAGATAATTGTGTTCTTTTAGTAAAAAGACATTAAGGGTATAGTAAGACATCAATTACTTTCTTAATATATGTGCCACCATTTGAATAACATATATTTTGAATAGAAAAGAGTATGTTTCTTCCCAATTTAAACTCATTAAAAATAACTTTAGATGATAATAGTCACCAAAGTTCTATGTAGAATTCCAAAGCTACTAATCAAGGATATTGATAGGAAGTCAACGATTTTCTTAACATGTGCACATTGATCTAAAATGACATATTTGAATAAGGACTACTAAAATAATTGTTAGAAGAAAATTGATACCTTAGCTTGGAGGAGAGCAGAATCATTGAGCTTCGACTTAATAGAAGCGGTTAAAGCCCCGATGCTGAGACCAGATTGCGTTGAAAGGCGCTTGCTGGGAGTGGTTTGGATAGCAGGACAAGTTCTTTTGATTTGTCGGGGAGGTACTAGTGCTGCAGGGCGCTTGCTCGGGTTGTGTATATGGGCTTGCTCATACACCCTAGCTGAAGGGAGAGGATTTCCTTGAGACGTGACATTTGGTGGTGTACGTTGAGTGGGTGCTGATTGCTGGTGTTCATATATATCTGCAACAACAAATCATCACATTTTGTCTTCTAACCACACACCATTACATGTGAGGAGCTTATACAATTGAAAGCCTAATAAGTTAGAAAAGCTCATACTGGGAGTTATTTGGGTTGCAGGCCAAGTTCTTTTGATCTGTTGGGAAGGTACTTGTGCTGCAGGGCTCATGCCTGCGTTCCGTTGATGGGCTTGCTCATATGCCCTACTTGGAGGGATAGGTGTCCCTCGAGACTTGACATTCTTTTTTGTACCTGCAACCACATTCCAGTCTTTCTTTCAAGTAAACAGTATTACAATTGACGGCCTAATAAATTTTCAAGAATGATCCCCCTCTAGGCTCTAATATGTAGTTGTCAGATAAACAAGACTCGAGAACACCACAATGCATGCACATGCACGTGGACATGAACGTATGATCCATCTTTTCTTTAAAGTGCCAAGTGTATTGCAATTTGCAAGATATATTCACCATAAATGCACCTTAGGAACTATGGCAGAATAAGCACAAACTTAGCTACGAACTGTACTAAAAAACTTAAAATTTCGTCAAATGATGAACACAATATTCCTAATTCCAGCATATAAACCACTCTACTGAAATGCACCTTAGGTACTATAGCAGGTAAATTTTCACAAAAACAGAAACTCATAAAAACAACAACATTATCAATCAAAAGTCATGTTAGTAGTCAGCATTCACCTCCGAGTCGACGTTTAAGATGAAGAGTAGACTCCATTCCAATGTGGTTTTCTAAAAGAGTCTGATTTCCATGAAGCTGTCTGCCAGCAAAGACGAGAGACTGCTCGAGTGGTAGGATACCCTCCTTCTCATGAATCTTGGCCTTGACATCTTCTACTGTATTTAAGCCCACAATCCTCAGAGTGATGATCTTCCCCTTCTCGTTCTTAACATAAATATGTGGCAGTTTTCGCGGTCTCAACAAGAGATGCAGGGTAGAATCTCTCAAGACATTATAGTATGTGAGCACACGCCCATCCTCAAGAAGCTTTCCAGCATAAAATAATCTCTGCAAATGTCTATGGATTCCATCCTTATCCTCCAACCTTCTCTTTACACTACAAATTTTCTCATTACTCTCCACATTTAGAGTGATGGTCTTGCCCTCGGGTTTTTTAACAAAGATTTGCATCTGCAAAAAGTATCAACTATAACTCCCGTACAAACACTTGATAAATCTAATAAGTAACAGAACAAACACAAAACTTGAACAGGAAAATTTTGAGTAAAATCAAAAAAGTTGATTAACTAGCCTATAAAAGCTTCTTCTTCCTCATTCCCTTTAAACATGCAATTCACTACCCAAAAATAATACTCCCTCCGCCCCACTCTAAGTTTATCACTTTCCTTTTCCTATCCGTCCCCACAATAAGTTTCCCATTTCCATAAATGAAAAAAAGTAACTCCACTACCCATAATTTTTATTCTCACTTTTCACACAATATTACAAAAAATATCACTCACTGCTCCAGTCATTACTCCACGTACCATTTTTCTTTATCCCAATCCATAGATATAGAACTAAGAATAACTTGACCCAATAAAACAAAGATACAGATTAAAGGGTTGAAGAAAGTTTTACCATTTCAAGAGCCAGAGAGTTGTGACTAAAACTGCTACTCCATAGAACCAGGGATGAAAATGATACTGCAGATTAAAGGAGAAATGGAAGAGGGTTTTAGCTTTTCAAAAGGTTTTGGAGTTGAAGAGAAAGAGTGTTCCGTACACAGAAGTTGATGCGACGTGTAAATATGTAACATGGCGAGCGATATGCCGATATTGATACGAAAAATAACATGAAGGAGTGTCTTAAATTTTATTTTCGAAAGCTTTTGAAAATCAATTTGCATGTTTTAAAACCAAAAAAAATAACTCTTGTATGCACCAGATGCGTGCAGTACATAGGTATTTTAGAATCATACAATTTAATGCACTGAAATATATATACAATTTATTACACTGAACAACGCAATTATTAATATGAATAACAAATTGTACAATTTAATTTAAATAAATTACATATTTTAATACAATAAGTTGTATTGTTCTAAAATACATAAGACCCAATCTTTAAAAAATATTATAACAAGCTGCAAAAAACGTATTTTATTTTTTGAATTTGCAATAATAACAATAGAATAATATTTTCTAACGAGAAAAATAAGAATCTCTTATAAAAATACAAGGTTTGATTTAAAGTCAACTAAAATATCTCTAAGATATGATTTAATAAATTTATAGGAAAAATGTCAATTTAGGGCCTGAAAGATGGTAAATCTATCAATTTAAGGAGTTGAAGATTTTTCCTATCGATTCAAGGCCTGAAAGATAAAAAATTATCAATTCAGGGCTTGAAAGATAAAAATTATCAATTTGAGGCTCACACATTTTAAGGTCATGTTTGACACTTATATTTCATGTCAATTTAGGGCCTGAAAGATGGTAAATTTATCAATTTAAAGAGTTGAAGATTTTTCCTATCGATTCAAGGCCTGAAAGATAGAAAACTATCAATTCAGGGCTTGAAAGAAAAAAATTATCAATTTGAGGCTCACACATTTTAAGGTCATGTTTGACACTTATATTTCATGTCCTTATTTTTTTATTTTTAGGGTTTAGGGTTCATGGTTAGGGTTTAGGATTCGGTGTTTAGGGTTTAGGGTTTAGGGTTTACGGTTCAAGGTTTAGAGTTTAGTAACAAATATTGTCTTAAAATGTGTAGGCCTTGAATTGATAATTTCCATCTTTCAGGCCCTAAATTGATAGTTTTCTATCTTTCAGGTCTTGAACCGATAAAAATAATCTTTCAGGCCTTAAATTGATAGATTTACCATCTTTTAGGCCTTGAATTGATAAAACTCCATATAAAATCTATTCATCCCTAACTTTATTTAGTCTGTTTGACTGTTTCTTTTGCTTCCATATATTATATGTATTAGATGCATCGTGTATTTTGTAGAGTATTATGTTATAATTCCGTGAATTACGCAGGTTAAAAATAAAATTATATTATAAAAATAATATTAAAATTGTTGTGACCGAATAATTTATCTGAGCGGGAGGCCTAACATTTAGGGGTAAGTTGCATAATACACCCGAGGAAGCCCTAGCTCTATCCGTCTGCGACCTAGGCAGTCGCTTTCATACAAAAAAAAATGGATCAGATCTAGGTTGGGGCAAGATCTAGCCTCACCCGAGCTGGATGACCGCGACCTGACAAGACCCCCGGGTCGTGACCTGGGGGAGGCACATGTCCCCAATGGCGGCGCCTGCGACTCTAAGCCTCAGGAAGAAATTCGGACCAGAGAAGATTTTCCCCAAGCGAAAAACTGTTTTACGCTTTGAAAAAAACAAATTAAAAGGTTACCCTAATAAGGGCGGATCAGATGAGCGACCTCAGATTTTGAGTTCACGACCTCGAATGCGAGACCAGCCGACCTCCAAATGCAATCCCTAGGAAAGAGGTCGCCCCGTTTTTCCGCCCGAGCACGCTTCCCAGTAACCAGAGTCGGCGTCATTTAATGCACCCTGCATGCCATTAAATGTCTAGGTCCTAGGCCCCCAGAAAAGAGGCATTTGACCCAAACACTCTTGCAATTTATTGCTTTCCAACACTCCAAATATTAAGCATTAAAGCACATCATCATCACTTTAACGAAGAACATTCTCTTTGTTCTTCATTAATTCTCACCAACTCCAAATCATAAATAGTTTGATGCCAATCATAGCCATATTAATGCCTTAATTATCCTATCATATTTTTGGTATCAACAAAAATTCTTGAAAGTCAATATGCTGTATAATTAAAAATACATTAAATTTAATAATATATAGTATTATTTATAATTTAACAATAAAAACATGTTTTAAGTAAATTAAATGAATTTAATTTAATTTAATTAAATGAGTTTTCAAAAAAAAAAAATAAAATTAAATCAATTAAATTAAATAAATATTTAAAATATTTAAATAAAAATAAGATTAATTATGTAATACAATATTATTTTTTTATCACAAACATTATAATATAGTGAATATTTTTTTACCTTAGAAAGATTATTGAAGATTAAGATCAAAGTCCTTTATAAAAAGAAAAAGATTAAGATCAATTCTAATAGAATTAATGATGGGTGGGTCTCTTGACCCATTTTAAAAAATATTTGACCAATTGAATATATTAGACACATTCTGTGGATACGTAGGTATGGTTGGGGTGAGTGCACGAATCTTAAATCCGTGAACCAATTGCACACGAGACTTTGTCATTAATGATTTATATTAAAATTTATGATAAAGTCTTATGTGCAACGAATATAAGATTTATGCACTCGCTCCAATCCTACCTATGTATTCACAAAACATGTTTAATAGTATATTCAATGGGTCAAGTGTTTTTTTAAATGAGTCATTCAACATGAGTGTACGTTGCACGTGGGTGCATAAAAGACTCACTCAAAATTTATATATAAGATACTATAAATAATACATAGCATGGAAATTGAGTATTAATTTGAAAACTAAAATAGATTGTCGCACCTTGTTTCTGTTTGTTTATTTGGAGGCGAATGGGGAAGGAGATGGCAATTTCACAATCTGAGATGCTGCTAATCTACAGTTTGATCACACTTCCTCCAAATTTTATCTACAAGATTTGAGTACTCTAATGTTGAATTATTCTTCTTCCGTAAAAGTAAAAAAAAAATAAAAATTGAATTATTGTTGTATGAAATCTCACAGTATAAATAAAATCAATTCATTTAAGAAATGATTATCAATACATACTACTTCTAATAAATACTAACTTTTTTTTTATTACTATTAGATATAAAATAGTGGTAAAAAATTCATTATTCCCCTATTGAATACTAACTTTAATTTGAAAAAAAAAATGTTATCTCTCTCGCTAGTAAAGTAAATACATACTCTCTCTTTCTCTCTAAAATCAAGAATCATTTAATAGATAGCCTAAAAATAAGTGTTTTGAAAAAAGAAAAAAAATTAATGATGAAAATGATTTTTCACATTATTCAATGAGTTGTTTGTATTAAATTGTTTATTATATTAAATTGGAATTTAAAAAATGAAAAGTTAAAAAATGTAGAATTACTTTCAAGTTTAATATTTTTTGTTTTTTTGGTTTTAAATTGTGTTTATCTGTTGTTCGTATTATATCATTCATTGTTAATAGAGTTTAATTAATTATATATTAAAAATATTTTTTTTCTGCAATATTTTTTGTACATATGCAATTATTTTAGAGTATGTGCAAAATTATATTACACATGGTTAATTTTTTGCAATTATTTTAGAGAGTGTGAAATTATTTTCTACAAAATTGCGTGCAAAATTTTTTGTTGGTAATGTTCAATTATTTTTTCGTATGTTCAACATGTGCAATATTTTATTTTTATGAATATAACAAGTTTGCACAAAAAAAAACAAAAAAATTGCCCATACAAAAAAGTTGTATCAATATTTTTTTGTGGTTAATGTTCAATCTTTTTTCATATGTTAAACATGTGTAATTTTTTGTTCTTATGAATAGAACAATTTTGCACAAAAATAAATAAAAAAAATTGCACATTCAAAAGGAATTGCTACAATAGTTTTTTGTGGATAATTTTCAATTTTATATATTTTTTCATATGCTCAACACATGCAATAGTTCATATATAATGGTTAATTTTAGATTAATTAATAAATAAGAAAATTTATAAATTTTTAAACTTTATGAATATTTTTTATCAATATAGAATTGGCTATAAATGTGGAAGAATATTGTAGGACTTATAACTTTTAATTGGAGATATTTTTGTACATTTATAATCAATTTTATATTGAATTGTAAAGTATCATTTCAAATTGTACCTATGAGCATCCACAATGGGAGTGAGAATCCCATGTGATTACTACTTCTCACTCAAAATGTAGGAAGGAGCCATTGTGGGAGTGATGATGTGCCATGGGGAAGGATAATTGGGTGACCATTAATCCTACCCAGGAAGTAGCCAAAAATAAGGAAAAGAGAGAGTGGGAGTGTGGGGTCCGCTGTCAGATTTTTTTTTAAATTAGTGCATTTCAAGTATTAATTTTTTTTTAATATATACACAGGCATTGTAACTTTTATTTTAGATAATTTTTTAGATTTTTTGTCACAGGCATTGTAAATATACATACGGCATTGCAAATTAATTTTTACTTGTTTCATTTTTAGATAAATTTTTAGATTTTTGGTCAAAAAATATATTAGCATTATTTTTTTTATAACTTACATATTGCAATTAATATTTATTGTAATATTTAATTATAGAAGTTAGATTATAAATAAAAATAATTAATGAATAATTAAAAAGAGAATAAAATAGGTGATTTTAGGCAATATCTTGTATGCAATTGGCCCCAACCCTACCCAATAACTTAAATTCGGTTGATACAAATTGCTCCCTTTTTTCATAAAAAATTTCATCCATACAACTCCCACGTTACGCCCGCTTTCTTCTTCCTCCTTCACACAACCAGTTTTTGCCCCTTCGAGTGGCACCGCCCCTTCATCATCGCCGGCTTCACCCTAGTCGCGGTGATTGTGTATCTATTCGATTTCGCCGCCGATTTTGGTTTGTCTTTGTAATCGCCGAAACTACCAATACCGTAGCTAAGAAATCTCATTCCAAATCCCTAAACCCCTAATTTTTAAATCACAAAAATCAAATAATTCCTCCATAAGATGATGATATCTGTGATCCAAACATATGTTGATTTGCTGAATAGATTATCCAATAAAATATTGAAATTAATGCGAATGGGTTGATGTAATCGCCAACATCTACCCCCATTTGTCGCTATTAAATTGAAATCCCACCCTTCTTCAACAAGAAATGCTATCAAAATTCCGATTCCTGCAATTTTCAGCTACTTTACCTTCTTCCTCACCTCGAAAAAAGGCTTCGATTCCACAGATAGTATCGTTAACTGCAAAATTTGGATCGCGAATAGGCCGGCTTCCTATACTTTCTGTGATTTGAAGTTGCATGTTTTATTGGTATGAAGTTGCATGTTACTGTTATAGGTAGTTGCACGATTCTGTTAAAAGTAATTTTACGTTTTAGTGATAATAAGTTGCACGATTATACTATAAGTAGTTGCACGTTTTTGATATAAGTAGTTGCACGTTTTTGTTATAGGTAGCATGTTTTTCTTATAGAAAGTTGCATGTTTCTGTTATATGTAGTTGCATGATTCTGTTAAAAGTAGTTGCACGTTTAAGTGATAGTAAGTTGCATGCTTCTGTCATAAGTAGTTGCATGCTTTTTTATCATAAAGAAGTTGCGACGTCTTACATTATAAGAATTCGCACACTTATTATAAGTAATTCTTACTATAAAATTTGCTTTGTCATGTTATATAATATTTGTACTTTCATTTGAGAAGATAGTTTTTAGGTTGACTTTGGTTGTAATTTAAAAATTAAAAAAAATAAAATAATGGACAAAGTTGGGACTCAAACCTTGAAACGTTACATTGAAACTGTGATGTTAAACCAGTGAGCCAAAGCCGCATTATTGAACATTTTCGAAACCATCATCCTTTAACTAACTAGAACCGCGACCCGGCTTTTTTAAATGGACCATCCATTTATATGAGTGTACGGTATACTTGAGTGCACAAGAGCCCACTCATGATTTTATTGCGGGACCCCTGAATAATTACTTTGAGATAAGATGCATTAGGCGGGGAATGAGTTTTTTTAGGTAGGAAAGTATAAAATTTTTGAGGTGTCACATATGCGGCACACATGTGACAAGTTTCTCACCCAAAATTCCTCACTTGGATTGGTGATGCTCTAATAATTATTCCCTGTTCATTTAATTGACTCTTGAACCAAAGCGTTCGTCACTGCTTGTCATACTCATATATACAGGATCGTCACATGAATTATAGAGATAAAGAGTCTTTAGACGATATATACAAACATCCTGCCGATAGTTAATTTGGAATATGAATGACAGGGTTTAAGTTTATCCGCCCATTTTTCTATCCTTGTTAATTTTTTAAAAGTAAATATATATTATAGTTGAGTTGATATGATGTGAAACTTATTCTGTAAAATTTGTTTATTTTTTTACAGACATGACACTTCAGTTATCATTATATCTTTTAGTAATTTAAGTCACACTCTTCAGTTATCATGATTATATTTTTTATTGTAATATAAATCATATTATTTAGTTATTACGATTATACTCTCTGTTGTAATATAAGTCACATCTTTTATTTTTGTGAGTAATATTCTTTATAATAAAAAATCACACTTTTCAATTATATAATTAATACCATTTAATAATATAAGTCACACTCCTTAACTATTTTCATCGTAAAATTTGTTCACCCTATATTTTGTCATATATATAACTTCGTAAGAGTCTAGAGGGGTCTAGTACCCTCTGTATTTAATGTGGCTCCGTCTTTGAACGTGGAGACTAATTTTAGGGATAAACTCTCTTTTGACCATTTTCAACTTGCATCTCTCTTTTTTTGTCCAAAGACTTTTTCAACCCATATTTATGCCCTATTTAAACATTTTTGCCCTTGGTCTTTTTATTCCCATTCCTCCCACTCAATCCCATCCCAACATCATTTTCTTTTCCTATCCCACACAAAAATACACCTCCCAAACAACACTTTTATCTATTTCTTTTCAAAATTAATTTTAATCATATCATTTAATTTTAACAAATTTTAATTTCATTCAGATCAAATCCCCTCCTCACACCACCACTCTCCTTACTTCAATCACGAAATTAAAAACACCCCAATAATTTCCACTCTCTTTTTTACAAACCCAGAATTCCCCCCCTCTCAATTTCGAGTTTTCTTGATCATGAGAAATTGGGGGTTTTATTTTCGTGTAGTAAAAATTGGAAATATGTTACCGATTAAGTAATGTACTATAAGGTAGGAAGTCGATCACGTGTTCAGTGTCGTCCTTAATTCTTTGGAGTTGGGCGCACAACTTTGTTGGGCTTTATTTTTTTTTTGGGCCCAATTAGACTTGGGCTATTCATTCATTAAAGTCTTGGGTGGGGTATTATAAATACCCTGAACCCGCTCTTGTAGTGTCGATTTGGATGAAATAAAACTCGATTTTCTTTGGCTTCTCTCTCCTCTCTACTTGGCCGTGTCGTTTTCTTGAACAACACAAACACCACGCATACGCGGTGTTTCGATTGGCCTCGATCTTGTTCATTCCTTGTTTCCTTGGGCTGCCTTGTCTGATTACTACTAGACATGGTTACCAACGGATCGTGTCGCGTCGTTAAAGCTCGGCTCGAAGCTTCGAGAAGCTAAAATGGCGAGTTGCTCGCCGCAAGTAAGGGAGAGGTGATCGCGAGAGGCTTGACGCGCATAAGTGAAGCAATGAAACAGCAATTGTTTGAAGCGATCAAGCAACTAACCGCTTAATTCTTAGATGGCGGCAAAGGCGAAAGGCGTCGGATTCTGAGCAACACCAAATGACATCGGATAGTAAGGAGGATGCGTTCAAAGGCCCGACGACTCATGCGACCGGTAGATCGGAGGCAGGAATCCTGTCTACCCCGTCGCCACATGTGAAGTTCGCTTCACATCGAGTCCTCCGATTTTTGGTTGTTATAACGCATCAAAGGATGACTAAGGATACTCCGCTGGCGAATCCAACTCCGGAGCAATTCATTTTTGCAAATCAAACTCATTATCGACCTTTAAAAAAAGGCTATCATGCTCCGAGGGCTCCAAATGGTTACTCACAGGGAAGATTTGGAGCCGAGTTCCATCACACCTACACCAATCGTGCGGAACCACACCAATACGGTAAGGTTCATGAGTTTCATCCTTCACATCCGATCAAACCACGTATTGACTTTCCTAAATTCAATGGTGAACAACCGAGGTTGTGGATTAGGAAGTGTGTCAAGTATTTTAATTTCCATAGCATGAGTGATCATGATAAGTTGATGCTTGCGGCCATTAATATGGAAGGAGAGGCGGATAATTGGTTCCTAGACTACGTAGATGGAGTGGAGAATCTAAGTTGGAATCAGTTAGCAGAAATGGTTGTGGAAAGGTTTACTAATGTTGAAGATGAAAATATCATAGGAAAGTTCAATAAGCTGAGACAAGTAGGTTCTGTGAAGGCTTATGTGAAAGAGTTTGGGGAGCTGAAATCGTTTATGGCCACTATTAATCCCTATCTCACTGAGTTCTACTTTATTGAAAGTTTCATCAGCGGTTTAAAGAGTGAGATAGGGAATATGCTTCAGATCATGAATCCTCAACAGCTTTCTGAAGCTATTCAACTTGCATTCAAGCAGGAGCATGCATTGAATGACAACACTAGGTCCATTAAGACAACGAACAAGTCTAACTGGATTCCATCTGCTAATCCTTTCAAGCACCAGTATCCTTACACTTTAACAGACTAAGGATGGGGGTAAACCTTCCACATCATCAGATAAAACTGATAAGGGAATGAGTAGCAAACTTCCACCCCCTAGGAGACTTACTCCATCTGAAATGGAGGTGAGAAGAAAGCAAAATTTGTGCTTTAATTGCGATGAAGTATACCACATTGGGCACAAGTGTAAGAAGGTGTTTGTGATTTTAGTGGAGGATTCACTTGAAGAGGACAAAGGATTTGGTGTTTGAAGAGCTTCAAGAGGAAGAAGCGGGACATTAGAGTTTCATTGAATGCTCTATCCGGTGTGCAAACTCGATCGACATCTTGTGAAAATTGTTGGCCAAATGGGAAAACAATATCTAACTATTCTCCGGGATTCAGGAAGTACTCATAGTTTTTACGGATTACAAAACAACAAAGAAGTTGGGATGTGTTATAGAATGTACTACCCCACTATATCTCGTGACTATAGGTGATGGTAGTAAAATTGAGTGCAACTCTAGGTGTCCTAAGTTTGAGTGGCGGTGAGAGATCACAGATTATGTTGCTCAATTAGGATATTGAATTTGGGGGTTGTGACATGGTGTTGGGAGTTGACTTGATGAGTCAACTTGGTCCCATTACTTTTGATTTCGGACATCATAAAGTGGAATTTCGGAAGGATGGTAAAACTATATGTTTACAAGGACTTCTTGAGGAAAAGTTGCAACTCAAGATGATCGATTGGGAAGCGATTGAAGAAGATGGTCAAAAGAGGGCGGTGTGAGGAGCGGGCCTTCTTATCTTTGTATTAAGACAGTTCTGAGATCACTAAATGCAAGGCTAATCTTTGAATTAGAACCCTTCTTGGCGAAATATGGTGAGATATTTGGATGCCTACTACACTTACCTCCTCACAGGACTAGATCACTCTATCCCATTGAAAGAGGGAGTTAAGCCTATTAAACAACAACCCTATAGGTATATCCCCGCTTTGCAGAGACGAAATTGAGAAAATGGTGAGAGAGATGCTTAAGGAAGGGGTTATTGACCTAGAATAGTCCATTTTCCTCTCCAAAGTGTTCTTTGGTGAAGAAGAAAGATGGGACATGGAGGTTTTGTGTTGACTACGGAAAATTGAATGCCATCACCATCAAGGATAGCTATCCAATTCCTCTCATTGATGAACTTTTGGATGAGTTAGGCGGTCTGAAAGTTATTTTCAAAGATAGACACGAGGGCGTGTTATCATCGATTCGAATGTGTCCGAAGATGTCCCTAAGAGGCGACTTTTTGCTACTATCTCTGGTCTTTATGAGTTTCTAGTCATGCCATTTGGGCTCACTAATGCACTGCAACTTTTCAAGCTTTAATGAACAAAGTGTTTTCTCGCTTATCTCGGGGACTTTGTGCTTGTTTTCTTTAATGACATCCCGATTTATAGCAAGGATATGGCTACACACA
This sequence comes from Stenogyne calaminthoides, assembly GCA_037126765.1. Classification (NCBI taxonomy): domain Eukaryota; kingdom Viridiplantae; phylum Streptophyta; class Magnoliopsida; order Lamiales; family Lamiaceae; genus Stenogyne; species Stenogyne calaminthoides. Next base: position 3,129,961 of record JBBCBC010000010.1, read on the forward strand.
AAGATCATCTCGAAAAAGTTTTTTGAGATTATGGCTAGTAATCAACTACTTGATAAGGCTTCTAAGTGTGAGTTTAGATTCTCTCAAGTAGAATACTTGGGACACATTATCTCAAACAATGGTGTCCAAGTGATCCAAGAAAACTAAATGTGATGAAGGATTGGCTGCTTCCAAACTCGGTAAAAATCACTACGAGGCTTCCTAGGATTGATTTGGTTACTATAGGAAGTTCATAAGGGCTTATGGCATCATTGCCAAGCCTTTGACTTCCTTAACCAAGAAGGGTCAATTTATTTGGACGAAGAGGCTCAACAAGCATTTCTCACATTGAAAAATGCTATGGTTAACTCTCATATTCGAGGCTACTGATTTCAAAGAAGCCATTCATTGTTGAAACCGATCTTTAGCTATGGAGGATTAGGAGCGTTCTTATTCAGGAAAATCAACCTTTGGCTTTCTTGAGTAAAGCTCGAGTTAAGAATTTGGGTCTGTGGGTTTATGAGAACGAGTTTACGGCTATCATTCTTCTGATGAGACAAATGGAGAAGTTATTTACTCCATTCCACTTTCACTATAAGAATGAGACCACCACCGAGTTTAAAGTATCTTCTTGAGCGTAAAATTTCTACACCACTACAACACAAATATCTTACCAAGCTACTTGGTTTTTATTATGTCATTAGTCTGCATAGGGAAAGGAGAATGTAGTGGTGATGCTTTATCAAGAAGAGAGCTGTGGAGGGTGAGAGCTATCACAATCACCTCTCTCAAACCCGCTTGGGTAGAGGAATTGCAAGATAGCTATGTGGGAGATAAGATGGTTTCACAAGTAATTCTTGAGAAACTCACTTGTCCCTATAATCTGTCTTTGTGGGACTATCACTTAGTAATTTGGTGAAATTTAAAGGTAAGCTCTATGGGACCTCGCTGAGGGGTTAAGGCGTAAGATAGTGAATTATATGCATGCTTTTTCCTGTTGGTGGACACTCGTGGATTGAGGTTACTCGCACAGGGGTTATGGGAGTTTTACGGTGGCCTACTTTGTTAAGGCAGATGTGCATAAGTTTGTTCTTTGAATGCCATGTGTGTCAACTCGAAGAAGCATGAGCCGTTGAAGTCCCCAGGTTACTTCAATCTCTCCCTATACCGAGAGAGGGCCTCGGACCGATATTTCTATGGATTTCATAGAGCAACTTCCAAAATCTAAGGGCTTTGACACTATATGGGTCATAGTGGACAAATTTACCAAGTATAGTCACTTCATTAGCCCCGACACATCCTTATAATGCTTCTACTCTAGCTACAATCTTTTCGGATTCCATCTATAAGCTCCATGGTTTGCCAACAACCATTGTCTCGATAGAGACAAGATTTTTACAAGCCATTTAAAAAGTAGTTGTTCCATTTGTTGGGTGTACAACAACTTCTCAAGATCTTGCATACCACCCTCAAACCGATGGGCGGTGAGAGAGAGTGAATCAATGCTTGGAATATTTGAGAAGTATGTGTGGACCAGAATCCTGAGGGTGGGCTCATTGGCTTCCATTAGCTGAGTTTTGGTATAACACTAATCACCATACATCCCTTAAGATGTCACCATTTGAGGCTCTATATGGCTACAAGCCACACCTATTGAATATGGGACCTTATCTACAAAGCTCAGTTCATGGTGTTGATGATCTTATTCAAGATAAACAACAAGCAATCTGAAATTAAAGCAGTACTACTATACCAAGCCCGAGAGCGCATGCTTACTAGTGCAAATAGAAACCGAATCGGAGAGGGAATTTCAAAAAGTGGATCTGGGTATACACGAAATTGAGGCCTTATAGATAAATTGCTCATCCATCGCAACCACATTTGGAAGCTTAGCCCCAAGTTTGCCGGGCCTTTTTGATTGTCCGTCGAGTGGGGAAGGTGCTTACACTTTGGCTCTTCCTCCAATCGCTAAGATTCATCCCACTTTCCACGTTTTGTTGCTTAAACGCGTGGGTCAATCGGATTCTGTGAATACCGAGTTGCGAGAATTGATGAGGATGGTAAAGTCATCCCGACACCAACTCGCATCTGGCGGAAGAATGGTGAAGCGGGGTAATGATCGCGGCTCTTTAATTGCTTATTCAGTGGTCCCATTTGCCGGATTCGGAGGCAACATGGGAGGACTATGAGTTTGTGCGCCGGAAATATCCTCAATTGCAAGCTTGAGGACAAGCTTCAGAAGGAGGGGGCAATGTTACCGTTAGGCGGGTACCGCGAGGTAGGAGTCGATCACGTGTTCAGAGTGTGAGTCCTTAATTGCTGGAGTTGGGCCGCACAACCTGTTGGGCTTTATTTTTCTTTTGGGCCCAATTAAACTTGGGCCCATTTCATTGTAAGTCTTATAATACCCCTGAACCCGTCTTGTAGTGTCAGATTTGAATGAAATAAAACTCTGATTTTCTTTGGCTTCTCTCTCCCTCTCTAACGGGCGTAACCGTTTTCTTCGAACAACACAAACACCACGCACGGTGTTTCAAAATAATGGTGACGTTGGCATCGGGAATTCTGTTGAAGCTTCTGAACGGGATGAACACGGGGTGAAACCTACAGGCGAGCACCGGAGCTCCTTGTTGCAGGTCACCGACATTGTCCCGGTCGATCTCGATGAGAAGAATCTGTTATCCAAGCACGATTTCTACATCAAGGTTTCCGATTCATACCCTTCAAATAAGGTAATCAACTACCGACGGCGGCGGAGTTAAGAGAGCGAATGGAAGATGAGATGGGTAGGAATTAGATCTGAAAGAAATTAAATGGTATGGTTGAAATTAAATGATATGATTAGAATTAATTTTTAAAAGAAAGAGATAGAGTGTTGTTTGGAAGATGCATTTTTGCGTGGGATAAAAAAAGAAAATGATTTTGGGATGAGATTGGGTAGGGGAATGGGAATAAGGAGACCAAAGGCAAAAAAATATTAAAATATGGTATAAATGTAGCAAAAGAAAGAGATGCATTTTTGCCTACTGTTCGCTAATTTTATGTATGATTCGCTAATTTTATGTATGAGAACATTTCGAATAGACAGACTTTTTTTTTTATCAAAACTATATATGTACTTTCAACTTGCGTGTAAAAGCAACATTCGCCCAAATTTTAGTGAGATGCATCCTCTGGAACATCGATATCCATTCGGCTAACTAGACAAAATAAGAATGCCAAACTATCAATCTGTTACATAAATTTTCGCATTTTAACAATATCAGCACACTGCACATGCTGTTACTTTTTTATCAGATAAATATCCGTTAAAATAAAATATACTCATCTTATTATAAAAAAATTATTAAATCACAGATGAAAAATAAAACTATAATCAATATATTTATTAAAGTAATTGGTCCCTAATTATTGTTGCATGCTAAACCGCACCAATTAATTTTTGTAGTATATTTTAGGTCCCAAAATGAGTTCATTAATGGAGAAGTATATCAATTTGTTTGGAAACGTGCTTAGCTGATCAACTTTGTGCTCACTCGTTAAATCCTAATTACGCCCTAATTTACAACAACAGAGCCCACCAATACCCACAGGTACTTTTAAATGAAAATGCAGAAACCATGATGATGAACATAATATGCAATGCAACAGGATTAGGTACGTATTCGTAAGTTTCATGCACGTGTCACGAATTCTTCTTGCTAATATTACATGCCTGGTGATGCATAGAAAAGCAAAACAAAAAGAGGAGCAAAACGTGGTATTACTTCCAGTGTTTGCTTCTTTGAGGGCAGAGTCCTTATTCAGTTGTCCCACAAATCCCTGCTGCTCGGCTTGCTTCTGGAATTGAGCCACTTTTCTACGGAATGATGGAGGGATTCTACGGAATTGAGCCACTTTTCCTTTCCGTCCTTTAAGCCTTCAGCATAGCCAGCAGCTCTAGCTCCCGCATAGTACTTTTTATCAACAGCCATAAGCTCTTCTTTTGTTTTCATATTTTCAACTTCCAAGGCAGCGAGCTGGCTTTCGTAGGTGGCACACCGAGCATAAAACACTTCAATCTTGTGCGACAGTCTGGTGATGGTGGCCTCTTGTTCCTTCTCCTTGCTGCAAGCATTTGCCATTTCACGTTTCGCATCTTCTAACTCGGTCAATACTGAGTGAGGACGGGCTTCAATTTCTGGCATCAGGTCATTGAGAGCAGCAGTGACTTGTAGATGCAAACAATACAATTTTAACAAAAAATAAAACAAAATAATTGATCTTAGAAAAAAGAAGTACCCTGGCTTGGTAGAGAGCTAAAAGTTTGAGCTTCTTCTTATAGTCGTTACGATACATATCTTGGTGGTAAGAAGAAGTGGCTAAGCCCTGGATATACTCTCCATCATCTGTCCCACAGCTACTGGGAGTAGTTTGTGTAGCTAGACGAGCTATTTTGGTTTGTTCCAGAACTAGTTGTGGTGCAGGGGCAGGGCGCTTACCTGGGTTCCCTTCAGACGTGACATTCGGTTGTGTAAGTTGGGTGGGCACTAATTGGGGGCTTTCATGGTTCATTATTGGACCTGCAACACGAAAGCGTTACATTTCGTCTTCCAAGCACACACTATATTACATGTGAGGAGTCTATATGTAAATATCTGCAACGAACAAATCATCACATTTTGTCTTCTAAGAACACACTATTCTATGAGAGGAGCTTATATAATTGAAACCATAATAAGTCAGAAAAGCTCGTACTTGGAGTTACTTGTTGGGAAGGTACTAGTGCTGCAAGGCGCATGCGTAGACGGGCTACATCATACACCCTATCTGAAGGGAGAAGGTTCCCTTGAGACGTGACATTCGGTGGTGTACGTTGACTGGGTGCTGATTGAGGGCCTTCACGCATCATATTTGTACCTGCAACCACAAATCATCACATTTCGTCTTCCAAGCACGCACTATTACATATGATGAGCTCGTATAATTAGAAGCCTAATAATTTTTCAGGTATTGATCCCCTCTACTAAGTAGTCAGAAATATTCACCTCAGGAATCACTCTACTGAAATGCAACTTAAGAACTATGACAGAATAAGCACAAAATTAGCTACAAATTGTACAAAACTCAACCTTAAATGCCCTCAGATGATAAACACGATATTCCTAAGGCCAACCTATAAACAAATCAACTGAAACACACACCTTAGGAATTGCAGCAGACCCATTTTCAAAAAAACAGAACTTCATAAAAACATCAAACATATTATATAATCATCACCACTCAATCACTCATTTCTTAGAAGTCACCATGCACCTCTGAGTCGAAGAACAGAGTTTGCTTCAATGTGGTTTTCTAAAAGAGTCTGATTTCCATCAAGCTCTCTGCCAGCAAAGAAGAGACATTGCTCGTCTGGTGGGATTTCCTCCTGCTCAAAGATTTTGGCCTTGACATCGTCTATTGTAGTCAAACCGTCAATAGACAAAGTGATGACCGTCCCGCCCCCAACCTCGACATATATATGAGGCAAATTTCGTGGTCTCAACAAGAGATGCAGAGTAGAATCTGTTAAGATATTATAGTATGCCAAACTACGCCCGTCTTCAAGAAGCTTTCCCACATATATCAATCTCTGCAAATCACTACGGATTCCTTCCTTATACATCAACCTTCTCTTTACACTACCAATTTTCTCATTACTCTCCACGTTTAGAGTGATGGTCTTACCCTCGGGTTTTTTAACAAAGATTTGCATCTGCAAAAAGTATCAACTATTACTCCCGTACAAACACTTGATAAATCTAAGTAACAGAACAAACACAAAACTTGAACAGGAAAATTTTGAGTAATAAAAAGTTGATTTTCTAGCCTATAAAACCCTTCTTCCTCATTCCCTTTTCATTTTCTTCCCCCAAAACAACACTAACATAATTTTTAGTCTAGAAATTTCGGGAATCAAAACAGAGAAAACCCTCGAGGTTACTTCAATTCAACAAAATTGCCGCCCTTCAAAATTTGAACAGGGAAATTTTAAGTAATCAAAAGTTGATTAACTAGCCTATAAAACCCTCCTTCTTCCTCATTTCCTGCATTTTTCTTCCCCCAAAACAACACCAGGATAAGGTTTGGGACAAAAAGTGCAATTATACTTACGGATTCCATAACAGAAGGAACAAAACTGCATGAAAAAAAAATTACGGGACCAACGTGGTGAATAATAAGACCAAAATCATCAGGTCCATGTCCAGTGGAACCAAAAGTGGATTTTACTTCATAATTTTCATACTAGAAATTTCAGGAATCAAAACAGAGAAAGGTTACTTCAATTCCACAAAATTGTCGCCCTTTAAAACTAACTAGACTACGAAGCATCAATTAATACAATATACAGCCGTGTAAGAGCTGAAAACCTCACCATTTTGCATTCATGTTAAAATAACTCATCCATAGAAACAAGTATAAAAAGAATATTTACACCCAAAACAGAGAAAAGGCAACATAATAAATGGTTGAAGAAAGTTTTACCTTTCGAAGATGAGGAATACGAGCGAGATAGTTTGTGCCTAGTTTATAGAAACGAGGATGAAATGGAAACAGTGGAAGAAAGTGGGATTTGGAATACGGTAGCGGCAAAAATAACCTTATAGTGGAGACTAATTAATTTCTTATTCCGACATATATATTGGAGTACTCGCCAATGACAGTCCAGAGTAGGGTAAATTGTAGAACTGGTCTCATGTTAATTTTTCGTCTACAGTTTTAGTTTTAGGTTCTTTTTTTTTGTATTTTTTTATGTAAAAATGATCCATTCGAGTTTTATTTAACAATTTTGGTCTAAAGAGAATTTTTAAAAAATAAATTTGGTCCCAAAAATTCCTTTGTTTTTTGCTTGTAAAATTCTATGGGATAATTTTTGTTAAAAAAAAAAAAACTATTTTTATGAAGACAAATTCACATGGGACCACTTCTGCAATTTACCTTGGACAGTCTAAAATTAATAAAAATTAAGAAATTTAAGCAAATGTAGAGGGCCCTGTTACCAATTTGGGCTAAGTCTTGTACAACTTATGCAACTTATGAAATTTGGGCTTAAGTATTATGTAACTTGTTATATTGAAAAGTACAATTTATGTAATTATTAATATGAAAAAAATAATTGCACGATTCAATGTAAAAAAGTTGTATCTTTTAGTATAACAAATTGAACGATTTTAAAATGCAGCATGAGTGTAAAGTGCATTTGGATGTACATAACACTAACTCCAATTTCTGTGTCTATTGCAATTAATATAAGGGTAGGTTTGTTGTGCATAAGGACATTGCACCATTTAAGTTTATTTTAGAAACATTCAATTTATTATATTGAAACATGCAAATTTTGTTAGTAAAAATTTAAAAATAAGTTACTCCCTTCGTCCTAATTTAGATTTACCACTTTTCGTAAATAGGCGTCATAATTTAGATTGGTCATTTCCTAAAAGAGAACTAAAACAACTTTCTTTACAAAACAATATCCCTTACAAACAACACTTATTTACACAACATGTCACTTGATTAGTGGTGATTTTGCTTGAGATTTATGTGCTTTTGTTGCTCACTCTTGACCCAATTTCATGTTTTATTACTCAATTTGGACTAATTGAACTTGAAATGAGAAAGGTTTTTGTTTTGCTATCTTTGTAGGAAAATTGAGGATTTTGGAAGCAAAACACGAGCTCAATATTATTTGGAGTCAATGTTGGGATTATACTGAAAAGTATGCTTTTTACTTTGTATAATCGAAACTGAATTTCCAGACTTATTTACTGAAATAAATTATTTATCACTGATGCTTTAAATATGATTGAATGTTACATATATTTACTGCATAACTGTTCAATAATTCGTACGTGTTACATTGTAGTTAATTTAGTGATACCAGATCACAGAAGATTAAATTAACAGTCCCTTGTAACTAAAAGTACGCCATTCACGACCTAGATGGAAATGAACAACCCATCGCGAAAGGTTGAGGTGTAAGGCTCAGATTGGTTTGTCTTGACCAAGAGATTACACTAGTGCATGACTGATGCGCTGAATAGGACCTACAGGAGGATAAATTCTTCAGAACTGAACAAGGAAGAATTAGACCTCAGTGGTTCGTTGTTTCTTAATCTTCGTCCCTTAAATAGGATCACGTGGGATTGATAACTATTGCTTTGACTTATCATGGGTAGCGAATCAGAGAGATTCAATACTTTTTATCTTGGGCAATATTATTGGTCACATGTGATTGCTAAGATTTAATACGAAGAATCGTGTGCAAGTACGCTTGTTTGATTTGCCCTCTTGGGAGGTTCACAAGCTTTATCATACCAAATCTTGCAAGTGGAATTAGTTTCCGGTATGGATAATAATGTTGAACCGTTCCTTGACCAAGGACAAAATATATTAATTAACGGAAAGCTATTTCAGTTGCTTGAATTAATTAATGGGCTAGATAATCTTAAACACGGGAAATAATGACCGGGAGCCATATTGACTGTAATATGGGTTAAGATGGATAGTGCAATATTAATTATGTAGTGGGATTAATTAATATTTATGGACTTGAATTATATTGTGGCTCAATATTAGATATTCAAGGTCCATTAGAAGGTCCAATCTTAATTCTCCTAAAGGCCCCCTGAGTAGCCCAACATATAGTCCATTAACTGAAAATGTGATTAAAATAAAATAAATATTGTTGCTTAATTTTTCCCTAAATATTTCGAAATTATAGATATAGTAGGGAGAAAGATTTTCTTTGAATTTTGTTATGGAATGAAGATGTGTATTCTTGGAATACAAGATTATCTCATTAAATTCAAGAAATCTCCCACTTGGTTATCTATAAAGAATTTTCGAAAATTTTGAATATAATGGGCAACAAAGATTTTCTTGATTTTCTTGAAAAGATATTATGGAAGATATGTATTTCTTGAAATACAAGAATATCTCATAAATTCAAGAAGATCCAAATCTTGGATTCTTGCATCATTTTTTTCGAAAATAATCCATAATTGAGGAGGTGGGATTTTTGTGGAATATTTTAATTATGGGAAAAAGAATATAGGAGATATATTCAAGATTTCTTTGTGATCAAGAAAAGTCTTTTCCCACATTGATTTTCTACTAGAAATTTCGACCACTCCTCTCCTATAAATAGGGGATGATTGTTTCATTCCCAAGTACAATTCCATGTGCTGAAAAAATTAGCAAATCCACAAAGGTGGTGCAACAAAGTTTATTTTTTCCTTTTGTTAATTGTTCGACAAGTGTCCTTCCACCGGATAGTTGAGCAAGGGCTAAGGGAATACTTGGGAAGTCCTTTTGGTTAGTCCGTCCAACCGAATCCACTGCCATCCCGAGAGGTACGTTCACGTAAACCCGTAGATTCCGCATGCGTAGGTTTTACGTGGCTTTTTATATGCATGATATGTTGTTGCAATTATTATTTGAATTAATATAGGATTAATTCATGCTAGTAATAATTAAAGAATTAGATTTGTATTTAGATATTCACCCCGAATAGATCTGTGCAAATCATTCCCCAACAGTCAAGTCAAATATAGAACCATGTGAAAGAGCTTGAAGTGAGGTTTGCAACGCAAAAAGAATCAACTCAATTGGAGTTTGAGAGCTTAAGTTATGAAGAAAACGACAACTGAAGCTGCACGACTTGCAGTTGCTCGACCTGCTGCTCGAGTCGAGCAAGGGAGAGGATCGAGCTAAAATCCGAAGTTTTGAGTTGCTCGACCTAATTTTGGTCGAGCAACACTGCTCGAGTCGAGCAGCCTGAAGAAAGAAAACGTGTGCGCGATTTTACACTTGCTCGAGTCGAGCACCTTTGCGTGCTCGACTCGAGCAAGCCAAAATATCTGAGGTCCCCATTTCTGACCTAGGGACACGTGCCAGAGGATTCAAAAGCATATAAAAAGGCCCAACTTCATTTTTTTTCATCATTCAGCAGTTGAGGGGAGAGATAGGGAAGCAAGCAAGTGATACTTTTTAGAGTTCCAAGTAATACTTTAGCTCATTTTTTATTTTTTCTTCCATAGATAGTTTAGATCCTCATAGAATAGCTTAGTTTTAGCTTAATTTACATTTCAAGCAAGGATTCAAAGAGGTTTTGTGAGTTTTGTTATGCTTTTGTGCTACATTTTCATCCAAAAGGTTATTATTACTCTTTATTGCATTTTACTTGTTGATTTTGTTATGGGTTCCTTGAATTCTTGTTGTTTAGCCATGGGTTTTGCCTTGTGCACCATGGGCTAAGGTTCTTAGTGTTTGGGTGTTTGGAATTGTGATGATGATTGGTTATTTGTTTTGATTATGGTTGTTTATCTCTATTGATGGTGATCCTTTAGATTAGGGGATTTTGCTTGTTCAATTTGGTTGGGTTTTGCTATGAGCTTGTGTGTTTATGCTAGTTTATCACGAAGAGAGTTGGGTAGACGGGATTAGGCATATGTGTATTGGTTTAATTCACCAGATTTGAGTTAATTATGCTCTATTGCAACGAGAGTTAGATAGAAACATAAGAACCCCCCTAATTTACATTAACTACTTTAGTTAACACCTAGAGTGGAGAGTGAAGAGCATATAGGAGAATTAAACTTAGTATACAAGTGGGAAAACACGGAGACGGAGTAGTTAGTTAATTAGAGGACCTTATCCGTGCAATTACCCGGGCTAGAAAGGGGAGATTCTCCTCCCGATCCTAGGATTTCAAATAATATCGGACCCTAGGCTTACCAAGTACGGGAATGGTATATTGTGTAGTGATCGCTCTTATGGAATAACCGGAAATTGAGATAAATACCATAATTAATCTTTTGATAATAATCTCATAAGGAAAAACACTCGAACACCTCATCTCACACTTGGAAACAAAATTGTTTATTGCCTAATTGCTTTCTTGTTGCTTGTTGAATTTTCTAGTTGTTAATATTATTTAGTTGTTAATTTAGTTTTAATTCGAAGTACCGAACATGTTTCACACTATAATCATGCGACGACACATAGCAATTGGACTATATTTCACATCCTAGTCCCGTGGATCGATATTTAACCGGGCACTTCAACGACCCTCTTATACTTGAGAGGTTAGTGTGTTGCAAAACACGTGTCAAGTTTTTGGCGCCGTTGCTGGGGACTAGGTTGTGTTGAGTATAACTAGTTGTTCGTTGAACCTGATTACTAGTGTCTTTTTGTTTTTAGTAACTAACCTTGCTAATAGTTGGATTGGAGATTGTGATTTTTATTGAATTGCTAGGTGTGCATGAACACAAGGACAAGTGGGATTGAACCACTTCCAATTGACCTTGAGATCGAAGTCAAGGCTAGGAGAAGAAATAGAGATCGAAATCGAAGATTAGCCCAACAAAGAGCAATGGGAGAAAATCAAAATGATCGAATGAATTTGGAAGGGGGTGAAAATAGGGAACGTCCTATGTGGGAATATTTCAATCCATAAGTGCAAAGACACTATGATGGTATAGCCCGTCCTCCGATAACGGCTAACAATTTTGAGATCAAGTCGGCCTCATTCAAATGCTCCAAAAGCAACAATTTGGTGGAGGGAAGAATGAGGATCCGAATAGGCACATAGCTCAATTCTTGGAGTATGTGGATACGGTGAAGACCAACGGGGTAACGGATGATGTTTGGAGAGCACGACTCTTCACCTTCACCTTGAGGGACAAGGCAAAAGATTGGATTGTCTCATTACCACCCGATAGTCTTAGCTCGTGGGACGTATTATGCCAAAAGTTCTTGATGAAATTCTTTCCACCCGCAATGACACTTCAATGCAAGAAGGAGATCACCCAATTTCGACAAAGGGGTGGGGAGAACTTATACGAAGCTTGGGAGAGATACAACGCCATGTTAAGGAGGTTCCCACAACACAATTTCATCAACGATCAAGTGGTGAGTTATTTCTACTATGGTTTGAGCGACGAGGCAAGGATGTTCATCGATTCATCGTCGATGGATCAATTTTTGACAAGACCGGTAAGGAAGGGTTGGCATTGATTGATCGGATTGCTAACAACACCTTCATTTGACCGTCCGATGTTCAAAAGATTTCTCAAGTTGATAGTGATCCAAACAACGCAATGGCGGAAACAATGAGAGTTTTAATGAACAAGGTTGATTCGTTAGCGGAAAGCCAAAGTAGAGGAATTTTGGGGGGGAACATGGAGGTACCATTGAATGCAAATCAAGTTGAGGAAGTCAATTACATGGGAAGGGGCAACTATCAAGGAAACTACCAAGGGAATCAACAATTCCAAGGGAACTACTACCAAAACCCCAACCAAAACTTCCAAAACCAACCTTCAAACTACCAAAATCCCAACCAAAACTTCCACAACCAATCCTCAAACTACCAAAAACGTTACCAAAACAACCATTCCCAAAACTTCTCAAACCAAAACAATCCATCATCAAACTTCCAAGGCCAAAACAACCAAAACCAACCATCAAGTCAAAATCAAAGTCAAAACCAAACCCAAAACACCCAAGGCTTCCCACACAATAACTCCTACAACCAAAACCTCCGTAAACATGAAAACTTTTCATACTCTAACCCGAAGGACGCCCTAACTCTACCACCGGGATTTGATCCCGGAGCCTGTGCCCCAAACAATGAAGGAAGACCCACTTTGGAAGATAGTCTAGCAACCTTCATCAGTCTTTCAAACCAACAAACTCAAAAGTCGAATCAACGGTTTGATAAGATTGAAGAAGACTTGAAGAACCTTGGAAATATTTCAAATGCTATTACATCTCTCTCGAGCCAATTGAAGAACTTGGAATTCCAACTAGGGCAAGTGGCATCCTCAAGCCAAGGGAAGGATAAAGGGAAGTTCCCCTCCACGACGGAGGTGAATCCTAGAGAACATTGTAAGGCCATTGAATTGAGGAGTGGTATGAGGTATGATGGGCCGAGCATGCCTTTGGAGGATGAGAAGAAAGATAAGAAGGAGGAAATTGTTGTTGAGGATGCTTGTGTTGAGGTAGAAGGTGTTGAGGAGAAGAGGGTTCCTAAATGGAAGAAGACTAAGGAGTTAAAGGAGAAAAATGAGAATGTTGAGTGTGATGGATGGGGAATTCCTAAAACCCCCATTCCACCATCTTTTCCTCAACGTTTCATGAAGAATAAACTAGATGATAAGTTCACAAAATTCTTAGAAATCTTCAAGAAATTGACCTTGAACGTGCCTTTCTTGGAGGCAATCGAGGAGATGCCGTCTTATGCGAAATTTCTCAAAGAGTTGGTCACTAAGAGAAGGAAGGCGGATGAGTGTGAAATGATAAGCCTAACAATTGAGTGTAGTGCCTTACTTCAAAGAAACCTCCTTAAAAAAGTCAAAGATCCGGGGAGCATAACCTTGTTGTGTGAGTTGAGAAACAAGGAGAAGAGAAACGCTCTATGTGACGTTGGTGCGAGCATCAATCTCATGCCCTTATCGATTTACAACCGTTTGAAAATGCGGGAGCTCAAACCAATGTCCATGACGTTACAATTGGCGGATTGTTCTATCACTTATCCAAAGGGAATTGTGGAGGACGTGCTTGTGAAGATTGACAAGTTTGTATTTCCGGCGGACTTTGTGGTACTAGAAATGGAGGAGGATGTTGATATACCATTGATTTTGGGAAGACCATTTCTAGCTACCGCAAGGGCGGTGGTGAACATGTACACGGGCAAGGTGACCTTGAAGCTCGATGATGAGGAGCTTGTTTTTGACTCCTACAAAGCCATGAGGCATACATTCGAAGCGAAGGAGTGCAAATCCATCGATGTTGTTGAACATTGTGTCCAAGAGAAAATTGAGAAATCTCTTGATCCTTACTTTCCTCATGCTTATATCAATCCTTCATTTGATTGTTAGACTAATCCCTTATTTGAAGAAGAAGAAAAAAGAGAGGAAGAGGAAGAAGATGAAGATGTCACAAGCGATGAGAAGAATAAAAATGATAATCTTATTGTTGGAAAAGATGAAGAGGAGTATCCATTGATGGATGTAAGCAACAAGGAAAATCAAGAAGCATCCAAAAAGATTTTGGAGAGTGAAATGAGCATTTTTAATCCCTTAGACTCTTTAATTTTCACTTTATTGGATAAAGATGCTTCTATTGATTTTGTCTTGCCTCTTGATACTTACAATCAAAAGAAAGAAATTGAGAAAGATTTGGGCATTCTTGAGATAAGAGAGAAAGAAAGGCAAGAGATGATGGCCGGTGAGAGAAAATGGATACAATTTGGAGAATTTTATCATCCATAAGTTATGCAAGAGAGATGGAGGTTGTTGGTTGATCTTTCATGATATCCTCCTTGATTTTGAAGCCAAAAGATTGAAATACGAGGGGAAGGAGGATCGATATCCATGGCCTTTCCGATGAGTTGAACGACTCAAGTTCCATCCGGCATAGGACGTTAAACCTAGCGCCAAATGGGAGGCAACCCATTTTTCGATCTTTCAAGTGTTTTGTGTTGTCCGTTTGATAGTGTTTTTGTAGTATCATTTTGTGTTGGTTGATGGGGTGTGTTTCGAGGCTTGGTGGATTATCGAGTTTTAAAGGAAGATGTGTACTCAAAGGTCACTTTAGGTACAAACACTTTCCCCGAACTTAGATTTGCTTTGCAAAGTCTAAGTTTGGGGGGTGTGTATTTTCTTATGCGTTTTTGTTGCACCGGCACACCCCCGTTTTGAGTTTTTAGTGAGGTTCACCTTATGGCATATTTTTTAGCTTAATGGTGAAAATACTTGTACATGAATTTTGCCGTGTTGGGCTCTTGTTTGGTGGTATACTTGCTAGTTGAAGATGAATGTAGATGAGCTTATTTGTTGAAATGTGGTTAGCTTAGAACTTAATGGTCATGGTGCTTGGTGCATATTTCTTTGTTTCACTATTTTTCCAAACTTTTAATTGCATAGCAATGAAAATGTTTGTGTGGGGGGGGGTGTTCGTTTTCATAAATTCACTTGCACCAATGCACTTATGCTTTATGTTGTTGTTGGTGTCAATTTGTGCGTAAAAGTTGAGCAAATTTATTCCAATTCTATCATTTGGGAAAGAAATGCAATTTTAATAGTGGAATTTGTGTTGAATTGTTTCATTTCCCGTTTGATGGATTGATGAATTGGATTTTGAATGGTTGATTTGTGATGATTGCCATGGATTTGGATTGTTTGTGATTGAATGTGGTACTTGTTTGAGTTTGTGATGGATGATTCTCCTTTCCTTGAATTGTGTTATGTTGTTGTGAGAAGGATTCATTCATGGATTGTTGAATTTGATTGAGTGGAATTTGGAAGAGTATGTTCATTCATTGTTACCAAGCTTGTGAGCTTTTGAGCTTAAGTGAAGTGATCTTTCGATTGTGATTGCATGTTTGTTCTTTGAGCGTGTCGTCCATACTTGTGAGTGCTAGAACTTGCCCTTCGAACTTGTTTGAAACTTGACTTAGGAGGAATCATCTAAGAGGATAAGAGACATTTTGTTGTTCTATGAAGTCACTTGGCCAAATATGATCCCTACCAAAAGAGAAGAATTTCCATAGTTAGCCCGTATGAGCCATGTAATTCTATTTCTTGACAAGCTACATCATGTAACCAAAGTGCCCATTGTTTTGTAAACCCATTTGATTCTTGGTCAACTTGGGGAGCTTAAGTGAGGTATCTAGGGAGCAATGATTGTGAATTAAAAGTAAGAAAATGATGTACACTCTCTAAATTGGGAGGAATGATTGAAAAGAAAAAAAAAAAAAAGGAGGTAAAAAAAAAGAAAAAAGTGGCCTAGTGGGTAAAGATAGAATACAAAAAAAAATGAAAATGAAAAATTCAAGAAAAAAAAAAGAGTTCTTTCCAAGGGTTTAATAATAAAAAAAAAAAGGGAACAAAGTTTTCCCAAAACCCTTGGAAAATAAAAGTGTGAGGTAGTAAACTTGGAGATGATAGATGTTGGGTGGGTAAGAGTTCATTGAAAGACTCTTAAGAAAACATGAAGTTGAAGATGAGAGTGTGGAACAATTGTGAATCTTTAGTACCAACTCTTGAGCTCCACAAGTTGAATGAAGTCACTTATCCCATACTAACCCTACCCGTCCAAAGAGCCCGACATTACAACCTTGCAAAGACCTCTTTGATTAGATGATGATGCCTAAGTAGATGGTAGAGAATTGAGATCAAGGGCAAGCTATGGTCGTTCATTTGTGTGGATTGACAATGGAGAGATGCATCACCCTATACACTTGAGGGATGAGAGAAACACTACCCGTGAGAATGATGAATGAGTGTATTTGACCGAGTTACATTTTGATCACGTTTTGCATGAAGTGGTGAAGAGTTCGATTGGCAATGTGGTTCTTTAAGAGGGAAGTTGACTTGTCTTGTCTTGAACTTTGACTTGGACCATGTTTTGTCTCAAGCAATCACCCCTTTTGGTTTTCTTTTTCTTTGCTTGGGGACAAGCAAATCTTTAAGTTTGGGGGGGTATTAGTGGTCATTTTGCTTGAGATTTATGTGCTTTTGTTGTTCACTCTTGACCCAATTTCATGTTTTCATTGCTCAATTTAGACTAATTGCACTTGAAATGAGAAATGTTTTTGTTTTGCTATCTTTGTAAGAAAATTGAGGATTTTGGAAGCAAAACACGAGCTCAATATTACTTGGAGTCAAGTCAAATATAGAACCATGTGAAAGATCTTGAAGTGAGGTTTGCAACGCAAAAAGAATCAACTCAATCGGAGTTCGGGAGCTCAAGTTATGAAGAAAAACACGACTGAAGCTGCACGACTTGAAGTTGCTCGACCTGCTGCTCGAGTCGAGCAACCTTGCTCTACCTCCCTTTGGTCGAGCAAGGGAGAGGATCGAGCTAAAATATGAAGTTTTGAGTTGCTCGACCCAATTTTGGTCTAGCAACACTGCTCGAGTCGAGCAGCCTGAAGAAAGAAAACGTGTGAGCGATTTTACACTTGCTCGAGTCGAGCAAGCCAAAATATCTGAGGTCCCCATTTCTGACCTAGGGACACGTGCCAGAGGATTCAAAAGCATATAAAAAGGTCCAACTTCATTTTTTTCATCATTCAGCAACTGAGGGGAGAGATAGGGAAGCAAGCAAGTGATACTTTTTAGAGTTCCAAGTAATACTTTAGCTCATTTTTCATTTTTTCTTCCATAGATAGTTTAGATTCTCATAGAATAGCTTAGTTTTAGCTTAATTTACATTTAAAGCAAGGATTCAAAGAGGTTTTGTGAGTTTTGTTATGCTTTTGTGCTACATTTTCATCCAAAAGGTGATTATTACTTTTTATTGCATTTTACTTGTTGATTTTGTTATGGGTTCCTTGAATTCTTGTTGTTTAGCCATGGGTTTTGCCTTGTGCACCATGGGCTAAGGTTCTTAGTGTTTGGGTGTTTGGAATTGTGATGATGATTGGTTAATTATTTTGATTATGATTGTTTATCTCTATTGATGGTGATCCTTTAGATTAAGAGATTTTACTTGTTCAATTTGGTTGGGTTTTGCTATGAGTTTGTATGTTTATGCTAGTTTATCACAACGAGAGTTGGGTAGACGGGATTAAGCATATGGGTATTGGTTTAATTCACCGGATTTGAGTTAATTATGCTCTATTGCAACGAGAGTTGGATAGAAACATAAGAACCCCCCTAATTTACATTAACTACTTTAGTTAACACCTAGAGTGGAGAGTGAAGAGCATATAAGAGAATTAAACTTAGTATACAAGTGGGAAAACACAGAGACGGAGTAGTTAGTTAATTAGAGGACCTTATCCATGCAATTATCCGGGCTAGAAAGGGGAGATTCTCCTCCCGATCCTAGGATTTCAAATGATATCAAACCCTAGGCTTACCAAGTACGGGAATGATATATTGTGTAGTGATCGCTCTTATGGAATAACCAGAAATTGAGATAAATACCATAATTAATCTTTTGATAATCATCTCATAAGGAAAAACACCCGAACACCTCATCTCACACTTGGAAAAAAATTGTTTGTTTCCTAATTGCTTTCTTGTTGCTTGTTGAATTTTTTAGTTGTTAAACTTATTTAGTTGTTAATTTAGTTTTAATTCGAAGTACCGAACATGTTTCACACTATAATCATGCGACGACACATATCAATTGGGCTATATTTCACATCCTAGTCCCGTGGATCGATATTTAACCGGGCACTTCAACGACCCTCTTATACTTGAGAGGTTAGTGTGTTGCAAAACATGTGTCATCACTCTACTCTACACACACTAAATTCATTTTACATCATTTAATACTAATAAATAACACTTTTCTTAAAATTGAATTGTCATTTATACCTTTCCACCAAACCCACTTTACACCTTTAATACTAATGTTTCTCACTTTTTTTAAACTCGGATCTATAATAAGTAGCCAAACAAATTAAATAAGGACAGAGTGAATATATATTTTAATATAAAATAAATCACATATTTTAATATAACAAATTGCATATTTTAAAAATACATTTTAGTTGTATTGTGCGTATATAATCTTATCCTAATTTAAACACACTATTCAATTTAGTTGTACAAGTCGAAATTCTACTAATTTAAATAAACTAGAACAGACTTTTGGAGTAATTAATTCAAAATAAACCTCGACATTTTCACAAAATTTTCAATTAAAGTATAATAAATTTTTAAAATTTACAATTTGATACATGATTTTCAAATTATTGCAATTCTAACACACGAAAGTTTCTATCAAAACCCGTTGACGTGATATTGTATAAAACAACAAAAAACGTTAAAAAAGAATGATTAAATCTATACATATCTAATACAAAATGTTGGGTCAAAATTGGGTTAAAATAATTGTTACAAATTTTCTCATGAAATTTTAAAAATGTTATCTAATGGGACGTAGTTCAAATGATATAGCTAAATTTGTTTTGTCTTATTTACATGTGAGAAGTTCAAGGTTCAATTCTCAATTTCGACAATA
This sequence comes from Stenogyne calaminthoides, assembly GCA_037126765.1. NCBI lineage: Eukaryota > Viridiplantae > Streptophyta > Magnoliopsida > Lamiales > Lamiaceae > Stenogyne > Stenogyne calaminthoides. Next base: position 3,148,942 of record JBBCBC010000010.1, read on the forward strand.
CATATATTTTGAGAATTTTCTAATATTTTTTATTTATTTTTAAACTAGGTCAATTTATACCTAACTAATAACAAAATATTACAAAAAAATAGAAATAAAAATTTGCAACAAAAAAATTTACTACAAATTTGTCATGAAATTTTAAAAGTTGTGTATTGATGATTAAAATAATTATATTTTGAGTCATTTCTAAATTATTAATATTATTTTTGAACTAGATCTATTTATTTTCGTTGATACCTCGGTAACCGATCCAAGGACCATATAATACGAGGAACCAGAACCCATAGTCGACTAGAAGGGGGTCCACTTCAAGCAGAGCAAAACACTGTATGAATTGACCGAAAACTAGATCCATGTATACCTATCTAATAATAAAATATTATACAATGAAATATTATTACAAATTTATCATGAAAATTAATTTTTTTATAAATAATTAATAATACAAATAATAAAATTTTGTATTTTATATGGATATATATTTTTAAAAAACCAGTTACTCCCTCTGTCTTTTTTAGATTGACTTTAGCACGGGTTTTAATGGGGAAATTGTTTATTAATATTTGAAGGGAATAAAATAAACTTTTAATAAAGGTACTTTAGTCACTTTTAAATAATGAGACAAAAATATAATTATGAAATATATAAAATAAAAATAAAGAATAATAAGGAAAAAAATTATAACTATAGGTAAAATAATAATTTCTAATTAATTTAACCTGAAAATTAAATATATTTTATATCATATTCATTTTATACTCACAGACCGTGCAACACACGGGTGATATACTAGTTAGTAAAATAACAAAAGGCTGTCAATTTTATTTGCAATTTTAATAGAGGCACTCAAACCATCTCACGGTGAGATGAATGTAATTTGAGCATTGACGCTTCAACACTTTAGGAGGGGTGAGTGTTAATTGTGCTAAATTGTACTCCGTCTCATGCATGAGACAGTCTCGTACGAGTTTTTATCATTTTAATAAATAAATATGTTGTCGCGTCAGCATAAGCTGTGAAAAACAATCATATGGTATAATTGCATAAATTAAAAAGTTTATCCATCGAATTTTAAATTTTAAAAACCGATGTTACAATTGATTAAACGTAGATCATGAATTTTTATGCCATTAACTCATTGTATTTAACAGACAAGTGGGAAAAGTTTGCACAACTCAGTAGTGTTCACAGTAATTAGTCCAAATGGATGCAAGAGGAAAAAAAAGAAGCAAAACTTGCTAGTCCAAAATCTACTACTGAGACAGGGTATTACTTAGTGTGGGCACGTTTTGAAACACAACAAAAAAAGGTACAAGTGGTTTTTTTTTTTTTAAAAGCTGAGTCACACTAGCTTTTAAAAAAAACACTTGTACATCTTTGAGCTGTGTTTCAAGACAGCACCTTAGTTGGGTTGATCATTTGATTTCGGGAGCTTCCTTAAGGGCAGAATCCTTATACAGTTGCCCCACAAATCCTTGCTAGCTTCGCGGCAGCTATTCAAGGCACAGTCGAAGTATTGCTTAGACGCATCGGTCAAATGATGGAGAAATTCTACGGACTTGAGCCGCTTTGCTTTTCCTTCCTTTAAACCTTGAGCATAGCCAGCAGCTTTAGCTTCCGAATAGTACGTTCTCTCGGCATTCTTAATCTCTTGTTTAGTTTTCTTATTTTGCAGCTTTCAAGGCAACGCGCTCGAGAGAAAATTCAGAGACGGTGACCTCTAGTTCCTTGACCTTTGCGTCATAGTTGTTGCAAGACATCCTAGGGCAGAGTTCTCTTGAGACGCGACATTCGGTTGGTCGCCTTCACGAATATTAATTACCAAATCATCACAATGTTAGGAATTGTACCACAGACAATATAAATCACACTACTAAATTGCTTAATCCCTAAAATGATACACCCGACATTCCAAAAGTCAACATATAATAAAATGCAGGAACATTTTCAAATATGGTTATATAATTTTGAGTGATTCCACTTTTAGTCCTATAACTTTTCACCTTTTCAATTTTTAATCTTGAAGTTATCAATTTTAGTATTTTTTGCTCGGAAAATTCAAATTTTCATTGGAATTAATCAGCACTTAAGGTACATATAACCCCTTTAAAATGAGAGTTTAAATTCCCGGACCAATTCGCACATGTGAAGTCCCCAACCCAAATAGCTCCATATCACCTCCAAATTAAACTTGGCTTGCCAATTTTAGTTGGGTAACACTCCGCAAAATAAAAAATCCCCGATTTTATAGGGTTAAAAAAGGACTAAAATTGATACCGTCTAAACTAAAATTGAAAAAAGTGAAAAGTTAGTGGTCTAAAAGTGGAATCACCCTAAATTAGGACTAATTTTGAAATTCTTCTAAAATGCACCTTAAAAATTATAGCAAGACACATTTTTTTTTTAATTTTTTTTTACAGAAACTCATAAGCACAACAAAATTAGTCATGACAACTCATTTCTTAGTAATCAACACGCACCTTGTGGGAATTGATCAGCAAGATGAAGAATAGACTCTTTCTAAATGTGATAATCTTTAAGAAAGTGACTTCGCCTTTTGCCCATAAAGAAGAGCAACTGCTTATGCGGTGGGATACTGATGAGAATCGCGATTGCAAAACACAATTAATAAACAAAGAATGATAATAATTGTTGCCCCAACTCAGGTTGACAAGAAACAATTAGGTTTTGACAAAGTTGCCAAGAGGATTTTTATTATTTTTCTCATTGAGAAATAAAGAAGAACACGTCCACTATAAATAGAGGACCAAAAAGGACTAAAACAGGCCCATTAAGGACTGACTCACTAACCCTAAAACCTGCTTATAAACCTAATCAAAATAAAGGACCAAATATAATAATTAAAGGACTGAATCTTGCAAAACTATCTAAAGCTAGAAAAAAGGAAAAACAACTGAAATATAAAGGATAAAAACTGAATCTAGATCTTATTGATATCTTCTTGATAATTGCCCCAAATCTTGAAAATATTCTTGTCAAATCTTGGACACTATCTTTCTTATTCGCATCAGATACCCTCAACCTCTCGGATTCTGGCCTTCACACTGTTTATTGTATCCAAACTATTAACAGTTAAAATGAACATTTTCTCACTCGATGTCTTGACATATATCCTCCAGGTACGGACATATGCGCGCTAACCCATAAAGAGATGCAGAGTAGATTCTTTTGAGATATTATAGTGAGCATCTTCAAGAAGCTTTCCACCATATATAAATCCCAGATGCAAATCACTGCAGATTCCTTCCTTTTCCTTGAACTTTCTCTTTACACTACAAATCGTCTCATGACTCTCCGCGTTTAGAGTGATCGTTTGGCCATCGGTTTTTCTTACAAAGATTTGCATCAACAAGAAATTCCAAATCAAAATCTCAACTTAACGCCAATGGACATTTAGATAATGATGAATTTGATATGCAACAATAAACACAAAATTTGAGAGTTAAATTTTAAGTTCGTCCCATAACTTTGAACTTTTCTGCTGAATGTTTCCAAAAAAGTTTGGGATTTTCAATTTAGTCAGAGACAATGATGCAAAAGATGGGGGAATAATATTTTTTTTAGGCCAATAACTTAATGGGGTTGTATTTTAAGGACAATAATTTTACGGGCTTAGAAATGTAGGACAATATGTTTTAAAATCTGTAAATGTGGGACAATCGAGACCGATAAGCCCAAATTTGGCTGAAATTTTGCAAGATTTTCCTAAATTTATAGATTTTGAAAACATAGTGTTCTATATTCATAAGTCCGTAAATCTTTAAATATAAGACAATCATGAACTCATGTGACATTTCAGCCCGATTCAGGCTTTATTGTCCTACATTTCCATGCCCATAAAATTATTGTCCTTAAAACACAACCCCTAAGTTATTTTCTCCAAAGATGTGAGACTATAAGACGTCATTTTTCATTTCCGGCGATAAAGGACCACTATCAGACTAATTGTTAAGTTATGGGACTAAATTGAAAATTTCAAAATTTTTGGGAATATTCTTTGAAAAAATTCCAAAGTTATTGGATGAAATTGAATTTTATCTCCAAAATTTGACGAGAAAAATTCTGAGTGATCAGAAGGTGATTAGCTAGCCTATAATGCTTCCTTCATCCTAAATCCCTTCTCCAGGGGCGAATCCACCATAGAACAAAGGGGTGTACACTTGCATCCCCAAAATGAAAAAATGCAATTATATATATATATATATATATATATATATATATATATATATATTCACTAGTTTTTGTATTTTGCTCTTCAAATTTTAGGAAATTAAAGGCAGTTTTTGTTGAAATTTTGATGCCAGTCCTTCGTTTGGTTAATTATTGAATGCTTATTCAACAATAAATATATATAAAATATAACGTTTCATTTTCTTGAAACTATTTTATAATATGGTACGTAATTGCAATATTTATAATGTACGTGTGGCATGTTTTGGTTAATTTGAGTTTCTCAGACGATCAACTTGGTGAAAATGAACAGAATGAACGACACGACTTTTTTTATTTATTTATTAATGTTTAACTAGCTATAAAATATATAAACTATAGATAATAGTAATACTTATGAGCATTGCACCAAATGCACAATTAATACTATTTAGTAAAAACCACTATATATCATGACCCAATTATTGTTAAAAGAAAAACACAGTGAGATTAAAAGTTGTATGGTGCAATTTGATGTTTAAAATTCACCAATTTTCGAAGTAATCAAATATAACGGACAGAAATACATAAATTTAGACGTCATTCTATCATCAACCATAATCTTCACCGTCCATTTCGGTTTGCCTGATAAGTGTTTATATATGAAAGTGTTTGCCCATAAACAGCTTCTAATTAACCTCGTTTTTGTTTCTCCATTGAATAGTTTATTTTGTAATTAGGCTAAAACTCATTTTATGTGCAAATTCTTAACATTTTCGACATTAAACAAATAAACAATATTAAATTGCACCGGAGCTGTTAATTGTTTAATTTCATTATTTTATACACCCCTTCCCAAACTTGACTACAACATTTTCATTTCGGGCGTCCTAATCTTGACTACACATTTCCTTAAATGGAAATACTCACTTTATCACATAAAATACTACTTCCTCCGTCCCAAGAGGACTACAACACTGAAAACGGCACACAAACCAAGGAAAAAAGTGAAAAGTGGGTTTGAGTGTAATAAAGAAGGGGTATTGTGGGTAATTCAAGGTGGAGATGTTGACTTTTAGTGGGTTTGAGTTGAAATAAAGAAGAGATTTGAGTGACAATTTTGAAAATAAAATGATGTTGTGAGAGTGTTAATATTGTGTGTTATTTCCATTTTGGGAGTGTTGCAGTAATGTTGGGACGTTCAAATAAAACAAATGTGCAGTAATTATGGGACGGAGGGAGTAATAAACAACTCTTTCTGCCCCAATATTTTATCACATAAAATACTAATAATAATTTTTTTTAAACTCCAAATAAACAGTAATATAGTAGTTAAATTTGGGACGAGGGAGTAGTATATTTCAGTTTCAGATGAGCACAAAAACTCATGTAGGTCAGTATTTATAACATTAGTTTAAGTAACGAGCTTATCCACCTGGCCACTGGGCTCCTCATTTGAGTGGGAGACCCAGGTTCATAAGATTTATCATACCAAATCTTGCAAGTGGAATTAGTTTCCGGTATGGATAATAATGTTGAACCGTTCCTTGACCAAGGACAAAAGATATTAATTAATGGAAAGCTATTTCAGTGACTTGAATTAATTAATGGGCTAGATAATCTTAAACACGAGAAATAATAACCGGGAGCCATATTAACAGTAATATGGGTTAAGATGGATAGTGCAATATTAATTATGTAGTGGGATTAATTAATATTTATGGGCTTGAATAATATTGTGGCTCAATATTAGATATTCAAAGTCCATTAGAAGGTCCAATCTTAATTCTCCTAAAGGCCCCTCAAGTAGCCCAAACATAATGTCCAATAACTGAAAAAGGTGTTTAAAATAAAATAAATTAATGTTGCTCATTTTTCCAAAATTTTCGAAAATAATAAAGGAAGAAAGAGAAAAGATTTTCTTGATTTTCTTGGAAAGATTTTATGGAATATGTATTCTTGAAATACAAGATTATCCCATAAATTCAAGAAAAGTCAAAGATCATATTTCTTCCCTATTTATTGGGAAATTTTCGAAAACCCCTTAATATAAGGAGGTGGGATTTTTATGGAATAATTTAATTATGCAGAAAAGAATATATTGGATATATTCAAGATTTCTTGGAGATCAAGAAAAATATTTTCCCATCTTATTCCTAGGGCAAAAATCGTCCACCACCTAGTATTATAAATAGGGGATGAATTTTTCATCCCCATGTACAATTCCATGTGTTGGAAAAATTAGAAATCCACAAAGGTGGTGCAACATAATTTTATTTTTCCGTTTGTTAAACTGTTCGCGAGTTCCTTCCACCGGATTGTTGAACAAGGACAAGGGAATACTTTAGAAGGTCTTTTGGTGTGTTCGTGTGAATGGGATCCATCTTCTCAACGGTTATCACTCCAAGAGGTTAGTTCACGTAAACCCGTAGTAATTTACGCATCGTGGGGTTTTATGTGAAATTTGTTTATATGCATGATTTGTTGTTGAATTATTATTTGAATTAATATAGGATTAATTCATGCTAGTAATAATTGTTAGAATTAAATTTGTATTTAAATATTCATCCGGAATAGATCCAGGCAATTAATTCCCCAACAACTGGTATCAGAGCCTTGGTTTCGGGCTCTGAATTTTAAATTGTAATTTAATTCGTTTTCATTAAATTTGAAATTGGATAGTAGAATTGCTAGATCTTTTTTGTAGGTATCCAATTGTGGTATTTAATGTGTTTATTTATTTCATGCGTATGAATGGTTTTAATTCGACTCGTTCGAATTTGTTTTTCTCGTGAGAAAATCAACGAGTAGATTAGGCTATTTGATTTGTTCAATGTAATAGACTAGTCTAGATTTAAGGTGTATTTATTTTTCGTTAAATAAATTGTAACCTGATCGAAGACGAAGACGGAGATGAGAAATTAAAATGCACCCGAATCAAACGCATTGGGCGGCGTGTATCGCGCAAAAAGTGCCAAGGGAGGACGCGCTGACGCGTGTGGACATCGTCAGCACGATGGGCTAGCGCCTTTGGCCCGGCTGTGATGAGCGCATGATGGATCGACGGACGGAGCGCCTGCAAGACCGGCACGTCATGAAGCGAGGCGGCAAGCGAAAGCACATATGGGTACGCGGCGGCGCTTGGCCGGCTCGCCGAGGCGCGGTGGGCGATGCCCTCACCGGAGCTCGCCGAGGGTCGATGTAAGCGATGCTCGCCGAAACCCGGGCGAAAGCGTCGCCGCGTTTTAAGCGACGAAGGTGATCGCTTCGGCGAGGGGCGGCCGGATCGGGTGTTGCATCCCTTGCCGAGCTACTTGGCGTGGCATTTCGAGATGGAGTTCTTTTCGAGATGATCGAGTGGGAGAAATTCAAGACGACGTTTCTTCAAAATCAAGCCAAGAAAATCAAACCATGACAATTGGATAATTTGTGCCCAAATTGTTTATTTTTCTGCTTTGCTTGATTTATTGTTGTGTTTTCTTGTGCTTTATTTAATTTTTTTAAATATGTTTGCATGACAATTGCCCAACGAAAAATCTCACCTACAAAAATTACTAAGTATGTTTAAACAATTAATTGACAATTTTATTCCGGATAATAAAATTGAATTAATTTTGACCTCCATGATTTATTTATTTGTGGATTCTTTTGGAGAAATTCCCCCAACGGGACGGCCAAAAGATAGATTTCACATGAATAAATTCCGTAAGGATGATTGTGGGTTATTATTAGTGGCGACGGTGACCCTCCCCACGAGGCTCGTTCAAAGCAAAGTAATAATTCTGTATTTAATCATGATTATTACTTAGGTATAAAATTGATATGCATATACTTCCCCCGAAGTCCCTGTCAATTTTATATTGGTCAAGTGGGAGCCAACTATTAATCTGGATATTAAAGGTTTGAAACTGTTTTGTTTGCAACCTGCTTGAATGTGTTTAAATAATGACCCACCCCACTTGGCTTATTTAAACTGTTTTGAGATGTTGGCTGATTCATGTTCATATTTTTTTGAGATTTTAATATGATACATGTGATCGAACCTTGTGATATGTTTATGCTTATACAAATTGTTATTTATTTCAGTTCAGCATGTCACAACCTTTTAATCCATTGCTTTATACTTAAAGTGAATAGAATCGTATAGGAAACTATGTTGATTGGAAATGAAAAGTTATAATTGTCCTAACTGCACAAAAGCACAAGTGGATTCTTGACACACCAAAATCAGATGAGCCAACTGACGAGTCAAAAATGCGGGACTCGTTAAATCACCTTGCGAGAGATATTATTGCTGAAAATGGTGGAGGGCAACCCTGTAAGGGATTACGTCCTCAAAATAGATGGCCCATCTAAACAAACTTGAGTTTCTGGGTGCAGATTATGATCTGGAGACCCAGATCGATTTGGTACTCCAGTCTCTGCCCAAAAGTTTTGAGCATTTTGGCCTCGCTAGATGATTTGTTGCAAGTTTTGGTCACGACAGGACGTTGATGGGGCACCAAACTCAATCTTTGGCGGCAAGTGGTCCGTCTTCATCTTCTAGGCCAAGGGATGACAAGAAGAAGAAGAGGACCAAAAGCCATAAGCAATCAAACTCAACTGTTGCCAAGGGCAATGGTAAGATGAGGAATGCCGGTGGTGTCAAGGAAAATCCAAAGGGGAAGTGCTTAAACTGCGGTGAAAGAGGACAATTGAGGTTTGCCTGTTCCAACCCCAAAAGGGTCGGAAAGAAAGGTAATTCTCACACACTAGTTGTTGAAACTTGTTTAGCGGCGTATACTTCTCATTCGTGGGTAGTTGAAACGGGATCTGCTAACCATGTATGTTTCACGTTACGGGGTTCAAGCGGACCCGACAACTTAGTGGGAGTGAGATCCTCATCACACTGTGCGATGCTACGAGAGTGGCAGCTGAAGCAGTGAGAGAAGTGCACCTGTCTTTTGAAGACAGAGTTTTAATTTTAAGAGATGTTCTTTACGTTCATAGTTTTAGAAAGAATTTAATTTCGATTTCTAAACTCTATCTTGATGGATATTCGGTTACTTTTGACAAAGTTGTTGCCATTTCTCTTTGTGATAAATTTATTTGTCATGGAACGTTGTTGAACAATCTCTATACAATTAACTGTGCACACCACTCACGAAATGCATCCTATAACACATCAACTATTTCCGATAAAAGAAAACGTTCATCAGACGTGAACGAGACACTTCTATGGCATCTTAGATTGGGACATATTAATCCAAAAAGGATTCAAAGATTGGTAGCAGATGGTTCATTGGAGTCTCTCCGGGTTGAACCAATCCCAACTTGCGAATCATGTTTGGAGGGTAAAATGACCAAGAGGACATTCGGAGCCAAGGGGAATAGAGCCAAAGAAGTGTTAGAAATCGTTCACACAGACGTATGTGGTCCAATGTCAATCAAAGCAAGAGGAGGTTATGAGTATTTCGTCACCTTCATTGATGATTACTCAAGGTACGACACATTTTCCTTATGAAGCATAAATCTGAGACCTTTGACAATTTCAAAAGGATTTAAGGCTCAAGCAGAGAATCATAGGGAAAAACGTATCAAGTCTCTACGATCTGATCGTGGGGGCGAGTACCTCAACGATGAGTTTTTGAACTACTTGTCAGATGAAGGGATTGTATCCCAGCTAACTGCACCCGGAACCCCTCAACAAAACGGGGTTGCAGAGCGAAGAAACAGAACTCTTTTAGAAATGGTTAGATCAATGATGAGTTATGCGGATCTACCCAAGTCGTTCTGGGGTCATTCCTTGGAAACAATGGCTTATATTCTAAACTTGGTGCCATCCAAGTCGGTTCCCAAAACTCCCAAAGAATTGTGGACCGGGCGCAAGCCCAGTTTGAGACACATGAGAATTTGGTGGTGTCCGGCCTATGTGTTGGACAAGGAAGCCAAAAAATTGGATCATCGATCAGAATTAAGGTTGTTTATAGGGTACCCCGAGTGAATAAAAAGGGTGTATGTTCTATGGTCCCGAGGATCAAAAGGTGGTAATAAGCACCCACTTTAGATTTTTGGAAGAAGACTATATGAACGAAAGAAAGCCCAGAAGTGAGATTACCTTAAATGAGCTTAGATGGCTAACCTCAGTGCCAACTGTACAAGATGACATACCAAACGACACACTTACACAACCGGAACCTCGAAGTAGTGGGAGGGTTGTGAGACAACCTGAGAGATTCATGGGGATAGGAGAGTCCTCGGACTTAGTCCCCAGTCAAGATGAATCAGACCCATGGACTTACAACGAGGCAATCCAAGACAAGGATGCGGTTTCTTGGCAAATAACAATGGAAGCCGAAATGGGTTCTATGGATCATAACAAAGTGTGGGAGCTAGTCGAACCACTTAATGGGATCAAACCCATTGGCTACAAGTGGGTATACAAGAGGAAAAGAGGACCGGACGGGAAGGTGGAAACCTTCAAGGCAAGGCTTGTGGTGAAAGATTATACTCAGAAAGAAGGGATCGACTATGAGGAAACCTTTTTCACCTGTAGCAATGCTCAAGTCCATCCGAATTCTCTTGTCGATTGCTGCGCATCTCGACTTTGAAATCTGGCAAATGGATGTCAAGACGACTTTCCTTAACGGAGTCTTGAAGAGGAGATCTATATGCAATAACCCCAAGGCTTCATTGAAAAAGGCCAAGAACACCTAGTTTGCAAGCTCAAGAAGTCCATTTATGGACTCAAACAAGCATCCAAAGCTTGGAACCAATGTTTTGATCATGTAATAAAGTCTTATGGGTTTGATCAAAATGAATACGAAAGTTGTGTGTACAAGAAGCGTGTCGGAACTGCATTGGTATTCTTAGTATTATACGTAGACGACATTCTGCTCATCGGTGACGATGTAAAGGTCCTGTCAGACTTAAGGGCATGGCTTTCAAAACAGTTTGATATGAAGGACTTAGGGGAAGCCGGGCGCATCCTTGGGATCAAGATCACTCGAGATCGCAAGAAAAGGATGATAGGCTTATCGCAAGCTTCATATATAGACACTGTCTTGAAGCGATTCAGCATGCAGGACTCCAAGAAAGGCTTCGTACCTTTCAGGCATGGAATCCATCTATCCAAGGCAATGTGCCCTAAGACACAAAAAGAGATAGATGACATGAAAGACATTCCTTATACTTCGGCTGTCGGAAGCCTTATGTATGCAATGCTGTGCACGAGACCAGATATCTGCTTTGCCATTGGCATGGTGGCAAGATATCAAAGTAATCCGGGAAAAGAGCATTGTACGGCAGTTAAGAACATTATGAAGTATCTAAAAAGAACTCGGGATAGAATGTTAGTTTATTAGTCAGACAGTCTAATCCCCATCGGTTACACGGACTCAGATTTCCAATCAGACTTAGATTCCAGAAAATCTACCTCCGGTAGTGTGTTTTGCATGGGGGGAGGAGCCATGACATGGAAAAGCGTTAAGCAGAAATGCATCGCCGATTCTACCATGGAAGCCGAATACGTAGCTGCTTGCGAGGTAGCGAAAGAATCGGTTTGGCTCAAGAACTTCCTAGTAGACTTGGATGTAGTTCCAAATTTGCCCAGCACAACCACTATTTACTGTGATAATGCCGGAGCAGTTGCAAATTCAAGGGAACCAAGAGCCCACAAGGCCAGCAAACACATTGAAAGGAAATACCATCTTATACGAGAAATCGTTAAGAGAAGAGATATAGAGGTGGCAAAGATCGCGTCAAAAGACAACCTAGCAGATCCATTCACAAAGGGTCTGCCTCAGAACACATTCGAGAGACATGTGGAAGGAATGGGTGTCAAGACCGTTGCCAATCTGCTTTGAGTATAAGTGGAAGATATTATTAGGTTCGTGTAGGTGACATTAGATGTCACGTATTAGAAACTACACGAGACATATTGTAGTATACTTAAAAGCAGACTTTGAGTATAAGTGGGAGATTGTTGGGGTTATACTAGAAGATATGCTTTTACTTTGTATAACCAAACTGAATTTCTGTCTTATTTACTGAAATAAATTATTTATCACAGATGCTTTAAATATCATTGAATGTTACATATATTTACTACATAATTGTTCAATAAACAGTACGTGTTACATTGTAGTTAATTTAGTGATACCAGATCACAGAAGATTAAATTAACAGTCCCTTATAACTAAAAGTACGCTATTCACGACCTAGATGGAAATGAACAATCCATCGTGAAAGGTTGAAGTGTAAGGCTCAGATTGGCTTGTCTTGACCAAGGGATTACACTAGTGCATGACTGATGCACTGAATAGGACCTACGTGAGGATAAATTCTTCAACACTGAATTAGGAAGAATTAGACCTCATTGGTTCGTTATTTCTTAATCTTCGTTCCTTAAATAGGATCGTGTGTGGTTAGTAATTATTGCTTTGACTTATGATGGGTAGAGAATCAATGAGATTCAATACTTTATATCTTGGACAATATTACTGGTCACATGCGACCGCTAAGATTTAATACGAAGAATCGTGTGCAAGTACGCTTGTTCGATTTGCCCCCTTGGGAGGTTCATAAGATTTATCATACCAAATCTTGCAAGTGGAATTAGTTTCCGGTATGGATAATAATGTTGAACCGTTCCTTGACCAAGGACAAAAGATATTAATTAATGGAAAGCTATTTCAGTGGCTTGAATTAATTAATGGGCTAGATAATCTTAAACACGGGAAATAATAACCGGGAGCCATATTAACAGTAATATGGGTTAAGATGGATAGTGCAATATTAATTATGTAGTGTGATTAATTAATATTTATGGGCTTGAATAATATTGTGGCTCAATATTAGATATTCAAAGTCCATTGGAAGGTCCAATCTTAATTCTCCTAAAGGCCCCTCAAGTAGCCCAAACATAATGTCCAATAACTGAAAAAGGTGTTTAAAATAAAATAAATTAATGTTGCTTATTTTTCCAAAATTTTCGAAAATAATAAAGGAAGAAAGAGAAAAGATTTTCTTGATTTTCTTGGAAAGATTTTATGGAATATGTATTCTTGAAATACAAGATTATCCCATAAATTCAAGAAAAGTCAAAGATCATATTTCTTCCCTATTTATTAGGAAATTTTCGAAAACCCCTTAATATAAGGAGGTGAGATTTTTATGGAATAATTTAATTATGGAGAAAAGAATATATTGGATATATTCAAGATTTCTTGGAGATCAAGAAAAATATTTTCCCATCTTATTCCTAGGGCAAAAATCGTCCACCACCTAGTATTATAAATAGGGGATGAATTTTTCATCCCCATGTGCAATTCCATGTGTTGGAAAAATTAGAAATCCACAAAGGTGGTGCAACATAATTTTATTTTTCCTTTTGTTAAATTGTTCGCGAGTTCCTTCCACCGGATTGTTGAACAAGGACAAGGGAATACTTGAGAATGTCTTTTGGTGTGTTCGTGTGAATGGGATCCATCTTCTCAACGGTTGTCACTCCAAGAGGTTAGTTCACGTAAACCCGTAGTAATTCCGCATGCGTAGGTTTTATGTGAGTTGTTTATATGCATGATTTGTTGTTAAATTATTATTTGAATTAATATATTATTAATTCATGCTAGTAATAATTGTTAGAATTAAATTTGTATTTAAATATTCATCCCGAATAGATCCGGGCAATTAATTCCCCAACATCATCATCATCATTGTCATCGTCGTCATCATCATCATCATCATCATCATTATTGGAGTTGATGCCATCCCCAATAATTTCATCGAATTGGAAAATATGATCATCTTCACATGAACTGGGAATATAATCATCTGCAACTGGACGTTCGGGATCATAAGAGTTGGGCATTGTACTAGGACCGACGTCGCTGCCTATAGGCATCTTAGGGTTACATGGAGGAAATTGCTTAAAGACATATTCACTGTTTTGATGTGTAGTGTTACCACCAGCGTTGCTTACTTTTTGTAGTATCACAAAAACAACGAGTTCTTGATCCTAGTACAAATCTAAATATTCCACCACGCCACTGTCATTTCTAATCTTCAATCAAACAATTTTGCCTCTACAATCAATAAGGGTTTGTATCTAATAACTCCATTCACTCATATCCACTTGGGCTATATCATGTATACTTTCCAACAGACTGACATATGTACATGGCGGGTCAACCAAAACAAAGATTGCGGTCATTTCACCACCTACATATTGAAGATCTTGCCAGTAACCTCCGTAACAAACAATCAATATTCTCTTTTCCATCTACAATCAACAAAAATAGAATGCTTATTATTAACAAAACAAGATTATTAAAAAACAACTAATATATTATAATATTTTTGTTTAACAAATAAAATAATAAAGTAATTATGAAATGGGCAAATATATGAGTTTTATCAATGGTTGATAAATTTAATATTCTTTTAATCAATAAACAATTTATAGTTTTATTTTATATAAGTACAATCAATTAAATAATTTTTCATTTGTTGTCAGATTTTTATTGAATTGAATTTAATTATTAGTTGCCAAATAATTAATAAATATTATGCTATTATCTTGCTAGTATTTATTTTGCTCGTATTTTCAGATAATTATTTTTTAACAATTATTGGGTGATTATCTTATTTTTGTTAAATTATTGAAAAATTTAATAACCTAATTATATACTACCGAATTATTTATATTACTAGTTTAATGCCCGCATTTTACGCGGCCTTCAATTAAAAAATGCAATATTCTCATTAAATAATATATTTAATAATTAAAAATATAAATATATACATATATACATGAAATATGAATTAATAATTTTTTAAAGGGTATATTAACAACTTTGCTTAAATCTTGGAATAAAATTATTATGTCAAACATTAATCATTCCTTTTAATATGAAGTTGAAACCTGAAAATTAAAACAACATAAACCGATTAAGAAAAAAAAAAAAAAAACGTCAAAAAAATATTAATATATTAATTAATATGTATTCATAAAAAAATAAAAGTGAATGAATTATAATATAAATTATTTTGTTACATAAAATAAATTAAGATATACATAAGAACAATAATAAAATAAAATAAATAATTAAATAATTAATAATTAAATATAATTCACATTAACATAAAATATATTTAGATTGAATATTTTACTTATATTAAATTAAGTAAAAATAAAAATTAACTAAACAAAAAATAAAAGAAGCATATAATAAAGTTAAATAAATAAAATATAAAATAATAAATATTAATTACACATTCTATAACATTCATACATACTTTAATTATCTAAGTAATTAGAAAATAATTATATTGTAACATGTCATCATTATCTATAGATGAAATTCATTATTTTCTTTTTACATAATTCTCATTTCTTAATTAGACGACACATCATCGAAATTCACAATAATGCGACACATATGAAGTATAAATTTCATATTAGTTTGTTGAGTGATGTTTTCAAAATCGATGTATCATAAAATATTAGATATAAAATAAAGGTTAATACAAAAAAGTTAATGCTCAATAAAATAAATATTCAAGATATTTAAAATTTTATAGATTAACTTAGTTTCTAAGTAACATAAATATAATTTAAGATGTGCAAGGTTCAAACTTTAGTAATTGCAATTTTTTTTATTAAACTATATAATAAAATGTCACATGGATGCCACTTATTGCTACAAACCAATAAAAAAATAACACATCAATACAATAAAATGTAACCTCTCATCCAAAATAACCTCAAGATGACACATCATCCAAATTAACCACAAGATGACACATCATAAAAAAAAACTCTCTATTAGTATATAGAGGGATTTATAATTTTTATTTAAATTGGTACCGAATATACCGAATTCTTTATTTTCGGTACTCAATGAAAACTGTACATATTTTGGTACCACTCCCAAATTGGTACCGAATCACCTATTTCGGTACACAATGAAAACTCGATACATATTTTTTGGTACCGCTCCCAAATTGGTACCGATCACCTATTTTGGTACACAATGAAAACTCGGTACATATTTTTTGGTACCACTCTCAAATTGATACCGAATTAGGTGATTTGGTAACATTCGATACCTTTGTTTTTCCTAGTTAAAAATGCACAGGAACATATCAAATATTTTTTTTTCCTATTTTCTAACATTGAATGACATTTTATATACAAGAGGTATACTAAATAATTTTTTTAATTTCTAAAATTTGGGGATCACCAACTAAAATGAAACATATGAAAAGATATAGCTTTTTCTATTTGATACACATCAAGCATTAATAAATTTAAATTAAATTAAGAAGAAGACATCACTTTTTCTATTTAAATCCCAATAATATTCACCTAAAATATGCTAACATTTTGAAACAACATAATGTAAATAAAATATACAATTCATGAATTTAAACAAAAAGAAAATAGAAATGTGCCTTGTTAGTTGATGTTTCATAATAACGTTGTGAAAATTTAAGAAACTTAATTTTCATTCCAAAAAAAAAAAAAAAGTTTGCAAACCATGAAATGAGACGCATCATGGAATGGTGGTTGTGTGTGTGTGGGGGGGGGGGGGGGGGGGGGGGGGGTGTCCTTTTGTATGGGGTGGGCCAAGTGGGTAAAATAATTTTTTTAATAAGGTTCAAATGATCTTTTTATGCAATAGTGGGCAGAATAAATTTTTTTATACTTCATGTGGATAGAATAAATTTTAGATGTGTGATAGTGGGTATTTTGAATTTTCTCCCTTCTTAACCAACCCCAAATGATGGACCCATCCCCCTTCCCCAATAACTTTTAATTAATTAGATTATTTAAAATGAATAGTTATAGTTCTTAGATTATAATAGAATATTTTATAATCATAAGAGAAAATTATGGTACTAAAATAATAAAATTAATTAATAAATTAATATTCTTAAAAAAATGGGTATCGAATGGTACATAATTATCAGTTTCGGTACCAGACGGTACCAAATTTTTTAAGAAAGATTAATAAAAGATGTACCAAATGGTACCCAAATCGAGAATTTGGTACCAAATTCTTTGTTTCGGTATCACTCGGTACCGAATTTTTTATTTCGGTATCATTCCATACCAAAATAAAAAAATATTAATCTATTTATGTGCATTGATATTAAAATAAATATAATTCATTATATGCACCAATAAATTATTAAAATAATTAACAATACTCATCATGAGACATGGAAAAATTTATTGGACAAAATCCGAGAGAGATTGGCAAAATGGAGTGGTAAACACATCTCGTTCGGGGGGGACCACTTTAGTCTAAGCGGTTTTATCTGCGATCTCGTTATATATACTGTCTATCCTTTTATCGTATCCCAAAAAAAATCATAAGGGGGTATTTGTTGGGAAATAGGGTGCCCGGATCTATTCGAGATGCAATTATATACATATTTAAATTGAACAAATATTTTTAACATGAATTAACCTATTAATTCAATTAGCAAATACCAACAACAATCATGCGTACAATTTATTTCACGTAAAATTCCTACACATGAGGAATTTAGGAGTTTACGAGAAACATACATTTCGGAGTGACAACCTTTGAGTAGATGTATCAACCCAAATTCCTTCTCAAATATGTCCCATGTCCTTATCCGTAATCCGGTGGAAGGATTCTCACGAACAATTATAACAAAGGAGAAAAAGAAAAAATATTGCACCACGTTTGTGAATTTCTAATTTTTCCAAGACTGGAATTGTGTTGGGGATGAAAAATTCATCCCCTATTTATAAGAAATATGGGCGAAAATTTGTGTCCTAATTAGGGTTATGGGAAATTTTTTTGTATCTTCTCAAGATACAATCGAATATATCTCATATATTCTATTTCCATAAATAATCACAAAAAATATCCTTCCCCAAATCTTATGAAATTTTTGAAAAATACAAGGAAGAAAGAAACAATATTTGATTTCTTGAATTTATGGGATAATCTTGTATTCCAAGAATACTTATCTTTTTTCATAAAATCTTTTCAAGAAAATCAAGAAAATCTTTCCTCTTCTTTTTCCCACAATTTTTTAAAATAATAGGAATAAATTAGCAATAATATTTTCTTCTCCTTTTCATTAATTGGACTTATATTGGGCTACTTGAGGAGTCTTTAGGAGAATTAAGATTGGACCTCCAATGGCCTCTGAATTTCTTATATTGAGCCACAATATCATTCAGCCCATTAATATTAATTTACTCCACTATAAAATTAATATTGCACTATCCATCTTAATCCATATTCCGATAATATGACTCCCGGTTATTATTTTATGTGTTTAAGATTATTTAGTCTATTAATTAATTAAGCCACTGAAAAGCTTTATATTAATTAATATTTTTTCCTTGGAGTAAAGACAGCTCAACATTATTATCCATACCGGAACTTAATCCACTTGCAAGATTTGTATGATAAAACTTCTGAGTCCACCAATGGGACAAATTAGACAAGATCTTCCTTGAACACGTTGCTCTGTATTAAATCTTAGAAATTGTCATGTAATTAATAATATTGCCTAAAATACAAAGTATAAAATCACTCTAATTCTAAACCCAACGCAGATCAAAACAATAAATACTAATTATACACAATCATATTTAAGTGACAGAGGTTAAGAAATCAACAACCACTGAGGTCTAATTATTCATCCCATAAGTTAGTACGGAAGAATTTATCCTCTCTGTAGGTCCTTTTCAGCACATCACAATGTGCTAGTGCAATCTCTTAGTAAAGACAAGTCAATCTGAGCTTTGCACTTCAACCTCTACCAATGGAGTGTTCAATTCCATCTAGGTTGTGAAGATGTACTTTTATTTACAAGGAACTGTTAATGTGATCTTTTGTGATCGGGTATCTGTTAGTGTTAGTGTCTTAGAGACAATCCATTGTAAGGACATAATACTCAGATAATATTCAGTGTTGGTTTAATATTATTATTTATTTAATATTAAATATATGGCGTTGCACTAATTAGAATATTATGTTTGATTGTTTGCATTTGTTCTTATCTGTGTTCCCATGAGTCATTGTTGTCATTGAGGTTGTGAGAACTCAGATGACTTAAGCATGATTCTCAAATGGCCCCAATCAAGGATCATCAAGAATGGGATATTGATGACACAATTGAGATTGGTGTGCGATCTGCATCATACTCTTAGAGAGTGTAGTAAGATCTCACTTACTACGAGATACTAGGTATCTCATGATGGATGCACAAATACCTTAGAGGGTATTGGTATACCCATCCGAGAAACCGTTTGATGTAGTTCCACTATATGTGTCTACGGGTGTCTCGGTTAGTGGGAGCGATGCGATACTCCTTTGACTTGAGGTCAATACGCACGACATGTGTGGAGTAATGAACTTTGACCATGACCAACACTTGCACCCTTCCATGGGTAGATACGGCTTGGATTGAGTTCATCACGAAGTGCATGTGCGTGGTAGTTAAGCCAAGAAAAGGATTCATTCCTCAAAGTGGATTTAGAGAGAATACTCATCTTTTCATCATAATTGGATTGAAGTCATTGGCCAATGCACGTCAACTTGGACTTTGTGGCCAAGTGTGACACGAGTGATCAATTAGTGATTAGAGATAAATTGATTAAGTTATTTGGATCGACACTTCATCATGTTCAAGACTAATCGAGTATTCGTGAATGAAAGGAGGAAATCACAATAGCTCATGTTTAAGTTACAGGTAGTTGCACATTTCTCGCAACGTACCTCATATATTGAGAATGTCTGATTTATTATCTAGGGTTCAATTAAGACCGTTAGTTTGACTAATCGTTCTATATATGAGGGTCTATGGGTCACACAACAAGTAGTTCCCTTTTACGGATTATAGTTGGTTGATTAAATGTTAAATTGGATTTAATATTTAATTTTGGAGAATTAATTAATAATAGATTAATTTCAAATTAATTATTATTAATGTTTAATTAAATTGGATTTAATTAAATAGGAATTCCCAATAATAATATATGGAATATTATTATAGGATTTAATATATATGGAATCAAATCGTAGACATATATGGAATTTAAATCCGTAGAGATTTTATATGTGGGAAATAAATCTAAGATATTTATTTAAATAAAGATTAGAGATTTTATTTCCCAATCGGGTTAGCTTAAGATTTAAGTTGAGCCTCTCCTATATATATGAGCTCTTGGGAATTCATAATACGTGAGTTCATATTTTCTCCATAAAATCTAGAGTTAGAATTTTCCTAGCAAATTCATCTCGGGATTCAATGCTGGCAAATCTGTGCGAGTCCGTAAACGGAGATTACGTGGATACTATAGTTGAGAAATCTATCTACGAATTACTGTAAGGATTCTTTTTATATTTAACGTAATTAGATTATGCAATTAACTATTCGTTGTTGGTGAATTGTTTATTTCTGCTGCGCATGTATTACGTGTTTACGTGCCTCTATATTCCAACAGTATCACCACATTAACTACAATGCAATATGTACTAATATTGAACGGTTTGCAGTAAATAAATAACATTCATTCATATTTAAAGCAACAGTTATAAATCATTTATATTCAGTAAATAAGAGCACATTAGTTTGTTATTATGTAAAAGCATATTTTCACGTATAACCCCAACAATATTATCTAAATTCAAAGAGATTTTCTTTGAGGGGGTTGTGAGCTTCGAAGTAAAATTCCATGGGTAGGATAGGGAGAGGTGTGTAAGGAAAAAGAAGTGGGGGTTAATTGGGTATCAAAGGTGTGGGAATGTTTAATCGTGCTCTTGTTAGCAAATGGATGTGGAGATTCGTTAACGAACCAAGTAGGTTATGGGCGTAGGTGGTGAAATCAAAATATGGGGGCTATTGAGTTGGGTCGTGTTGTGCACTAAAATATAGGGATTAGGGATTAAGATGTGGCTTAATGATCTTAGTGACACAAATAATAAATGTGGAGTTAAGATGGGAATTGATTGCTTATGGTTGTGAAGAGAATAAATGTTCTGGCATATGGTGAGAAAGTAAATGACAAGAGTTTTGGCTTGAGTAGGTATTCTCTCTCTATTTGGGGTCATAAATGCCCTCTATTTATAGTGTTTGGGAGAGTGGAGCTCACTCTCCCGAATTACAAGTGCAAGTGAGCCAGAAGGTGCTCTGTGTTACATTAAATGCTACAAGACTGATGTGACTTG
Organism: Stenogyne calaminthoides; assembly: GCA_037126765.1. Taxonomy (NCBI): domain Eukaryota; kingdom Viridiplantae; phylum Streptophyta; class Magnoliopsida; order Lamiales; family Lamiaceae; genus Stenogyne; species Stenogyne calaminthoides. The sequence goes on from JBBCBC010000010.1 coordinate 3,170,319, forward strand.
CTTCTGAGGTCGTGGTGGGTCGCCCGAGGCATGTCGACCTCGGGCACCTCACTGGGACTTCACCCTAGGTAATTCCCGGATTTACAGGGAATTAGCCATTTAAGTACTCCTAGCTGTCATTCGTAATTGTCCTTTACTGATTTATCTCTGATTTATACCTACTTTAGGAAGGTTCCTCGGCGCCGCCCATCTAACACCAGTCAAATCGTAGTTAATGCTCTACATTTGTGTCAGTCCGAGGTCACCGAGGTCGCTCAGATTGCGCCTTCCTCAACTGGGTTAAGCTCTTCTTATTTGCAGTCTTCGAGGTACTACACTTGGTGAAACTTTGATCCTATTCTCCCGGGGTTCTTTTAGGTCGGGGACGACCTCGCGCGATATGCACACAACAATAGCCCCTAACTCATCTTCCTGTGCTCGTCAAGGGGGATGAGCTATTTTTTGTTCTTGCCTCGATCGTGACGTGTGAGATCTCACAGCTTCTCGAGTACACATGGTTATCATCTTGGAAATTGGTGAGGTGACGACAGCTCGCCTCGACTGTCGTTCCTATAAGAGGTATGCAATGATGGCGCTTGGAGTTCACGCGCCGGATGTGAAAAGTCGCGAACTGGGCCACGCGCCCTGCTTTTTCCTTATAAATACCCCCACTACTCTCCTTTCTTCATTTTCGCTTCCAAGAACTCCGTAAGTTCTAACGTTCGGTTTTCTCCCAGGTAATTCCAAGTTATTCTTCCTTTTCCTTTTCTTGCTCTTTGTGGGGAATGTCGTCTGGATCTGAGAGTTGGGGAATGGCGGCGAGTGTGGCAGAGAGTTTGGCTCCTTCCACCACGATCCGCCGGCATCGGGGCCGCAAGGCATCGGTGGTTGATGTTTCATCGGAGACGATTAGTGAGGTGCCAGTATTGGCCCGGGATGAGGTTTCATCGAAGAGACATCATCTCCTTCGCGTGGGTGATGATCAACCGGTTTAGCTCCAAGTCTCCGCTGAACTGGGAATTCAAATTTTGGAAGAGGCGGGAGATGTGACGAGGCTCGCTTGTTCCGTGGATTCTGTCGAGTTTGAGTTTCTATCGGACGAAGTTACCTCCGACGCTCTGAGCGAAGATGATGAGGTCGATATAGTCGACTGTGTTGGGATTATACTGAAAAGTATGCTTTTTACTTTGTATAATCGAAACTGAATTTCCAGACTTATTTACTGAAATAAATTGTTTATCACTGATGCTTTAAATATGATTGAATGTTATATATATTTCTTTGCATAAGCTGTTCAATAATTAAATGCGTGTTACATTTGTAGTTAATTTAGTGATACCGATCACGAAAGATTAAATTAACAGGTCCTTGTAACTAAAAAAAGTACGCCATTCACGACCTAGATGGAAATGAACAACCATCGCGAAAGGTTGAGGTGTAAGGCTCAAATTGGTTTGTCTTGACCAAGAGATTACACTAGTGCATGACTGATGCGCTGAATAGGACCTACATGAGGATAAATTCTTCAGAACTGAACAAGGAAGAATTAGACCTCAGTGGTTCGTTATTTCTTAACCTTCGTCCCTTAAATAGGATCACATGGGATTGGTAACTATTGCTTTGACTTATCATGGGTAGCGAATCAGAGAGTGATTCAATACTTTTTATCTTGGGCAATATTATTGGTCACATGTGATTGCTAAGATTTAATCTGAAGAATCGTGTGCAAAATGCGCTTGCTTGATTTGCCCCCTTGGGAGGTTCATAAGTTTTATCATACCAAATCTTGCAAGTGGAATTAGTTTCCGGTATGGATAATAATGTTGAACCGTTCCTCGACCAAGGACAAAAGATATTAATTAACGGAAAGCTATTTCAGTGGCTTGAATTAATTAATGGGCTAGATAATCTTAAACACGGAAATAATGACCGGAGCCATATTGACTCTAATATGGGTTAAGATGGATAGTCTTGATATTAATTATGTAGTGGGATTAATTAATATTTATGGGCTTGAATTATATTGTGGCTCAATATTAGATATTCAAGATCAATTAGAAGGTCCAATCTTAATTCTCCTAAAGGCCCCCTGAGTAGTCCAACATATAGTCCAATAACTGAAAAAGGTGATTAAAATAAAATAAATATTGTTGCTTATATTTCCTCTAAAATTTTCGAAAATTATGGATAAAAGAGGGAGAAAGATTTTCTTTGAATTTTGTTATGGAATGAAGATATGTATTCTTGGAATACAAGATTATCTCATTAAATTCAAGAAATCTCCCACTTGGTTATCTATATAGTAAATTTCGAATTTTTTGAAAATATAGTGGGCAAGAAAGATTTTCTTGATTTTCTTGAAAAGATATTATGGAAGATATGTATTTTTTGAAATACAAGAATATCTCATAAATTCAAGAAGATCCAAATCTTGGAATCTTGCTTAATATTTTCGAAATTTGTCCATAATTGAGGAGGTGGGATTTTTTGTGGAATATTTTAATTATGGGAAAAAGAATATAAGGGATATATTCAAGATTTCTTGGTGACCAAGAAAAGTCTTTTCCCACATTGAAATATCACTAAAATTTCGTCCAAACCCCTCTTATAAATAGGGGATGATTAGTTCATTCCCAAGTACAATTCCATGTGCTGGAAATATTAACAAATCCACATAAGTGGTGCAACAAAGTTTATTTTTTCCTTTTGTTAATTGTTCGCGAGTATCCTTCCACCGGATTGTCGAGCAAGGGCTAAGGGAATACTTGGGAAGTCCTTTTGGTTAGTCTGTCCGACCAAAGCCATTGCCATCCCGAGAGGTACGTTCACGTAAACCCGTAGATTCCGCATGCGTAGGTTTTACGTGGCTTTTTATATGCATGATATGTTGTTGCAATTATTATTTGAATTAATATAGGATTAATTCATGCTAGTAATAATTAATGAATTAAATTTGTATTTAAATATTCACCCCGAATAGATCTGTGTAACTCATTCCCCAATAGACTGCAGGTTGAGGCTTCAGGAATATGCGGGTAATCAACCTCGCGGTGAGGTCACGAGACCGACTCGGGTGAGATTGGATAGTGTTTTTAGTGTGAGGCATGTGAGAAGTACGGTGACCGAGGCCGACCTCTTTTTGTGGAGGGATAAATTCCAAGTTCCCAGCGACGTCCTATTTTGGGTACCCCAGTATGAGGTTGATTATGCCGATCAAGTCCCGGAAGGGTGTGTCGCGATGAACTACGACACTATGATTGCTGGGATCCGCTTCCCTCTCTATCCTACGATCAATGACCTACTCTGGTTTTGGGGCCTAGCCCCAACGCAAATTACTTCCAATTGGTGGAGTGCCATTATAGGATTCTCTCCCTCTTTGGTCGCATACAGCCCCGGGCGTTCCCAACCGTCAAAGAGATGAACTCCTTGTTCTCTCTGACGAAGTGGCAGAAAATCAAGGGTTATTATTATGTGAAGGCCCGGCCATATGTGAAAGTGATCGAAGATCTCCCGAATAAGATTCAGGATTGGAAAGATAAATGGTGGATTGTGGGGGGAGCCTGGCAGAGTCCCGTGTTTGCCTTGGGTGCCCTGGGATACTGCGAGATACCTTGCGATTATGTTATCTTCAAACATAAGTGCTTTTAATGCAGGTCCCAAAATTTCCAAAAGCTCCAAGATCTCCAAGGCTTTCTTAGTTTGCTTGATTCAAGTTTGTCTGATCGACCTCGATGAGCGATCTCTCACTGTGCTGCAGAGGATAAAGTGCTGGGAGAAAGCAGACCTGACTGTTCTGTCTCGCTCTTCACTAGACGCTGCCGTTCCTGGTGAGTGAATTGACAATCTTGCAACTGTTTGCCATACTACGGTCTTGTATTGATACTCTTTCGGCTCTTTTTTTTTAGTTTCCTTCACCGAACCCATCCGATTCTCCTCTACCAAAGTTACTGAAGCCATGGACAACCTAAATGCCGAGGAGATGTGTGAGAAAGTTGCTCGGGCCTTGGAGTTGTCGAAGTTGCGGTTCGAGAAGAAAGGACAACAAGAGAAGGGGGAGGCTGCCCCCGAGGTGCCCGAGGGGGGCTCCCGGCTGAAAGCTAAGGTTGCAATGCACAGCCGGACCCAGAAGCGGGGGGCCTCAGACCCAAACTCTCGAGGAAAGCTCGGCGAAGCACTCCCGGCCTTCTGTCGACATGGATGCCTTGAGAAAATCCCCGAGCGGGAAGATGGTGGTCACGGGGTCCGGAGGGAACCCTATACTGTGTTCGAGCTCACCAGTCACCAGGACCGTGAGGCTAATGATGACACCTTTCTCGGGTGGAGTCTGGATCACCGTCGGAGGTAATTCTCGATCTCAGGATCTAAGCTCTGTTTTCAAAGAGAGTCACTCTAAATGCACATGGTTTCCTTCGCAACTATAAGTTGGATCATGGGGTCTTCCGAGGCAAGGCCACACACAATTATCACTGGTCATGACCTCCGGCTGCTAATGATGCTTAGCCTTCCTATCTTCTGCGCATCGCTGATGATGCCCCGAGGTCCTGGACCCAGACCCTTCACGAGGAAGCCCAAACTCAACATTTCCCCGAGAACGTGACTCGGGGATCGCTCATCTGTGCCACTCCCTAACCTTTTTCGAAAAGAGCCGGGAGCAATATGAGTCAACGAGATTGCAGGCGCAGCGGGCTGAAGCGACTTGTGTTACGATGAGGAAGGATTTGGAGAGGCATGCCAAAGATAGGGAGACCGCCATCACCGCCAAAGTCACCGTCGAGGAGAAGCTGAAAGAGGTAACCAGTGAGAGAGACGACATGGGAAAATGATCAAGCAGCAGAAGAAAGATCTCGACCTCCGAGGTCAGAAATAGAAAGCTAGCCTGTCTAAGATCTTGGAGCTAGAAGATAAGATTCGGCGTTTGGAGGCCGAGGCTTAGCAAGTTCCCGCTACCATCAAGCTGGAGCGCAACCATGCCTCCAACATCGCCTATATTCATTCGTACGCCAATGTTGTCTGAGCAGTTCATAGGGTAGGTGACCTCGAGGGGGCCCGGATGGTGGTGAAGGAGGGTCTGTCTCCTATATGTGCAACAACCCTGTTCGTGAGAAAAAAGACCTCCCGATCAAAGACTTGGCCGCCCTTGGGGTTGATTTCGGGTTCCTCCCTCCTAGTGTCAATTTGTATGACCCTGATGAATTGTTCGGAATGCTCAATCAGGAAGAAGGCGAAGAAGGTGATGGCGAGGTGGCTGGCGGATGATGGTGGAAGAGATGGTGGGAAGGATGATGGAAAGGATGGTGAGGGGGACCAGACTGGTGTTTGAGATTCCCGAGGTCGAACAAATTGTATCAACCAACCCTTAAGAGGGGACCTCGGATGCTCCACCGAGTTGATTTCTTTGTACTTCTGCAACAGTATACCATTTTGCCTTCGGGCTTTTGATGTAATCGCCCTTTGGGGTTTTCTTAATCAGTTCGTAGGTTTTTCCCTTCGCGGTTTAATGTAATCGTTCACCCTTCGGGGTGGTTTATCAATGGATTTTATTTTCTGCTTATCTCGATGTCGCTCTTTTAGCTTTCTTGCTTTCCTTGGATGCTTGCTTGCTATTTTTGCTTAACTTGAGGTCGGCTAATCTTTGTAGTTTCAAACATTCTGAGATCGATAGGTTTGTATGTTTGAGATCCTGCATGATAAAATATGATGCTCGATCCGTTAATTGATAACTTTTTGCGACCTCAATACCCTTAGGAATTTTTGGTTTAGTCGACTTTGATAAGGCATGCGACGTAGGTCGTCTTATAGATGATACGCGGCCTGATTGCCTTTGGATTTTTTGGCTTGGTCGACTTTGACAAGGCATGCGACGTAGGTCGTCTTATAGATGATACGCGACCTGAGGTCGACTTTGATAAGGCATGAGACGTAGGTCGTCTTATAGATGATATGCGACCTGATTGCCTTTGGATTTTTTTTTGCTTGGTCGACTTTGATAAGGCATGCGACGTAGGTCGTATAATAGATGATATGCGACTTGATTACCTTCTAAAAACTTTGGACAAATAGATTTTGGTCGGGGTGACCTTCTTAGAGGGTTGCCACTTTATCCCCCTGTCCCTAGTCTTTAGAATCGAGTTTTCTAAGTTTTTTATTTTACTTTTCTCATTTGTGAATCTATTTTTTGATCGAACTCATGAGAGGCCGAGGACCAGTCCCCCAAGTTTGTAAATGTAAAAAATTGTAGCTCGTAAAAAATTGTAACAAACTTGATTTTATTTCTAAATTTGATGATCTAGAACAAAATGTATGACTATAAGTAGAGAATTACTGGTAAAATTTCTTTAGGTAGGTCGCGTTCCAAGGGTATTGAGCGGGAACACCTTTTGTATCTTCGAGCTCGTAAGCCCCATTGGGTAGACACTTCGAGATTCTCAGAGGGCCCTACCAGGTCTGGCCGAACACTCCCTTCTGGACTCCGAGGATTTTTCGTAGGACGAGGTCGTCCACTTTGAATCTTTGGATGTTGGCTTTCGAGTTGTATTATTTCTCAGATTTTTGCTTGTAACTTGCATTCTTTAGATCAGCCTCTATCTTTTTTTCCTCGAGGAGATCGAGACCGAGGAATAGGGCTTGATCATTATCCTCTGTGATTGATTGCGAGGTCCGGTGACTTCGGACAATGTTCTCGGCAGGTATAACTGCTTCAATTCCGCAGGCTAAAGCGAAAGGCGTTTTGCCCGTTGAATTTCAAAATGTAGTTCGATATGACCATAGGATGCTAGGAAGTTTGTACGCCCATAATGTTAGTGTTAGTGTCCTAGAGACAATCCACTGTAAGGACATAATGCTCAGATAATATTCAATATTGATTTAATATTATTGTTTATTTAATATTAAATATATGGCGTTGCACTTATTATAATATTATGTTTGATTGTTTGCATTGTTCTTACCTGTGTTCCCTTGAGTCACTATTGAATTGAGTGTGTGAGAACTCAGATGACCTAAGCATGATTCTCAAATGGCCCCAATCGAGGATCATCAAGAATGGAATATTGATGATACAATGGAGATTGGTGTGCGATCTGCATCATACTCTTTGAGAGTGTAGTAAGATCTCACTTACTACGAGATACTAGGTATCTCATGATGGATGCACAAATACCTTAGAGGGTATTGGTATACCCATTCGAGAAACCGTTTGATGTCGTTCCACTATATGTGTCTACGGGTGTCTCGGTTAGTGGGAGCGATGAGATACTCTTTTGACTTGAGGTTAATACGCACGACATGTGTGGAGTGATGAACTTTGACCATGACCGACACTTGCACCCTTCCATGGGTAGATATGGTTTGGATTGGGTTCATCACGAAATGCATGTGCGTGGTAGTTGAGCCAAGAAAATGATTCATTCCTCAAAATGGATTTAGAGAGAATACTTATCTTCTCATCGTAATTGGATCAAAGTCATTGGCCAATGCACGTCAACTTGGACTTTGTGACCAAGTGTGACATAAGTGATCAATTAATGATTAGAGATAAATTGATTAAGTTATTTGAATAGACACTTCATCATGTTCAAGGCTTAATCGAGTATTCTCGAATGAAATGAGGAAATCGTAATAGCCCATGTTTCAGTTACAGGTAGTTGCACATTTTCTAGCAACGTACCTCATATATTGAGAATGTCTGATTTATTGTCTAGGATTCAATTAAGACCATTAGTTTGACTAATTGCTCGATATATGAGGGCCTATGGGTCACACAACAAGTAATGGTTGTTTACTAATTATAATTAGTTGATTAAATGTTAAATTAGATTTAATATTTAATTTATGGAGAAGTAATTAATAATAGATTAATTTGGAATTAATTATTATTAATGTTTAATTAAATTAGATTTAATTAAATAAGAATTCCCAATAATAATATTTGGAATATTATTGTAGGATTTAATATATATGAAAATAAATCGTAGAGATTTGTCATATATGAAATTTAAATCCGTAGAGATTTATATGTGGGAAATAAATCTAAGAGATTTATTTTATTAGGGATTTTTCCTAATAAAGGTTAGCTTAAGATTTAAGTTGGGTCTCTCCTATATATATGAGCTCTTGGGAATTTGTAGGTTCCGAACGGGTTTTGTGGGGGTTGAAGTCTAGAGGGGAGGGGTGAATAGACTTCAAAACTTTTTGTGAGATCAGATGTAAAGTAGCAAGTAATTCTGATCAGAGTGCGAGTGAAGCAGTATGAACTGATATCCGACTTACTGATCGCTTGTGAGAAGATCAGTTCGGCGTCTATCAATTCAACTGTTGGTGCGGAAGATAAGTTAACCCGTGTGAAAAACCAGTTTGCTCAAATCAGATTCTGAATGATCTATTTTAAGTCAGATGACAAAGTGTCAAACTGATCAGATCAGTTGCTTGATGCAAATCTGATCCAGACTCAAAATATGCATGTAATATTAAACTGGTAGTGTGCAAAGTGTAAAGCAGGTAAATCAGAAAATGCACAACAATTTTTTATAGTGGTTCGGACAACCTGTCCTACGTCCACTCTTCCCTATCAGCAGGGGCACCAACTTAACCAACTTGGACTTAGTTTAATGTTTTAGTCCAACACAGTACAACAGATGTTTCAAGAGTTCTCACTCAACCGATCCCAGAAATCAGATCTAGAAACTCTAGTCTGAAATCTTGCTAAACAAACTTAACCTAACTTTGTGGGTTTGGGTATAAGATTTGTTTTGTTCTAACTGGAATTCTATCCTAGTATTTGAGTTGCCTAAAGCTAAAGGATAAAAATTCTATGCTAAGAACTTTATGGGATGAACACTTCGAATAAATCTTGAGTTGTGTTCTTCGTGCGGAAATCTTGCTTGAGGTTGAGCTTGATAATAATTTCCGTAACCTTACAAGGAAGGTTGATCCCATATTTATAGGCACGAAATCGAACTAGCCGTTAGAGAGCAATTCGAATTTCGGTCTATTTAAGGAAGGATTGCAGGCTTTATTTGACGTGCTCAGAGGTGGCATGACCGAAAGCATGCAAGCTTATCCTTTCTAGCCGTTATACTCTGAAACGCTAGCCCTGCATTTTTCAGTTCCGTACGTGCGTGTCTTCTTCTCATTGGCTCATAAGTACACAGGGTTGACACTTGATTTTCCAACATGTTTGACGTTCTTCTTGTCTGAGTGATTTGGCTCATACTAGGTAGCTTAAAGTGGTTACCGGATTAAACTGACCAGATCAGATAAAGACTGATCTGTCTACCTGTAAAAAAGTCTTCTGATGTAATTTGTCTTAGCCCAACTTACTGATTCTTCTAGTTATCTGATGTTGGTCTTCTGGTTTTGATGTCTTCTGATCAACTTCGTGTCTAATGTTCTGCAAATCTGATCTTCTGCAAGACTAGACCTATTTTTATCCAATACATCAGCTGTCTATACATCTCAGTTGATCATCCTATCTGATATGTAAATCATCGATCGACTAATGTGTCCGATTGGTCCTATTACTGATTAGTTGCACATTTTCTATAACGTCTTTCATATATTGAGAATATCTGATTTATTGTCTAGGGTTCAATTAAGATTGTTAGTTTGACTAATCGCTCGATATATGAGGGTCTATGGGTCACACAACAAGTAATGGTTGTTTACTAATTATAATTGGTTGATTAAATGTTAAATTATATTTAATATTTAATTTATGGAGAAGTAATTAATAATAGATTAATTTGAAATTAATTATTATTAATGTTTAATTAAATTAGATTTAATTAAATAATAATTCCCAATAATAATATTTGGAATATTATTGTAGGATTTAATATATATGAAAATAAATCGTAGAGATTTGTCATATATGAAATTTAAATCCGTAGAGATTTATATGTGGGAAATAAATCTAAGAGATTTATTTTATTAGGGATTTTTCCTAATAAAGGTTAGCTTAAGATTTAAGTTGGGTCTCTCCTATATATATGAACTCTAGTCTGAAATCTTGTTAAACAAACTTAACCTAACTTTGTGGGTTTGGGTATAAGATTTGTTTTGTTCTAACTGGAATTATGTCCTAGTATTTGAGTTGCCTAAAGCTAAAGGATATGAATTATATGCTAAGAACTTTATGGGATGAACACTTAGAATAAATCTTTTTAGTTTTGTTCTTATGCATGTAATATTAAAGGCGGTAGTGTGCAAAGTGAAATCTTTTTATAGTGGTTAACAACTTGAGGTTGAGCTTGATAATAATGTTTTTCTCCTCAACCGATCCCGAAATCGATCTAGAAACCCGTAACCTTAAACAAACTGAAGGGGTTGATCCCATTTTATAGGAATTATGTCCTAAATTTGACTAAAAGCTTTGGATAGCAATTATATGCTAAGAACTTTATGGGATGAACACTTAGAATAAATCTTGATTTTGTTCTTCGTGCGGAAATCTTGCTTGAGGTTGAGCGTGGCTAATTTTAAGTAACCTTCTGAAGGTTGATCCCATATTTATAGGCATGGTCGAAAGCATGCAAGCTTGTCCTTTCTAGCTCGAGGCGTTATACTCCTTTCTACGCTATACTGCGCATTTTTAGTTAAAATGCGTGCGTGTCTTCTTCTCATTGGCTCATAAGTACACAGGGTTGGCACTTGATTTTCCAACAAGTTTGACATTCTTCTTGTCTGAGTGACTTGGCTCGTACTAGGTAGCTTGAAGTGGTTACCTAATTAAACTGACCAGATCAGATAAAGACTGATCTGTCTACCTGTTTGAATCTTCTAATGTAAGTTGTCGTAGCCCAACTTATTGATTCTTCTTGTTATCTAATGTCGGTCTTCTGGTCTTGATGTCTTCTGATCAACTTCGTGTCTGATCTTCTGCATATCTGATCTTCTGCAAGACTAGACCTATTCTTATCCAATACATCAGTTGTCTATACATCTCAGTTGGTCATCCTATCTGATATGTAAATCATCAGTCAGCTAACAGGTCTGACTGGTCCTATTACAATCTGTTTTGGAACTTCCATCAAAGCTAACTACAAATTTCCCAACAGAATTCATAATACGTGAGCTCATATTTTCTCCATAAAATCTCTAAGTTAGAATTTTCCTATCAAATTCATCTCGGGGATTCAATGTTGGCAGATCTATGCAAATTAGTAAACGACTGTTACGTGGATACCATAATTGAGGAATCTGTGTACGAATTGATGTACGAATTCTGTTTACGTTTACTCGTATTTAAATATGTAATTAACTGTTCGTTGTTTGTGAACTTTAATTTCTGCTGCGCATGTACTACGTGTTTACATGCCATTAAATTCCAATAGTAATTAAACATTAATAATACATTAAATTCCAACAGTGGTATCAGAGCTCTAGGCTCTTGTTTTAATTGCATTAAAATCTGATTTTTTGAATTTTTTTTTTTTTAAAATCAGTGGGGCACGGTTATAAGCAACTGCACCCTTTTGCTTTATTTGGTCATGCTCGCTTCGTCCCCTTCGTCTCGCCCAAACCCAAAAACTAGGGTTTCCTCCCTAGTTCGCCGTTGCACAGCATCTTGCGAAATCCTCGGCCGACGGTGCTATGCCGCGTCACTGAAAGCTAGTGCTGGGTACCGAGCCTCGCGACGGATGCGGAATCCCACAGTGCAATTTCCGATGCATCCTGCCCCGATCTCATCTTAGAGACACTCGATCGTTCTGCCTCGATTCATGGTGGTTCGCCGCCGATTCTCTACAATTTCGACTCTCGTCTCTTGAATGCGCTTGGGGCTTGGCCAGTGTGCCCGTCTCGATGCGTTTCAAGGCGGTGCGTCACCGGATTTGGGAAGAGTCAGTGGCGATGCGCTGCCGACTCGATTACTTCCCTGTGTTTTCTATTTGGTTTCGAACCAGAGCTCATTCAAGGGGGTGCGGCACCACGCAACCCCCTTCCGTTTCATCTGCAACGACGATGGGTCGCCTGCACGCTAGGCGTGGTGTCGGCGACCCACGTCGTTTTGCTGGCCGAATCTCATCGCGTCGCTTCGTCATCTCTGTTCTTCTTCGGCATGAACCTGGACTGTTTCGATTTTCTTGGTTCTTGGTTCGATTGAATAGATGAATTAATTTGATTAATTGTGATGAAACTTTGATTCTGAAACTTTGGGAAAATTCGGTGTTTGGATTTTCGGATTGGATTCAATTTGGAAGGGTGATGATGTAGGAGGATTGTTTTACAAATTTGATTTGAGACAGGCCCTCCCGTGCAAATTTTAGAAATTGCACCTGAGCCCTCAAGATTAAAATAAACAAAACTAACTTTTGGAATTTTATTAGATTTAATTCTGAAATTAAATTTGGTTGGACCAAAACGATTAATTGGATTAATTAATTTTAATAATCTTAAAATTGAATCTTTAATTGAAATTAAAATTCGTTTTAAAGGATTTATTAAAACCCAATATTAACCTATTTACCCGTTTAAATTAGTTAACTCATTTTATAGTCCGTATTATAATTGTTTGGGTAGGCGGCGCCCAATAATTGTCGGACCGTATTAATTGTTTGGGTAGACGGCGCCCATATAAGTGTTAGTTCGTATGAAATCATGTTTGGGTAGGCAGCGCCCAATAATTGCTCAAATGTGATGTAGATTAACATGTTGGATCTCGATTAAGAAATTAATACCCCGCCTTTAAAACGTTCCTCACTAAAATATGGTTTTTCATTAAATTGAAATGATGTCTTCCATCGAAATTAAAAGTAAATCGGGGATTTCGTTCCAATGGGTATTTAAGACAAAAGTCTTTTGCTCGGATCTACATTCAACGGGACTTTTATAGGGACACATAGTGTGGTTGCTTGATGGTTGTAAACCAACTTAACTTTGTTTCACCAGCCAAAGCAGGGAAACGAAAGTTAGGGGACATCCGATTGAACTGGGTTCAATCAACTAGGAGTTGCAGTTTTGCAATTGGTTTGCAGACCTACCAGTTATGCTATTGTGATATTCAGCCAAAGTAGGGATCATGATAGTAGGAATGTGGATCCTAGTCCATTACAATTTATATTTGATATAAATTCGCACTCTTCCGATGAGGTCGTTGTCTATGTGAAAATAATGGAGACAAATTAAACACTAAAGAAAGGCCATGTTATTTTGATTGTTGAATATTGATCATAGGAATTATGTGTTTTAATTCCCATTTTATTTTATTTCTCTAGGATTGTTGAAATGAATAACTTGTCATTGAGAAGCGTTTTGGAAACGAACAAATTGGCTGGGCCAAACTTTCTCGACTGGCACTGAAACGTTCATTTTGTGCTCAGGCAAGAAAAGATTGAGTACGTATTGGACACGCCAATCCCTGCTACCCCGGAGGCTGGTACTGAAGAGGCTGGGGCGTTTGACACCGCAGCTCAGAAGATGCATCAAGAGGATGCTTCCCAGGCTCAGTGTGTTATGCTACTCGGGATGACTCCCGAACTGCAAAGGCAGCATGAAAAGATGCTTCCCTTCGAGATGATTAAGCATCTGAAGGATCTCTTTGATTCTGAATCTTGTTCCGAGATTTATGAAGTGATGAGAGATCTGTTTAGATGTCGATTGTCTGAAGGAGGGAAGGTTTCTCCTCATGTGTTAAAGATGATTGGGCTTATCGAGAAACTTGGACATCTGGGCATTGAGCTCAAGACCAATGTTGTTGTTTATGCCATTCTTCAGTCACTTCCCGATTCATATTCGAGTTTTGTAGTAAACTTTAATATGAATAAGACGGAATCGACTATGCCCGAGCTGCATAACATGTTAAAGACCTTTGAGTCTTCCACTGCTAAGGTAAAGCACGTGCTCATGGTGAATGCCTCTACTTCTTCTGCTCCAAAAGGAAAGAAGAAGCGAAGGGGCAAGGCAAAGAAAGGCTCCAAGCCAAACTTCCTTCATCCCAAAGGTGGAATTCAGAAGAGAGAAATGGTGGATAAGGGTGTATGCCTCCACTGCAACTAGAAGGGGCATTGGAAGAAGGACTGCAAGGTTCTAGCAGCTGAAAAGAAGACACAAGGTGTCTCAGCCACTGGAACATGTATGTTTGTTATTGAGATAAATATATCCACAAATGATACTAACTGTTGGGTATTAGATACCGGTTGTGGCTCACACATTTGTACAAATGTGCAGGGTCTCAAGGATAGCAGGGCAGTTAGGCCGGGTGAAGTCGCCCTACACGTTGGGAATGGAGCAAGAGTTGCTGCTGAACGTGTTGGCATTTACGTTTTAGATTTACCCTCTGGTTTTAGACTTGAACTGAATAATTGTTATTTTGTTCCTTCTATTACCCGCAACATTATTTATGTTCCGATGTTGGATATTGAAGGTTTTTCCTTCCATTTTGCAAACAATAATTGTTATTTTTCGCTTAATGGTGATGTGTATGGAAATGCTCCTTTATCTAATGGTTTATACTTGTTGCATTGTAGATATAATGTTCTTAATATACAAAACAAATGACTCAAACTTAGTAATCATGAAAACCCGACTTACTTGTGGCATTGTAGGCTTGGTCATGCAAATGAGAATAGAATTGCAAGGTTAAGAAAGTTAGACTACTTAACCCCATTCGACTTTGAGTCTTATGGAAATTGTGAATCTTGTCTCAAGGGCAAAATGACTAACAAACCCTTCTCTGGGAAAGGGGTTCATGCCAAAGAAGTTCTAGAGTTGATCCACAGTGATGTTTGTGGACCATTGCCCACTCTAGCTAGGGGTCACTTCGGATACTTCATCACTTTCACTGATGATTTATCAAGGTACATATATGTGTATCTTATGAAACACAAATCCGAATAGTTTGAGAAATTCAAAGAGTTTAAGGTTGAAGTAGAGAAATAATTTGGTAAGAGTATTAAGACTCTTCGATCGGATCGAGGAGGTGAATACCTTAGCCATGAATTTACTGATTAAAGTTACATGGAATCCAATTTCAATGGACTCCTCCCGGAATGCCTCAGATAAACGGTGTGTCCAAAAGGAGAAACCGAACCCTGTTAGACATGGTGAGGTCCATGATGAGCTTCTCCTCCCTTCCGACATTCTTATGGGGATACGCGTTACAAACCTCAATATATATTCTGAATAGGATTCCATCCTAATCGGTTGAGCATACACCATATGAATTATGGTGTGGCAAGAAGCCAACTTTTACACATATCAGAACATGGGGTTGCCCCGTGATTGTGAAAAAGATGCTTACCGACAAGTTGGAATCCAAAGGTGAAACAGGTTATTTTGTGGGATATCCTAAGGAAACTAAAGGATATTACTTCTATCTACCTGAGAAACAAACAGTGATTGTTTCTAGGCAGACCAAATTCCTTGAAGAAAACTACGTCTTCAAAGAACAAGGCCTTAAGATGATAGAACTTGAAGAAATTCAAGAACCACAAATTAACAAGGAGACTTATGTCTTGTCAAAGCAACATGACAAAGAATCAGTGGGAGTATTCAGCAGCTCACATGGTGGAAGTTTATCACTAAGTGATCCTCTTTCAGCCAGTGGGAGCGTAATTGGAGTTGCATTGCCCGAGCAACGAACTCCAAGTAGGCTGAATGAGAACAACATAGTTCAAACTGTTGCTTAAGAGGCATCCAGAAAAGCTCAAGGAGCATCCAGAAGTGTCGCTCTTGAGGCCTCCCCGGTCGACGATGAAATCACTGTACCACAAAATTTTCACGATCAGAATGTGCAGCCTGAACAACCACAACTCCGTAAGTCCACTAGAGTTCGTAATCCGATCACCAGATATTATGGTTTCCTCGTGGAGGAACATGATGACGTGGAGATCCCGGATAAAGACGAACCTAAAACTTACACTGAGGCAACATTAGATGTTGACTCGAAGAAGTGACATGAAGCCATGAAATTCGAGATGGACTCGATGTACACCAATCAAGTATGAGACTTGGTTGAGTTGCCAAAAGGGGTCAAACCCATAGGTTGCAAATGGGTCTATAAGCATAAGACCAATGCAAATGGAAAGGTACAAACCTACAAGGCTAGGTTGGTGGCGAAAGGTTATAGTCAACGCGAAGGCATTGACTATGACGAGACATTCTCACCAGTTGCTAAGATCAAGTCCATTAGAATTTTACTAGCGGTAGCAACACATCTCGATTATGAAATTTGGCAGATGGATGTCAAAATAACTTTCCTCAATGGCAACATTGACAAGGAAGTGTTTATGACTCAACCGGAAGGTTTTATATCGAAGCCAAAGTCTAATCTTGTGTGCAAGCTTAAACGATCCATTTATGGATTGAAGCAAGCTTCTAGGAGTTGGAATATCCGATTTGATGAGTCTGTCAAATCATTTGACTTCGTCAGAAATTCAAAAGATTTGTGCGTCTATCGGAAATGCAATGGGAAGAATATTGTCTTCATAGTTGTGTATGTCGATGACATACTAATTATGGGAAACAATATCCCATTCATGCAGTTCGTGAAATAATGGTTGTCAAAGACCTTCATGATGAAGGATCTTGGTGAAGCCTGCTACATCTTAGGGATCAAGATCCATAGGGATAGATCCAAGAAGATGTTGGGGCTGTCACAATCCACCTACATAGATAAAGTGTTGAAGCGATTCACAATGGAGAACTCTAAGAGAGGTTCTCTACCGGCGTCATGGGATAAAGTTTTCTAAGAAGGATTGTCCTTCCAAAGATGCTGACATCCTTCACATGAAGAACATACCATATGCATCCGCAATTGGGTCCATCATGTATGACTTGCACTAGGCCAGATGTGGCCTCGCTATCAGAACCACTGGTAGATACCAACATAATCTGGGTGAACCTCACTGGATTGCTGTCAAGAACATTCTCAAGTACCTCAGACGTACTAAAGATTATTTCTTGGTCTATGGAGGTCAGTCATAACTAGTTGCTACTGGTTATGCGGACGCAAGTTTCCAATCTGACTGTGATGATTACAAATCTCAGTCAGGCTATGTATTCACTCTCAATGGTAGGGCGGTTAGTTGGAATAGTTCCAAATAAGAGACTATCGCGGATTCAATAACTGAAGCTGAGTACATTGCTGCGGCAGAAGCTGTCA
The DNA here is from genome assembly GCA_037126765.1 of Stenogyne calaminthoides. Taxonomy (NCBI): domain Eukaryota; kingdom Viridiplantae; phylum Streptophyta; class Magnoliopsida; order Lamiales; family Lamiaceae; genus Stenogyne; species Stenogyne calaminthoides. The sequence goes on from JBBCBC010000010.1 coordinate 3,187,396, forward strand.
AAGAAGCTGTCTGGATAAAACAGTTCTTAAATGAACTAGGGGTAGTTCCAAGTGCCAGCAGTCCAATAAAGTTGTATTGTGATAATACTGGTGCGGTTGCGTAAGCTAAGGAACCGAGATCCAATAACAGAAACAAGCATGTACCGAGGCGTTATCACTTGATAAGAGAGATAATCGCTAGAGGAGAGATATAGTTAGAATGTGTCCCCATGGAGGATAACATGGTCGACCCCTTCACCAAGACTTTGAGTGTTCATGTACACACTAGACATTTTTATGGTCTAGGAGTTAGACATGTAGGTGATTGGCTCTAGTTCAAGTGGGAGATGGTTAGTGTTAGTGTCCTATAGACAATCCATTGTAAGGACATAATGCACAGATAATATTCAATATTGATTTAATATTATTGTTTATTTAATATTAAATATATGGCGTTGCAGCCTAATCAAAAAATAATAAAATATGGTGTTGCACTTATTAGAATATTATGTTTGATTGTTTGCATTTGTTCTTATCTGTGTTCCCTTGAGTCACTGCTGTCATTGAGTTTGTGAGAACTCAGATGACCAAAACATGATTCTCAAATGGCCCCAATCGAGGATCATCAAGAATGGAATATTGATGATACAATGGAGATTGGTGTGTGATCTGCATCATACTCTTTGAGAGCGTAGTAAGATCTCACTTACTACGAGATACTAGGTATCTCATGATGGATGCACAAATACCTTCCATCCGAGAAACCGTTTGATGTAGTTCCATTATATGTGTCTACGGGTGTCTCGGTTAGTGGGAGCGATGCGATACTCCTTTGACTTGAGGTCAATACGCACGGCATGTGTGGAGTGATGAACCTTGAACATGACCGATGCTTGCACCCTTCCATGGGTAGATGTGGCTTGGATTGGGTTTTCATCACGAAGTGCATGTGCGTGGTAGTTGAGCTAAGAAAAAGATTCATTCCTCAAAGTGGATTTAGAGAGAATACTCATCTTCTCATCGTAATTGGATCAAAGTCATTGGCCAATGCACGCCAACTTGGACTTTGTGGCCAAGTGTGACATAAGTGATCAATTAGTGATTAGAGATAAATTGATTAAGTTATTTGAATAGACACTTAATCATGTTCAAGACTTAATCGAGTATTCGCGAATGAAATGAGGAAATCGTAATAGCCCATCTTTCAGTTATAGGTAGTTGCACATTTCCTCGCAACGTACCTCATATATTGAGAATGTCTGATTTATTGTCTAAGGTTCAATTAAGACCGTTAGTTTGACTAATCATTCGATATATGAGGGCATATGAGTCACACAACAAGTAATGGTTGTTTACTAATTATAGTTGGTTGATTAAATGTTAAATTAGATTTAATATTTAATTTATGGAGAAGTAATTAATAATAGATTAATTTGGAATTAATTATTATTAATATTTAATTAAATTGGATTTAATTAAATAAGAATTCCCAATAATAATATTTGAAATATTATTGTAGGATTTAATATATATGGAAATAAATCGTAGAGATTTGTCATATATGGAATTTAAATCCGTAGAGATTTATATGTGGGAAATAAATCTAAGAGATTTATTTTATTATGGATTTTTTCTAATAAAGGTTAGCTTAAGATTTAAGTTGGGTCTCTCCTATATATATGAGCTCTTGGAAATTCATAATACGTGAGCTCATATTTTCTCCATAAAATCTCTAAGTTAGAATTTTCCTAGCAAATTCATCTCGGGGATTCAACGCTGCCAGATCTGTGCAAATTAGTAAACGACTGTTACGTGGATACCATAGTTGAGGAATCCATGTATGAATTGCTGTAAGAATTATGTTTACATTTACTCGTATTTAAATAAGCAATTAACTGTTCGTTGTTGGTGAACTTTAATTTCCGCTGCACATATATTACGTATTTACGTGCCATTAAATTCCAACACATAATCCCTTTGAGTCATCGAACCAAGTCTTCAACGTGTGTTTGATTATCTTGTTTACGGCTTCGATTTGCCCATTTGATTGGGGATGGTATGGAGTAGAAAATAACTTCACGATCTTCCATTTCGCAAAGAAAGCATCGATCTCAAACCCGTCAAATTATTTCCCATTGTCCGAGATGATTACTTGCGGAAGGCCGAAATGGCATATGATGTTCTTCCAGATGAAACGGATGATCTTCTCTTGTGTTATGGTTGCCAAAGGTTCTGCCTCTGCCCATTTGGTAAAGTAATCTACCGCGACAACTGCGAACTTCGAACTTCCTGGGGCTTTTGGGAAGGGACCAATTAGGTCGATCCCCCACTTCACAAATGGCCACAGGCTATAGATGGAGGCGAGCTCTTCCGGAGCTCGCTTGATGGTCGGGGTAAAGATTTGGCATTGGCAGCACATTTTCGCGTATGCGATCGCATCTTTCCTCAGAGATAACCAGAAATATCCTTGTCTGATTGTCTTGTAGATGAGAGACTGACCTGCGGTGTGGTTTCTGCAATCTCCTTTGTGGATTTCCTTCAGAATTACTCGGCCTTCTTCCAGTGTGATGCACTTCAAGAGTGGCAGCGAGAAACTTCGCTTGTAAAGTTGGTCATTGATTATGGTGTACCTCGTTGCTCTCAGTTGCAATCGGCGAGCTAGGACCTTGTCCTCTGGTAGTGTTCCTTTCTCGATGTACTCTTTGATTTCAATCATTCAATTGTTCTCCGGAGTTGTGATCTGGAAAACTTCTATGTGAGTGTTTGATGGACTTACTTGATTCGTCCAAGTTATTTCCTTGACGTCGATGGCAATGCGACCTGCTGAGGGATGCTGAGTTTGGTGACAGCTATGTTGTTCATGTATGCAGCACCTTCCGATGTGGTCAGACGAGCTAGAGCATCCGCCTGCGTGTTATCTATTCGCGGTATCAACTCTATGTGTATTTGTTCGAATTTTTCCATGAGATCCTTGGCTATTTGCTGGTACTTTACCATCTGTTTGCCCCTTGCTTCATACTCCCCCGACATCTGACATACGACCAGCTGAGAATCGCTGTAGATTTTCAACTTTCGTACACCAATGGCCATTGCCATCTCCAGACCGTTTATCAATGCCTCATATTCTGCTTCATTGTTGGAGGCGTGAAAATCAAAACTTACGGCCGTGGTAAAGGATTGTTGCTCGGGACTGATTAGGACAACTCCAGCCCCAGCTCGGGTGCTCATCAAAGATCCGTCGACATATAAAGTCTAGGGGACTTCGATTGCTTCTGATGTCTTTTCTGGGAAAGTGAGCTCGGTCAGGAAGTCAGTGAGGACCTGAGATTTGATTGTTGTTCGCAGCGCGAATGTAATCCTGAACTGGCCTAACTCAATGGACCATTTCAACAATTCGTCTGTGTTGGGAGATGAATTTAATAAAAGATATATGATTTTGATTAAGATCCCAAAACCCCTGAGTATGACATGTTCAGAATGATCTTGATAGTTGAGTCAGGATTCATTTTTAAAGTATTCAGGATGTTATCTGCAAAAAGTATAGTCAGCAGATATAGATCAGGATAGGTTCTGAAGACTCAAAGAACTCAGTATGTTTCTGAAGAAACTGAAGTTTCAGTATGAAACTTAAGTTTCAAGACTTCGATAGAGGGAAACAGAATCAAGACTTCAAATAGAAACCGAGTATCGAAGACTCGATTAATGAAATTGAGATACTAAAGACTCAATGTGATCTTTGAGGAATCAAGACCCAAAGATGAAGACTCGATTATATCGGTCAAGATATCTGTAAAGACTCAGAAGACTCAGAAGACTCAGAAGACTCAAGACTCAAGACATCTGAAGACTCGAAGACCACAAGACTCGAAGACTCAAGACGCAAGATCAAGATCAAGATCAAGAATATCAAGGCACAAGAATTATCAAGACTCGATAATGTCTTGAATGCTCAAGATAAACTGAATGTTCCGAGGCACCAATATATCTATCCGAAGGATGCAACACTGAGAAGATCGTGATTCCTTAGAAAATAGATATTTGCCAAGATATTCAAATGCAGACAAAAGGAACTAAGTCAGAAGTGTTGTTAAGGTTATATCAAACTCGGAGTTTGTAACCAAAAGAGCCGTTGAAGGTGTCTACCTTTAACTGGAAACAAAAGTCAAAAAGAGAAAGACAACAATCAGAGGTCCCCGAACGAAGTTTTAGTGAGGGAAGTCTAGAGGGGAGGGTGAATAGACTTAAAAACTTTTTCGTCTTGATCGGTGTGTGGGCGAAGCTTTGATCGAGTCGCGAGTGAATTAGTTTGGGCGATAACCAAACTTATCGATCGCTTTGAAGCGGATCGGTTCGGTAACTATCAGTTTAATCGATGTGTCTTGGAAGCTTAAGTTTTACCCGTGTGAAAAACCGGTTTTGATAAATCGATTCCAAGATTAATCTTTTAATCAATTGATGAAGTGTCAGTATGATCGAATCGAAAGCTTGGTGCTAGCTGATCTCAACTTGGAATATGTATGCGCTTTAAAGGTTGTGTGCGATTATGTGAACAGTTAATCAAAGCAGTAGTGGCACACAAGATTTATAGTGGTTCGGACAAACCAGTCCTACGTCCACTCTTCCCTATCAAAAGGGGCACCGACTTAACCAACTGGGACTTTGTTTTATGTGTAAGTCCAACACAGTACACCAACTAGATGTTTAAAGAGTTCACACTCAACCGATCCCAGAAATCAGAACTAGAAACCCTAGTCTGAAATCTTGCTAAACAACTTAACCTAACTTGGGGGTTTGGGTAAGATTGTTGAGGTTCCAACTATGAAATCTTTTCTTGCGTATAAGTAGCCTAATCAGCTAGATGAAAAGATTTCTATGCTAAGAACTTATGGGATGAACACTTAATAAAAATATTCTTCTAGATCGTGTTCTTGTGCGGAAATCTGAAATTAGCTTGAGCTTCTTGATTGTTAGAAGTTTTTGTTCGTTATTTCCGTATCTCACTCTAAAGTGTAATCCCATATATATAGACCTTGAAATCAAAAGAGCCGTTGGAGAGCAATTTGAATTTCGTGCTATATTTGGTAGACTTGCGTGCTTGATGTGACTAACCGAGAACGGCATGGCCGCAAAGCGTGAATTTGTACTTTGTAGCCAAGTTCTGAGAGGCAAAATCAAATCCATAATTCTTGGCTCGATCATCGTGTCTTGTTCTTATTGGATAGCGGACTTACTTTTCGGTCTTTGTTCCTCCAACTAAACTTGACATTCTTCTTGTTCAGATCATAGACGTATGATCAGGTGAAACATCAGATTTCACCTGGTGAGCTGACCTGATCAGTCTGAACTGATCAGTCTACCTGATAGAGTCTTCAGATGCCGGTTGACTTAGCTTCAACTAGCGAACCCGATGATGTAGGTCTTCCGTCCGATTTTTGAGTATCCTCGAGTTTGAGCTTCATGACTTCAAATTGAGATATCCGACTAGATCGGATCGATCGATCTTCTGTTCTTTTCTAAGCGTTCCTACCCGTTGGATATCGACTTGTTCTTTTCGAGTCTTCGGATCGACCTATACATATTGAGTTCCCCCTCAATATGTGACCTATCTATTACATCGATTGTTCTATACAAATAATTATCAATTTGGTCTCCTATGCGAGTAATATAAACATCGATCGGTAATGTGTCCGACCGTTCGTCTATTACATGTGTTGTTGGAACTTTCATCAAAACTATAAATTTCCCAACAATTTCCCCTTTTGATGAAACCAAAACACTTAGAGAAACCAAAACAGTTGATAAGAAATAGAACATTTAAGAGCATGTAATCAAAAGACAATGAGACTTTGTCTTAGGATCGTGAAAAAAATAAACTTTTCTCATTAAAGAATGATGATTACATGTTACATCGAAAAGTTTGAAAATAAAAAAGCGGTGATCCCGAAAGTCTTACGATTCTTCACTCTTTGGGCTTGTATCCTTCGGCATCTCTTTTTGATCTTGAGGAACGTTGAAAATCGATAAAGTTTCCATTTGACATCATCGGTTTCTTTGAGGATCGATTATTCGCGTTACGCTTTCGGGATGTCAAAGTAGAATCTTTGAAATGCCGGTCTGTCGAATGAGCCATCTGCCTTCTTCGAGTACACGGATGATCATACTCTTGGCGAGTTATTTTTACATTGATCGGTTTGGCCTCATTCTCCGGATACTTGAAAAATCCGGGTATTTATTCTCTAACCATTGAGAATTCTTCATCGAGAGATTCTTCTTGTGGGACAAGATTAAGAACAAAGGCATCCGAAGCCATTCACTTACGATCTTGTTCCATTCCTCAAATTTCTTAGCATCTTGCGCAATGTTTTTGGGATGATCTCATCAACTCTTTAACTTTGGCGGCTTAGGTTACAGTACGGATTTTCCCGCCCTTCCTTTCTTCACTCTCAAATTGAATTTCTTCTTGATTTTTTACGCCTCTGTCATTTTTTACGCCCTTCTTTTTTCTTGGCATTTTTCGGCTTCTTCCTATATCCTCTCTGGACATCTTTTCAGCCCGATTTTTTGTCCGTCATGCGTATCTGGTTGGGTTCTTCTCCGAGTTTGTGATGTCCCTTCATCGGTTGGTTTCTCACTCTGTCCTTCCCCTTTTTTGGTTTGATAAAAAAGAGTAGTGAGGTGGGAGGTCGAGAAACCAAAGTTATTGCGATCGTCTTGTTGAGATCTCGCAATGAATATGCCTTGAGGTTGAGCGATTAGATTGTGAATTGTTGTTATCGGCTCCGTCTTGGCCAGATTCCATAGCGATGAGAAGTGTTGTGATCAGCTTGTCAAGTTTCTCTTCTGTCAGTTGTAGCGTGTCAGTGAGCATCAGAAAAGAAACTTGTTGTTTATCCACTTGAGTCAGTTTGGCATCAACAGTTTTTATCAGTTCGGCTGACGCAGTGGACACAGTTTGGGAGAACTGATCTTTGATTGCCCCAATGTGGGAAATGGCTGTTTCCCTTTGATCTTTTATTTCGTTGATGGCAATTCGCCTTTGATCAGCTATTAGTCCCTCAACTTCTTCTCTCAGGAGATCTTTGAGACAAGATCTGATCTCCTGAAGTTGATCAGTAGTGACGTGTGATGTTGGAACGTTAGTTGTCACTTGATCTGGTTCAGTTGTTTGTGCCTCCAGTGGTTGGTCATGAACTGCAGCACCAGTTCCACTATCATCGGCAGCTCCTGCATCCTTCATGGTGGCATCTGCTTCAGGAGTTTTGTCAGCAGTCTCCAGTTCGTCCTGTTCCGGCAACCCTAGCTTCCTGTGGATCAGAGCTTTAACAGATTTTGCAGTTATCAGCTCAGCTGGTGATCCCACTTTTTCAGATTTCCTCATGTCCGAAATCAAGTCGCAAACTCATCTGCACCGCCCATCTGTTCTATAATTATTATGAAGTCTGAGAAGCTTTTTAGTCGAAGATCTCTCCAGGTGAGGATCTCCAAAACTTCCTCTCTTATGGCAGGTTGGGCGACCAGTTCCGGATACAGCTCATCAATCTCTCTTTCGATTCGCATTCTGATCACTTTCCCCGTTATGATCTTTGTTGATCTGGACTCAGGGATTGTCGGTCCAGATTCAATTTGATGAGGTATAGAAGGTTCTGGTTGTGCTTGAGTTGGCGGAAGTTGGCTGATTGGTTCGACTGCGAGAGGTTACTGCTGTAAGCAGTGCTTCATTTCCTACAAATGTAAGCTTTACGGTTCGCGAAATGTGATTTCGGGTTAAATTGTTAAGGTGGAGGGATAGGAGAGACATGCTTTCGGCTGAGCCCGTTATTCTCGGCGGTGGGGCAGGTTGGAGCTTGAGGAGAAGGAGATTGATCGGCTTGTGCTTCTTCCTCAGAGTGATCTGGCGAGCTCTCAGCTTGAGCAGCCTGCCTGTCTGATGCTTCACCTGATTTTTGTGGTGCAACAGACTGTTCTGGCGCTCCTTCTTCATCTGACTCATCTTCTAACATCAGAGTCATGGGAGCTTGCTTCGCCTTCTTCGGCCTCTTCTCCTGGGCCTTTACCAATTTTCTTTTCTTCTTCTTGGGGGCATCTGGTGGGCCTTCTGGGGGTCCTTCACCAGTTTGAGCTGATTCGCCCGCATCTGGTGCAGAAGAAGTTGCCTTCTTGCCTTTTCCTTTCTTGGATTTTGGGGGGGTCGGTCGCATATCATCGTCCGGTGGCCCAAAAATGACTGAAGTGACTGTGAGAAAGCCTTTATAGGCCTTCAGTCCATTTTGTTCCCATTTGGCCTTTGGCAATTTATCTTGGAGGATAACTGCAACCTTGTTGAGATTGCTGATCTTCTTTGTCAGACACACCTGCCTCCACTCATCTACTCCAAATTTGTCATGTTCCTGGAGCAGAATGGCCTTCAGGAACCCGTGCCAATTGATGTTCTTCGCTTCATCAATTATTGCGACCATCTTTATCTGATTTGACCGATGTAATAAAGCATCGGGCTTTGAATCTAATACCCATTATTGTTTTTGACAATATGTCAAAACAACAATCGGTATTTTAAACGAGCATTGGCCTGACAAAACCTGAAGTATGATGTTTGTCAGCCTCTCTGAAGAGCTCTTTTCTGATCAGCTCGTCTTCGGTCTCCCTGTAATGGGCAGGCGAGATCCGTCCTTTGGGAAGGCTGAACAGACGGGTTATGTCCGCGTTAAATCGATCTGATTTCTTCGCTTTGATCATCGAAAGTAGCTCTTCCCCGAGCATCCAGATACTCTTAAATTCCTTAGGAATTCTAGAGCTTCATCTTTGCATCACCGGATTGCGTGAAGAGTATAAAAAATTTTTCAAGGCACCTTTTTTCTAGAATTTGCTCGACCTCCATGGATTCCGGATCCCGAGTGATATTGAACTGTACGAACTTATCATCCACAATCCTTTTTGTCAGTTCCGCATAGATGCACATAATTTTGCCCATACCGTAAGTGATCATTCACAATCTACAGATAAGATAGATTTGGTTAGAGAGTTGTGCATTAATACAAAGAATATCACACAGCGGAAACTAAGAAGCAATAAAGCATAACACAGTAGAAACATTTAAGATCAATGGATTTACAAAGAGGCATCAAATAAACATATATTACCAGATTCTGTTTTTCGAAAAGATGATTTTGAAACTTAGGAAAACACTTTGAATCTGAAAGGAGTAATCTGGAGTTTTCAGAGAATAGATCGCAAGTTTGTGAAATGGAAAACTCGGGTGCATTTTTTGATGAACTTTATAAAAGACGAGGAGGAAAGAAGAAGACACGATTTTGAAGATCAACCGTTTGAAAAGATTAAACGCTCCAGTTAAAAGCGGTTTTGATCGTAGGGTCGGGAAAAACGCGTCTTTAAAAACTTTTGGATTTTAAAAAGCACGTTTAATAGCGGTTAATACATGTACCCCGTCCGCATTAAATGATTTGCGAGAGAATACGTCACACGGATAATGGGTGCGATGGGGTAAACAATATCCGATAAGATCCGATAAATAAGTACGAACAAGAGAAAAGAAAAAGTGTATCCGGTTGGTGATATTGTAATCATCAATACTACTTGTCCATGTTGATTTCACTTGTTGATCTTAGTATTCTGCCCTAAGCCTTAAAATTTCCCAACCGATCCTTTTAACCGATCTTCTTCACTTTGCATCCGATTTGTTGAGGTTTCGAGCTCAACCGATCTTCCTTGAATCGTCGATTTCCTTCGATCCTCCTTTATTAGTTGAAGTTCCCCCTTCAACCGATATTTCTATTTTTCCATAGATCGATGCATCCGATTTTTGTGGTTTTAAGCTCACCGATCTTCCTCATCCGATCAAACTTTGAATGTATCGATTTTGATTGACCTAATCGATTCTTCTCGGATCAAGTCAATTCTTGGAATAAGTGTTACCGCCAAAAACTTAGTCTAGAATAGTAGTCTCTATTCCCTAAGTTGGCCTTGATTTGACATCTTGTAATTATCGTGCGAATCTTTCGATATGTCAATCCGCCGTAAAATTTATCGAATTATCGATCGCGTGATTCCTACATTTGTCCTTTTTGGTCGATTTCTCTAAAAGGTTTTGAAAATTTGAATTTGCATTTGCACCCTTGCTTGGCCTCTATAAATTGGACCAATTATTTTACACAACATAACCCATTCACCATACTTATTTTCTTTGTAAAATCATGTATCCCGTGAACCCTTATTTCGGTTAAAATTAAAAAATATTTTTACCCCTTTTTCAATGAATTCACTTCTCAAATCAACCCTTTGCGTCCCTTATTGTTGTTTTTTAGATTATCGTCAAAGATTTCACATCGATTGTTGCAAAAGCTTCTCTACCACCATGGGCCGGGCTTTCTTTATTTAAATCGAGAAGACACTTCTCCTAACCGTATGCACCTTTTGTGTCTATCGTTATGGCGTAACTACCATCAACAGACTTAGTCCGAAAATGAGCGTGTTATGCGATATGCGATCTTGATCGGTCAACAAGCGATCTTCGCATATCACCACACCATTTAACTTTTTGGAGAGCCCAATTGACTCTTCCTTAGGGCTCCTGGCTTAAAAATCCTATCAAGGCCGCTGTCGCTCCATTTTTCTTGATCTTCAGCCTCTGCGAGCGCCTTGATATATTCTTTTCTTTAAAGCCTCTCTCATCCTTGTTAAGTGGGGGAAAATGAGAGCTTCAGATTAAAATCTCTCTCTCTCCCTGCTCCACTTGGGTTAGGATGAGGGTTTAGGAATTATAGATTTGGGGTTTAGGGTTAGGGTTTTTGGTTATTACTAATGTACTGACCTCCGGGTCCTTTGTACTTGTATCTTGTAATGTAACCTGACCTTCGGGTCTTTATCAATGAAAAGTTCTATTATTCCATTGTTTGTGTAAAATTCCTGTATCTTTATGCGATTTTAAGCTTTAGTCTTGTGAATATCACTTGTAATGAATATCAGCTTAATCGACTCATAAAGATGTAAAATAACCCAACTGATTTAATCAGATATTCCTTTTTAAAATGAGCGTTTCCTTTAATCTGATAAACCTTAAATCTGATCAGTTCCTTTAATCCTGATAATCCTCAGAGATCGATCGATTTCTCATCGGTTCCTTGATGATCTTACGATCGATTGAGATACCAAACTCAACTGATTTCTTTCAACCTGGTTAGTCTCTTAACCAGCTGGTTCTGGAGATCATTCCGTCAAACATTTTAGGTGCATTTTCTCCAAGATCCAGAAGTCCTAGCTCATTGCATAATTCTCTGAATCTGATCTCAGCTAGTGGCTTGGTTAGAATATCAGCTTTCTGTATGTCAGTATGAATCTTTTCCATTCTGATATTCTTCTTTTCAACATGATCTCTTATAAAATGGTGTTTGACATCCACATGCTTGCATCTTGTGTGTAGAACGGGATTCTGAGTGATTGCAATAGCACTATTACTGTCACAGAAAATAGGTACATTGTTAGCTTCAATGTTGTAATCCTCATTTGCCGACTAAGCCGTAGAAGCGGTTGGGAACAACGACTTCATATGACCATATATTCTCGCTTGATAGTAGATGTCGCAATCGATGTGTCCTTCTTTTGAAACCACGAGATCGGTTTACTTCCTAAGAACCGACATGTTCTGAGGTGGATTTTTTCATCAATTTTGCAACCTCCATAATCAGAATCAGAATACCCACTAAGCTCTAGATTATCATCTGATGGGTAAAATAAACCAAGATTTACCGTCCCCTTCAGATACTTAAGAATCCGCTTAGCTGCTTCTAGGTGACTTATCATTGGATTTGCTTCAATCGGCACATACACCTATCTTGGAGGTTATATCCGGTCTGGCGGCGGTCGGTATAGTAGAGATCCAATGAGAGCCCTATATTCCTTCCGATTTGTTTTTTCGACCATCCTCATCCGGATCCATCTTGAATCCGGTCATCATAGGAATTTTGGCTTCCTTACAATTTTGAACTCCAAACTTAGCCAATAAATTCCTAGTGTATTTTGCTTGGCGAGATGAATATCCCTTACGCACTTTGCTTTACTTGAAGACCAGTAATTAATTCATCCCCCATCATGGACATCTCGAATTTCCCTTGCATCGGTTTCTTTCAATCTTTCACATAGACTCTTGTTAGGAGATCCAAAGATGATGTCGTCTCGTGAGATCTGAACCATCGAAATATCTTTTCCATCTTCTATTACGAATAAGGTTACGTCCCCATTGTTCCTTTAGTGAACCCACTATTGATCAAGAACCGAGATAGTCGTCATACCAAGCTCGAGGAGCTTGTTTGAACCATAGAGAGCTTTTCTTAAACGGTACACTTGGTTGCCCTTTTCAAAGCACGGAGGTTGTTCGACATAAACTTCTGTGCTAGTACCCGTTTAAGAAAAGCACTCTTTACGTCCATCGATACCACATGAACCCTCGTAGGGAAGCATCGCCGAAACGGCCGAATGGCTTCTAAGCGGCGGCGGTCTGCAAAGGTCTCATCATAATCAATTCCTTCGATTGTGAATACCCTTTAGCAACAAGTCTTGTCTTATTTACGGTGATGACGTTTTCTCATCTCTCTTGTTCTTGAATACCCACTTCCGTGCCAATGACGTCTTGATGACTTGTCTGCATCTATCGGTTCCAAAACTTGATTTACGAACCTGTTCCGACTCTTCTTCGCATGGCTAGGATCCAAATTTTTGCGTCTTGTAGAAACTTCCTCTATTGTTGTTGGTTCCTTCATAGGCGGATAACTTGACAATACATGGCACTTTCACCAATCGATATCTAGTTTTAACTTTATCGGATGGGTCTCCGATGTCGGTCGGTTGGATGGTAGTTATCTAGGTCCTTCCGTTACATTTTTGCGTTTTGGAGATCATCGTCCGTTTCTGATAAAATTTCATTACTAGCGATTGGGAGTGGTGCAGAGTTATGATCCACTTGATAAGAACAAGTCTCAGCTGATGTTGGACTCATCATGTCTTGATGTCGTTAAATGGGAACTTCAGATGTTCCCCCGAACCGGATGGTTCGATTTGATCTTATCTCACCATCGAACTCTTCATTGATAGTTTTTGTACCTTAGGATCCGAATGATCCGGTGAATCAATTAGATCCGGAATGTATATCGTTCTGATTTTACGATTCTTTTCCTTGATCGTTAGCTGATCCATTTTCTGAACATCAGGTTCTTGTTGATCAGGTACATCTTGTTCTGCGGCAGATTTCTCTTGATCAGAAGATGCTTCATCAAAGACTACATGAGGTGTTTCTTCCACAAGTAGGGTTCGTCTGTTGTAGACCCTGAAAGCTTTGCTAGATGAGGAATATCCTAGAAATATACCCTCATCTGACTTGGCTTCAAAAGTCTTCAACTGACTCTTCCCATTGTTGTGTATGAAGCACTTACACCCAAAAACATGGAAGTAAGAGACACGAGGTTTTCTGTCCTTCCACAGTTCATAGGGTGTTTTGTAGTGAGCCTTAGTTAGAAGACATCTGTTCTGAGTATGGCATGCGATGTTGATTGCTTCTGCCCAGAAACGGCTTGGTATCGCATGTTCAGCTAACATTGTGCGAGCAGCTTCTTTGAGAGTTCTGTTCCTCCGCTTCACTTTCTCCATTTTGTTGAGGCGTCCTCGCGGTTGATGTTTCATCTTTGATACCAAACTTAGAGCAAAAATCGATAATAAAAGAGTTCGAAATTCATACCTTTATCGATCGATTTTTACTACACTCGACCCCTTCTCATTTTTGTAATCGTTTTAGCGGCTTTCGGTATCTTCGTAGTCGCCTCATTCTTCTTGTGTAAGAATATAACCCGTAAACTTGGAATAATCATCCACGATTACTAGAGTATATTTAAATCCATTGAGACCGACCGTATAAGCTCGGTCCGAATAGATCCATATGAAGCAAATGCAGATTACTCTATTTGGATCTTGGTCTGGAATTCCCTTGAATGAAGCTTTGACTGTTTTCCTTTTCGACATGCAAGATACATATACGATCCTTTGAAAATACTTCATTCGGAAGTCCTTCTACTAGAGACATCCTTGCTTATTTTGTTAAGAGTTTTAAAGTTCGGATGGCTCATTCTTTTGTGCGAGCCAACTACTACTTTTGGAACTCTTGACAATTAGGCATCATTTCTTGGGCAAATTTGTTCCAATCACCGTGTAGATTGTCCCTTTCCTTGAACCGATTAGCAAAAATCATTTGAGTGGCTCGATTCTTGATAATGCATTGATCGATTCGAGAACTCAACACCTTGAATCCGTTGTCGCAGAATTGTGAAACCGATAATAGGTTGTGCTTTAGACCTTCGACATACGAGACTCCAGTTACTTGTACATCGTCATTCTCTAAGGTTCCAAATCCTTTGGTATAGCCAAAGTTATCATCACCGAAGAGTACACGCGGGCCTTTCTGTTCTATGTAAGAGCTGAGGAGATGTTTGCTTCGATCATGTGCCTTGAGCATCCACTATCGATGTACCGGATAGTTGCTTGCACACCTCCTTTGTTGGCGGACCCACGCGAACCTGCAATCAGATCAGGCTTTAGGTACCCCTTTTGGATTGGGTCCTGAGGGGTTAGGATTAGTTTTGGGAAGCCATACAAACAGAGCACTTCTATTGTGATCAGTTAGATTAGAAGGCCTGATTTGTCTCCCATACCTGTCAACATAATCATACATCTCTTTATATGCTTTCTGTTTTTGTATGATTATTAGTGTGAACCTTGGATGAATTAGAAGATTTGGGATTTTCCTTTTACGTTTGTCTTCTTCTTATCGATGTGGTTCGGTCTGTGACCCTAGATTTACGATTATAGGGGTAGGTACATTTGCTACCATTAAAAGATTCATATCTTTTTAGGCATAGGTGGTTTTTGCGTTTACGAAGCATGCTTATTAGGCGGTGACCTTGATTGGGCCTCAGTTGTACTTCCCTTTTTACGGTTGTCTTTTACGATTCGACACATTGATTAGGTTGAGGTTTCTTCAGAAGAACTGGGTTCTTCTGTTGATTTCTCGGCTGATGCTTTACTAGTTGGGGTCCATTTATGTTCCCCTTCTGGTTAGGCACCTGCCTTACATGCTCAACTGGTCCTTTTCCCTTTCTCTTGGCGTCAGTGCAGGCGATCTGCGCTATAGTGACTGGCTTCTCCACGGTTGAAGACGCTCCTTGATCCACCGTTCCTTTCCTTCCGGTGAATCACTCGTCTGTATGACCTATCAGGTGATTTCCCTTTCTGATAGTAGTCTGAGCTTCTTCTATCTGATTGGTTATCTCTTCCTTCCTCCGTCTGACTATCTCTTTTCCTTTCATCTCTGTGATCCTTGATCATCGATTTGGTTCTTCTGGGAGATCTGTTGGGTGATCTCCTATCTCGCCCCTCGGTATGTTGATAGTCCTTATAGAATCTTCGATACTTACCAAGTTGGACGTTTGATTTCTCAAGCTTTACGTAAGCGAGAGATCTTACTTTGACTCACTATATTCCCCACAGTTTGTTGGCCTTCGTTCTCTATTTTTGTTGTTTTAAAAAGCAATCGATTTTGAAGTTGAGGCTTCAATGGGCACCTCATCTTCATCCGCTTGTCCTCTCTCAATCAAATCGAACTCGTGAGCTTTAAGGCTCAAGAACAAAATTTTGCTTGGCTTCATTTTTGAGATGTCTTGGCAATCCTTGATCACCGTGACCTTCATATCCCACTTCTTGGTGAGAGACCTTAGAATTTTGTAGTTGATGTCTTTATCGGACATCTCTCTACCAAGTTCTCGAAAGCTTGTTTATAGACATTGTAATTCTTCCATCGAGTTAGTTGATGGTTTAGTTTAAAGATCTTGATTTCTCGAACTTCACCAGTTAAACTTGTGTAGAGCGGTTGTCTTTTATATCCGCTCATTTCCTCGCGTATTTTTGACGAGTATCCCACATTGCTTTCGCAGATTTGAGATACTTAATCTTTTCTTTGGTGACCTTATCCATTGTTTTCATGATAATATGCCTTGCGATAGTATCTAGAGTATCTGATTTCCTCTCTTCTCGCATCCATCAAAAATTTGGGCTTTTTCGTACAAGACTTCCCTGGGGCAAAGTCTCAGATCTCCTCCGATTGCCGGGGTTGTCGTAATAAATGATGATGGGTCCTCTTTTCGATGACTTCCATCATTCTCCCAACCGATTGAGCCTAGATGGTTGGACATATATATGGCCCAATCTGCATACTCATCGATTGAGAACTTCGGCAGATCATGATACATACCGAGGTGTTATCCATCTTTGAGTGATTTTGGAAAATGAATGAGTTTTAAAAACGGTTTTTCAAGATCGATTCGATTGACCACAAAGATTCTTCCTCAAGAATCGATGATACCTGAGTCGATGGTGCAGAGAACCAACAAATCGATACCACTTGTAGGTCCCGAACGGGTTTAGTGAGGCGCGTGTCTAGAGGGAGGGGTGAATAGACTTCTAAAAACTTTTTCGTCTTGGTCGGTGTGAGGGGCGATTAGCTTTGTCGAGTCTTGAGTGAATTAGTTTGGGTCGATAACCAACTTCTTGTCCGCTGAAGCGGATCGGTTCGGTAACTATCGGTTTAAGCGATGTGTCGAAGCTTAAGTTTTACCCGTGTGAAAAACCGGTTTTGATAAATTAGATTCCAAGATTAATCTTTTAATCGGTTGACGAAGTGTCAAGTATGATCGAATCGAAGCTTGGTGCTACCGATCTCAACTTGGAATATGTATGCGCTTTAAAGGTTGTGTGCGATTATGTGAATAAAGTTAATCAAAGCAAAGATGGCACACAAGATTTATAGTGGTTCGGACAAACCGGTCCTACGTCCCACTCTTCCCAATCAAAAGGGCACCGACTTAACCAAGCTGGACTTTGTTTTATGTGTAAGTCCAACCACAAGACACCAACTAGATGTTTAAAGAGTTCACACTCAACCGATCCTTAAAATCGAACTAGAAACCTAGTCCGAAATCTTCTTAAACAACTTAACCTAACTTGGGGTTTGGGTAAGATTGTTGAGGTTCCAACTATGAAATCTTTTCTTGATATAAGTAGCCTAATCGGCTAGATGAAAAGATTTCTATGCTAAGAACTTATGGGATGAACACTTAATAAAAATATTCTTCTAGATCGTGTTCTTGTGCGGAAATCAAATTAGCTTGAGCTTCTTGATTGTTCAAATGTTTTTTGTTAGTTATTTCCGTATCTCACTCTAAAGTGTAATCCCATATATATAAACCTTGAAATCAAAGAGCCGTTGGAGAGCAATTTGAATTTCAGTGCTATATTTAATAGACTTGCGGTGCTTGATGTGACTAACCGAGAACGGCATGGCCGAAAGCGTGAATTTGTACTTTGTAGCCAGATTATAGAGGCAAAATCAAATCCATAATTCTTAAAGCTCGATCATCGTGTCTTGTTCTTATTGGATAGCGGACTTACTTTTTCGGTCTTTGTTCCTCCAACTAAGCTTAACATTCTTCTTGTTCGGATCATAGGCGTATGATCGGGGAAACATCAATTTCACTGGTGGTGACGTCGATCTGAACCCGATCGATCTACGATAGTCTTGGATGCGGTTGACTTAACTTCAACTAGCGGACCCGGATGATGTAGGTCTTACGTCTGATCTTTGAGTATCTGAGTTTGAGCTTCATGACTTGGTGAGATATCGACTAGATCGGATCGATCGATCTTCTTTCTTTTCTAAGCGTTCGGCTGTCCGGATATCGGCTTGTTCTTTGAGTCTTGAGATCGACCTATACATATTGAGTTCCCCCTCAATATGTGACCTATCTATTACATCGGTTGTTCTATCTGATGATTATCAAGCCCGGTCTCCTGTCTGCGAGTAATATAAACATCGATCGACCAATGGTCCGATTGTCCTATTACATGTGTTGTTGGAACTTTCATCAAAACTATAAATTTCCCAACAAACATTTGTACCATCATTTCTTGACATGATGAAGGAATCATTTGTCAAAAAAGATGTCAGATGTACAAAAGTTCCAGACTGCAAAAAGTGAAGACCGGCTACATGAAAGGCTATTGCCTAAAACGTGTTAGGAAGTTTCAAACCCTAAATATAGTCGTTCCTCACACACCATAAGAGGAAACTCACGAAGTTATCTCTCCAACGGATAGTTTTCAAGAGTGACCTTGGTGTATGCCTATAAATACTGGTGACCCTCTACATTGTAAGGTTACGGAAATTTATCTCACAAACTCAAGAGCTCAAACTTATTATCGCAAAAGTTAAAGCACTCGAAAAACTTAGAATTTCCCAAGTGCTTCTATATTGAAGAGAGCTCACTAAACTAAGCCTAGCTTGATAAGATTTATCCAAAGCTTAGTCGAGATATCCTAACCATTTGCATTGTACTTCATTGTAAAGGATATCTCATCCTAGTTGGAAACCAACCGAGAAACCCCATACCCTTGAGAAGGTAGTTGGAGTGTGTTTGTTGGTGAGAAGAGTTGTAAAGAGTTAGTAAACTACGCGGAGTAGTCAAAAAACTCTAGAGGAGAAGTTAGTAAGCTCTGAGGTAGTCCAAAGCTTGTTTGTGGTTGAGTAAGTAAACTACGGAGGTAGTCGAAAAGCTCAAGGTCGGGTTGAGTAAGTAAACTCGTGGAGTAGTCGAAAAGCTCGGGGCGAGTTGAGTAAGTAAACTCTGTGAGGTAGTCGAGAAAGCTCGAAGTCATTAGTGAATTTCTCTCGAGGATCAGAGAGAGTGGATGTAGGAGCTTGAGTCTCTGAACCACTATAATTGTTGTGTTGTTTATTGCTTTCTTTATTTGTGCTTAACTGTTGCATTGACTCGAATTTGAAAGCATACTTTTCATTGATATTCAGTTGGAATCAATCCACTGAAGTTGCATAACTGAATCACAGCTTAATCACTATTCCATTCAGGAAGGTTTTTAAAGAAAGCTTAAAACAGTATAAACTAAGACCAACCATTCCGCTTTGACATCTGAGTAGCTAGAACAGATAGTTACCAAACTGAACTTACTCTTCTGAGGGTTCAGTAAGTTAGTTATCTGATCCAAGTAACTCAGGATCTCTGACACTCAGGACTCAGTTGGGATTATCTGAGGTATTTGAAAGCGACTTCGGGATCACTTGTCTCGATGAGACTTTGACTCGAGAAGCGATCTGTCTTCTCGAACTTAATCTTGAGGATTATCGACCCAAAGTGACCTCGATGAAAAAAGTTTTAAAAACACTGAACACGTGTATTCCCCCCCCATACACGTGTAAGACTCGTTTGCACCGAACCAACAGTCTGGTTGTATCTAGTCGGTGTAATACTTGCCTTAGTGGCATGGTGGTTAGCACCTCTATTTGGTGGTCGAAAAAGTACTGTCGAAGTTTCCGGATGCTCATGATCAAGGCATAGGCGAGCTTTTTAAGTGGTGGGTATTTGAGCTCGGCATCATTCAATATCTGGCTGATGAAGTATATGGGCAAGTGGAATTGGCCTTCTGCTCGGACCAACACCGCGCTGAGGGTTGACTCTGAGGTAGCCAAGTACAGAAAGAGCTTCTCTCCCGGGATGGGCTTAGCTAAGATTTTGGGGTTGGAAAGATATACCTTGAGCTTTAAGAACACGGATTGGCACTGTGGGGTCCATGAAAATTTTCCTTTCTTCATGGCTTCGAAGAAAGACTTGCACTTGTCCCCCATTCTGGACACAAATATGTTTAAAGCTGCGAGACATCCAGTTAACCTTTGGACCTCCTTGATGTTGCGAGGTGGTTTCATATCCATGATGGCCTTAATCTTTATTGGGTTGGCTTCGATACCTCGCTGACTGATGATGTGGCCTAAGAATTTGCCTGATCCGACCCCAAAACTGCACTTCCTGGGGTTTAGCAGCATGTTATACTTTCTTAGGATGTCAAAAGTTCGGGCGAGGTGGCCCAGATGGTCTACGTTCCTCTCGCTCTTCACAATGATATCGTCGATATAGACTTCCATGGTTTTTCCTATCTAATCGGTGAACATTCGATTTACCAATCGTTGGTAGGTTGCTCCTGCGTTCTTTAGACCAAAAGACATTCTTTTCCAGCAATATACATTTTTCTCTGTTAGAAAAGAGGTATGTTGCTGGTCATCTTCGTGCATGGAAATCTAATGATACCCGGCGAATGCATCCATGAAAGTCATCATCTCGTGTCCAGTGGTGCTATCCACGAGGTGATCGATGTGCGGCATGGGAAAATAGTCCTTCGGACACTCACTCGTTGAGATCGGTGAAGTCGATGCATAACCGCCAAGAGTTGTTTGCTTTCTTAATCAAGACTGCGTTGGCTATCCACTGTGGATGGTCCGCTTGCTCAATCAATTTATTATTTAGTAGCTTTTTTACCTCCTCGGCCAAGACTGCATATTTATCGGGGTCGAACTTTCTCCTTTTCTGGGACACCGGCCTCTTTGTCGGATCGATGTTTAGCCTGTGACATGCGACCTCGAGGTCGATGCCGATCATGTCTTCATGCGACCAAGGGAACACGTCTAAATTCTGCTTGAGAAAATCTATAATCTGAGTTCACTGGGTATTTGGCTCCCGATGGTTATGCTCATTTCTGGTCGAGCGGGGTCGACTGGTATCATTTTAAGTTCCTCGATAGGAGTTGCTCGTTGGTCGTTTCTTTCCATTCTTGGTTCAAGACTGTATTCTCACTGGGCGGGGTCTATCTCCATTGGCTCGAAACCGAGGCGAGATTCTAAATCTATAGTTCATGCGACGTACCATCAGCAGAATTCTGAACTTCTTTCCCGGCCATCTTTTCTTGGTTGGATGTTTCTTCGGCTATGGCATCGACTTCCATAGGTGTTTCACTTTCTTTTATTACATCATCTATTTCCTTCTTTCCGGGGTGGGATTTAGTTCGTACAACCTTGTCCCACCTCGGGTTTCCTACCAAAATAAAATGCAGAATTTAAACTAACACAGGTGTAAGTTAAACATTTTCTTGCAGCAATCTGGTCACCCTTAATGGTGCCGATCTTCCCATCAGATCCGAGGAACTTAATACAATAGAAATAGGAAGAGACCGCAGCCCCGAATTCGTGCTCGAAAGGCCTGCCGAAGAAGGCGTTGAAGTTCGAAGGGATGTCGATGATCACAAAATTGAGCTGCCTGGTTGCTTTCACCTCGGTATCCAAAGTTGAGGTGATTTCCACTGACAGACAGATCATTCTGTAGGCTTCGACGAGCTTACTTCCAAATCCTTGGATCCCGACCTCGCAGGGCTCGACGTAAGAGTGGAAATCGCTAAGCAGGTCTAGTGTCTTCTTGAAGAGGATGTTGCAGAAAGCCCCATTATCAATCATGATGCGATGAACCAAAGCCCCCATTATTATGGCTGAGATCACGAGTGGGTCCCAGTTCGGGTAAACCACTCCATCTTTGTCTTCCTCGGTGAAGGTGAGTTGCTTCAAGTTCGGGGCGATGGTGTTGACTGGGAGGCAGCTTAGCATGACATTATCAAGGGCACACGACGTTGGTTGGATAGGGAAACTACTGGGAGGAAACCACCGAGGGCGCCCTCCTGGATTTGCGGACCTCGCCTACCCTGGTCGAGCTGATTTCCCAGTGTTGTCACCTAAATTTTACATCTAGGGCTACAAACAAGTAATATTTGAATCCTGAATGAAAAATGTAAAGAACAAACGAATTTGTTGACCCAGTTCGTCAGGAAGGACTACGTCTGGGGGCATACCAAGCCAGGACTATTCTACTATGATTTTCGTGTGTATTTTCGTGTCCTTTTTCTCTTGGGGTTTATCCTCTATTTATAATGATTACAATGTACAAAGATAAAAACCCTAATGGACCATTTAATGGGCCTTCTAAACAAGGAAATACAAGATACACTAAATCTTCGCCCGGATCTTCAATAGATATGCAAGATCTTCTATAACAAACACCGGGAATCTCTATCTTGATCTTATTTCCTTGCTTATCTTCGCTCTAATAAGTCTGCCGACCTTGCTCATTGAACGAACTTGAGGGAGGTCGCCCGCTCAGGCGAGCTTGGTTCGTCTTCTTCCCGTACTGGCCGACCTCGCCCATAAAGCGACCTCGGGGAAGGCTGCTCGCTTAGGCGAGCTCGACTCATCTTTGCTCGTTGCTAGGTCACCCTTTGAAGGTCGACCTCAGCATCTCGTACTCTACATCTGAACTCGGTTCTAGCCACCACAACATCACTATTTGCCACGTCATCATCATTTGCCACGTGGCTGTTGGCTGATTATTATGGTTACAACAATTGCCCCCAAGAGCAGACTTCGACTTTGTTTGGAGGTCGGTCTTGTTCTTTGCTTAAATAAGACATCTGATTTTCACCCTTGAGGTTGTATTCTTTGCCCCTGCGCATGCTCTGAATGCCTTCATGAGGTCTTGATTGTTCATACTTCGATGATAATATTTCTGGTATCAAGTTTGGATCTTCAACTTCAGACTTGGGTATATTTTACCGGGCTCGATTCTCCCTCGTGCCCCTGAGCCAGGGGGTTATTCATCTGAGGTGCTTATCCACCGAGATTAAGCTCGTCGAGAGGATGGGCTAGTCGAGAGTCTAAGTCAGTACTCGTACTTTGAGGTGAATCTCTCTGTGTGAGTCTTGTCTGTGCTGTAACTTTGAGTTGAATCTCTATGTGCGAGTCTTTTCTGTGCTCGCACATTGAGTTGAATCTCTATGTGCGAGTTTTTTTTGTGCTCGCACTTTAAGTTGAATCTCTTTGTGTGAGTCTTTTCTGTGCTCGCACTTTGAGTTGAATCTCTTTGTGCGAGTCTTTTTTGTGCTCGCACTTTGAGTTGAATCTCTTTGTGCGAGTCTTGTCTGTGCTCGCACTTTGAATTGAATCTCTATGTGCGAGTCTTTTCTGTGCTCGCACTTTGAGTTGAATCTCTTTGTGCGAGTCTTTTTTGTGCTCGCACTTTGAGTTGAATCTCTTTGTGCGAGTCGTTTTTGTGCTCGCACTTTGAGTTGAATCTCTTTGTGCGAGTCTTTTCTGTGCTTGCACTTTGAGTTGAATCTCTTTGTGTGAGTCTTTTCTGTGCTTGCACTTTGAGTTGAATCTCTTTGTGCGAGTCTTGTCTGTGCTCGTCGATGACCATTTCTGGCCGAGCGGTTCGCTACTTGATGTATCTAGCCTTTAGGCCTTCCATCAATGAAACTCATTTTTTTTTCTACCTTTAGCATGCCGACTTGATTTCCTTATGCGACTTTAAAGTTGCATATTTTCTTGTCGTCTTATTTAGATGCGGCTTATTTACAAACTTTGCTTAGTCGTCTTACAAAGTCGGGGGAGGACCGCACCTGCTAGGGTGGCGATCTCGCCGCCAGTATGTCAAAAGTCGTACCTCGGGGGTTCGATGTTTACTCATGTGACCTCCTTCTGTTTAACACCCAGGAATTTTGAAAAGAAAGGTAACATTTTATTTGACTTGGCCAAACTAGTACAATGTTGCGACTTCTGTTAGCTCATGATAGATAAAACCAGTGAATCTTGCCGAATAAGCGGCCGAAGAGGGGGGCAAGTCGACGTCGTATAGGCGGACAAAATCATCACCTTAGGAGGCGTAATACCGATGCCGAAGAGGTGGGCAGGTCGATGTCGTATAGACGGACAAAGTTATCGCCTTAGGAGGCAAAATGTTGGTGCCGAGGAGGTGGGCAGGTCGACGCCGTATAGGTGGACAAAGTCATCGCCTTAGGAGGCAGAATGTCGACGCCGAGGAGGCGAGCAGGTCGACGCTGTATAGGTGGACAAAGTCATCACCTTAGGAGGCGGAATGCCAGCGCCAAGGTGGCGGGCTGGTCGACGCCGTATAGGCGGACAAAGTCATCGCCTTAGGAGGCAGAATGTCGACACCGAGGAGGCGAGCAGGTCGATGCCGTATAGGAAGATAAAGTCATCGCCTTAGGAGGCGAAATGCCGGCGCCGAGGAGGCGGGCTGGTCGACGCCGTATAAGCGGACAAAGTCATCGCCTTAGGAGGCGGAATGTCGATGGCGAGGAGGCAGTCAGGTCGACGCTGTATAGGCGGACAAAGTCATCATCTTAGGAGGTGGAATGCCGGTGCCGAGGAGGTGGGCAGGTCGACGCTGTATAGGCGGACAAAGTCATCGCCTTAGGAGGTGGAATATCGCCGCCGAGGAGGCAGGCAGGTCGACGCTGTATAGGCGGACAAAGTCATCGCCTTAGAAGGTGGAATGCCAGCGGCGAGGAGGCGGGCAGGTCGACGCCGTATAGGCGGACAAAGTCATCGCCATAGGAGGCGGTAGTGCCATGGTTTGTTTGACCATTTGAGAAAATTCTTTGGGAGAGAGAGATTTAGGTTTAAAACTCCTTGAAAATTATAAAGATATTATTATGAGGTCAGAAAATGTTTTCTGATATTTACTATAAAATTGACTCTTATCAATATTTGAAAATGAGACTTGAATTTTGAAATTATTAACAAGATCTTTCTCGATTTTTGTGGTATAAAACAACCTTGGAGATTTCTGAGGTTTTGCCCCCAGGATCGGGTTTTGATATCTGTTTGAAAACATCTTTCATGGATGCGCAAAGGTTTGGGATCCCTAGGGTCTTGCCCCAGGATCGAGATTTGATTCTCGTTTGTTTAGATCGTCTGTATCAGAGTGATTTGTTGTTTCAAGAATGTGAAAGAAGATTGGCACATAGGTTTATAGTCATTTCGGACTGTGTATGTTTATAGTCGTTCTGGACTGTTTGCCAGTGACTTGAATAACTTTTGCGACTATGAATCGAGCTATGTTCTTATCGTCTTATTGACATTGTGATTTAAATGAACTTGTTCTTTGTCGTCTTATGAAGTCATGACAAGAATCGAGCCATTTAGGTCGCGACCTCATCGACCTTGGGATTCGAAAGTCATTGCTACGAAGTGAGCTGGAGGATATTCTGAAATGTGACTTTAAACAAGTGTTTTAACTCGGTGTCAGCTTAGATTGAGATATTCATTTGATATGAAAAGGTCATCTTTCGAGGTCGTTTTATTGAGGTTACAACTCTCTTTGACTTGTGATTTGAAGGGCTTATTTGTCGTCTTACTTAAATTGTGACTTGATTGCCTTCTGGTTTGACCATCGCCCCTGTCGGGGTCGACAGGGTCATTTTTTGGAAGTTTGACCTTGTTGATTTGAGGTCGTCGGGTCTTGTTTGTTTGAACCGCGACTTCGTAATTTTGACGTTGTCGGGTCTTCTAGTTTGAGAATGCGGCTTTATGAATTTGAGTATTTTCCTTAATCGTTTGACGCGATGTAAGTTTGAAGTCATATTATAAGTCTGTTTCATCTGTGTGAGACTTTCGAGTGCTCGTAGATGAATTTTGTGATAGCCCATTTTCCAAGGTTTGTGCTATTAGCGAAAGGTAAGGATTTGAAGTTTGGTTTAAATAACCCTCCAAATTTAGAAATTTAGACATGCTAGTTTGAGTCTTTGAAGTTGACTATTGTTTTGGAATTAACTCGAATAGCTCGAGATATGAGCATATATGCCCCCGCCTTTTAATATTTGTGAATGCATGAACACTGGAACATATATTAAAAGGAAGTAAATAAAAGAACCTGATGTGAGTGGGCTAAAGGACTGCCCGTAGATTCTTTGAGTTGTCCCCAAGGCTTCGTGCGTGCAATTTTCCTTGCGATAGTCCCGAGTATTTTTTCTCCCAAAGAATAGATAGCCCGTTAGACATCAAGTTAAAGACATAAATATCTGTATATAAGACGACCTTATGTTTGTTTTTATAGTTGGCCGAAAATATTACTAATAAGTAATAATTCTGGCTCAACAATTTATTAGACAGGGCCCAAAAATATGGTTAATAAAATAAATTGCTAACCCAATAATTTATTAGCTGATTTGGGCTCATGAAGTTATTTATATCGGGCCCAATAGTTGAACACAAAGGCCACGGTTATAGACACCGCCCCTTTTAGTAAGTACACCTCTCGAATTAGTACACCATGTCTCGGATTAGTACACCCCCCTGGAATTTCCAATAATACTCATTCCTTCCCTACTCAGTTTTGAAAAATAATTTGAGCACCTCTTCCTCCCCAAAAAAGAAGAACCCGTTCTTGACCTAGAACTCACGCCGCCACCACCACCACTCACGCCATCGCCGTCAACACTCACCGCAACCGCTCACAGCCACCACTCGTCGTCGTCGCTCTCCACCATGGTAACAGGTAATTTTTTTCAATTTTTTAAAAATAACAAAGATTTGGACATGGATTTTTATTTTTTTATAATGATTTTAGTATGAAGTTTATGTATTACACATGTATTACGTTAAATTTGTTCTAGGATTGATGAACACACACAAATGTTTGTATTTTTAGTTTGAGTTCGAACTGGGTTTTTGGAGATACGCGTCGAGCCTGGTTTCTCGAAACTAGTTTGAAGTTTTGATTTTTTTTTCCGAAACATGATCAGTTTTCGAATTTTTTTTCCGAAAACTTGACTAGATTTCGATTTTTTTTTCCAAAAACATGACTAGTTTTCAATTTTTTTTTCCGAAAAACATTACCAGTTTTCGAATTTTTTTACCGAATTTTGGTTGAAATTTCGAAAATTTTGTTTGAAATTGTGATAATTTTTTGGTATTTTTTGTCGAACTTTTACCCAGTTTCGATTTTTAATGTTGAACATAAACTTCTATATGAGTTTGCCAAATCAATACACTGTACCATTACATGATATTTCCAGATCAATATATATGTGACAATTTCAACATTTTTTTCGAATCATTAGATAATTTTCAAATTATTTTGCTGAAATTTTAGTATAGTTTATTCTTCCTCACAAAAACATGTTTACTTTTTTCAGAGAATGATGATGAGAGGGTTTGCCCTACAACATCCAATAGAAGGAAAAATGTAGTATTAAGTCAAAACAAGAGAAAGAGGAAGAGGAATAAAATTGTAATAGGAGAATCGATTGCTCTCGAGGAAGAGGCAATGGTACTGGGACAGGAAAAAAATACAAAGGAAGAGGGAGAACAAGAGGATTTGAGAGGGGAAATGGGAGATGGAGAAGAAGAGGAAGATGATTTGGGAGGGGAAGACGAAGAAGAAGATAGTAAGGAAGAGGAAAATGGAGATGGAGAGGAAGAGTCTCCTCTGCTTCCGAAGGATCATGTTGCCAAACACATCTCTGAAGGACGTGAACGACCCGTGCTAAAGTGTCACAGCCATGTATGCAAACTTCTTAAATGGAAGTTGGATGATAAAGACAATCGCCCATTTCGGTCATATATTAGAGCGTCCAAACTCTTGAAGCTCAGAAAATCATCTTACAAAAATCCAAACAAGAATTTGATCGTTGCCTTTGTCGAAAGATGGCACCCAAAGACCAATTATTTTCACTTTCCTTTTGGAGAAATGACGATCACTCTTGATGACGTATATTGCCTCACTGGTTTACCAGTTGATGGACTCCCGGTGTAGTCTTCACATGAACAGAAACAGATGGGGAAAGAGGATTTGGTGGTCCTTTTGGGCTTAACAGCGACGGAAGCAGAAAATGCAATCAGTATGCATGGATCTTATGTGACACTAACATGGTTGAGGAAAACTTTTATGTCAAAGATGGATTCTAAATATGAGAATGAGATTTTGTATGCTGCTAGGGCCTATGTGTTATACACGTTTGGGACCACAATGTTTGCAGATAAGACAGGTTCTTCTATAAGTTGTTCATGGTTGGAATACACAGAGGACATGGTTGAATTTTCTAAGTATGCTTGGGGAGCCGCAACACTAGCCTATCTGTATAGACAGTTGGGTGAGGCATCAAAATTCAAAGTGAGACAGATAGCTGGTCATCTATCATTATTGGAGGTATTAGTCATTCTCTATTATTAAATTTTATTTCGTAGTCAAACTACATATTTAATTGGTGTTTTTTTTTTAGGCCTGGATTTATGAACACTTTCCATGCTTGATACTGCCTCCACAATCTGTCAACTTTGAATATCCTCAATCGTTGGCAAGTAAGTATGCACCTGAAGCTCATACGGGTGCCGATAAAGACCGTGTCATTTGCTTTAGAGAGAGTCTAGATGCACTCGTAGCAAGCCAGGTGAGAGTGCAATTAATAAATATATTTTTTCCTTATTCGCGTACTAAATTCAATTGTTTATGTTATTTACAGATTAGATGGACTCCATATGCTGCACTTCGAGATTCATATCCATTGCCACTAGTGTCTTACTATTATGGGTGCATCGTATGTGGAGACATAGTTGAGCCCTACATGACGGATTGGGTACTGAGGCAATATGGATATGTGCAGACGATACCCGAAAACCCTATTGCTGCAAAAGCACGTGCTAAAAAAGATGGTTCAACTTCCAAAAATACCAAGATTGTTTGGGGTGCAATGGCTGATTACTTCAAAACTTGGGATAGTCACGTAATCACCCAAGATAGACTTGGTGATGAGGTGAAACGCTCTTGGGATTGTGCTGATGATTACGTTGATTGGTTCCTCTCCAATGGCCACCCACAAGTGTCAACTTCGTCCACCATTAAGTTTTCTATACATTCAACTCAACCATGGGACAGGATTGACACAGTGATGGGTGAACTACAAAATCTGGTGGACAAATGGAGGTTCGATGAGCCATTGACCATTGATGCAACAATGAAAGTAGTGGTACGAGCCATTACCACTCTTAGGGGACCGGAACAAGCTGGACCATCTTCGCGTGAGGGAAGTGGACGAGACCGAGGTAAAGGAAGAGGAAGGGGTCGAGGCAAAGGAAAACATGGTTGAAAGAGGCATTTCAGATACTTTTGAACATTATGTGTTTGAATATTTTGGTGTTTATTTAGATGGATATTTTGGTGTTTATTTAGATGAATATTTTGGTGTTTATTTAGGCAGAGGAAAACATGGATATTTTATGTTTGATGTTATGTTGATGGATATTTTGATGTATTTTGGATTTATATTTGGGATATTTTGGTGTTTATATAGATGTATGTGTTCTGTTATGGATATTTGATGTGTATCTGTTGTTAGGATGTTTGTAATGTTTTGATATTTGTTCAAAAAAGTTATGATATGTGTGTATGTAAAGTTCAAAAAAAAAATTCTAAAAATGTCATATATTTCGAAAAAAAATTTTTCAAAAAAGTAATTTCGTTCGAACATTTTTGCCGTACAGTAGGAGAAATTCTGATATCTATAAAGTTCAAAAAAAATATTCGAAAAATGTCATATATTTCGAAAAAAAAAATCGAAAAAAATAATTTGTTTTGAAAATTATTTTCGAAAAATGTCTTTCATTTCGAAATTTTTTGTTGAACAGTAGGAGAAATTCTGATATTTGTAAATTTTCCATTGTTTCAACAATATACATCAGCGATAATATATCACCAATAAATACATTATCAAAATATTTATATCGATAAACAAAAGGTCAACCAAAAGATCTATTCATAATTTTTCATTCATAATATCCCCCACAAAAAATATTTTGAATATCCACCCAAAAGATCTAAACAAAATATCTACACGGCGTGGTATACAAAGATTCCCCTCCTAAAATATCCACAACTACCACCACAAAAGTTCACCTACTTAGTTTTATCTTCATTAAAACCTTCCTCCCAACCGCGAACAATAGGTTGCTTGATTTTGGCCCATTGGTGTATAATGGGCGGCAAGACACGATCGACACCAAAAAATACTTCTACAAAGTGGTTATTATTCACAAATGCAATGCACATATATCTACGTTTGTTAGGAACGGCTTTTCGCGATGGAAGAGTAGTAACTGACATTACATGCGCCAACGAAACAACTGCCACATTGTAGGCATTTGCAACCAAGTGTCCCATTTGCAGTAAAATGAACCAGTTTGGCTTATTTGCAAATTCGGTATAACAATTCAAAGCATCCATCACCTCTTGAACAATTTTCGGGTCCACTAATTTTTTTGTGTACAATTTAAGATTTTTGCTCAATTCAATTATGAGCTCCCATCGCATACGGTCCCAATTATCCTCCCCATACCCCAAGAAATTTGGCACCACCCGAAATCCACAATGATCGTCCCCCTTAATGTCTCTTATGTCAACCACGTATAATTTATATGCAAGGGGTATCAAATTCATGAAATTTGTTGTTTGTGCACTTCGTGTACGGCGACGGATTATCTGTACACCAAGCATAAACAAAATTAATGAAATGTAACAATAAAAATATATTTGAAGTATATAAATATTAATTACCGATTGTTTTTGGGGCTTTCCTTTCTTGCCAAATATAGGCGATGTGACCGTATCAGAGACATCGTACACAAAACCTTCTTGATCTACCGAACTTGCTTTGAACGACTTCTCATACTCGAACAAGCTCGGATCACGTTTCGTGGACGTATCATACTTTGCTTTCTTCTTGTCCTTACCCATGTAGGTCTCTTTACCCGTCCTAGGACGACCACGTGTGTTTACTTCTGATGGTTCAGTAAGATTAGTCATCTCCGGATTGGCTAGCTCCCGCATTTTTCTCAAATATAGCAATCTCTCCTCTTGAGAGTAACTATTATACACGACAACCATATCACCCACAACATCTTGAAAACGATTGTCCATGTCTAATTTGGGATTATTCTTAGTAGCAGACTCATAATCCAACTTTCTCCAAAACGAATCAAGGGCATTTATAGGTATCGGTTTGTCTGCATAAATGTATTCTTCAATCTCATGCGCGCACGGCAAACCATACACCTTTCTTAAAACGTGCTTACATTCTCTCGAATTAAAACCACGTGTTTTTATAACCTTTACCTCATCGAACAACTTATCCAAAGCAACAGTGGACACCATACATCGTAAATCGTTGTAGATGTTTGACGAGAATTTGTGTCGGGCGACATTGAGGTTCTTCTCGAATGATGTTTTAACCATAGTGTGACAAGCCTCCAAAATAGTGTCAATCTTCACCCAACAAGTCTCAAAATTTCCCATTGAGTTTCCGAGCATTTTCTTCAAAACGGAGTGCTGACTCTCAACCCTAAATAAAATAAACAATCAGGGTTCCTTTATAATAAAATAAATTATATACATCAATGAATACTATGAAACATACCAGTTGGATGTGGTGTTTCCATAATGCATGACTTGGTTCGTCCAAGCCTTACAAAACCTCTCCTTGTAGGGGTTTATCCAGTTATTAATCACATAACTCGCCGGAAGAGTATACTCTGAAAAATCAGTCTGTAGTTCGCGAAGAGCATTTTCAAATTCGTTCTCAATATTAGACTTCCAAACCTTATGGAACTGAGTATTGAATGTTTTCCACTCATTATTAGTTCCAAAATCGCTTTTGCAATTACCCAACACATTACGACAAATGTGCCAAGTACAGAGAAAATGTCGAGTACCCGGAAATATAGATGCCACAACATTCATTAATGCCTTATCCCGGTCAGTAACAATAACAGTGGGTATAGAGTCGTTACCCAACAACTGTCTCAATATGTCTAATGCCCAAATATAGTTTTCTTCCTTTTCAGCCATTAAATACACTGATGCAATGGAGAATGTCATACCTGTAGATGTAACTCCCACTATCTCCAATAAAGATAACCGGAACCTATTCGTCTTGTAGGTGCAGTCAATGAGCAAGACTTTTGGGAAAGCATGTGCCAATTGAATGGAGAAAGGATGTGCATAGAATAACTCTTTCAATGTATTTGTCTCCTCGCATCTTCGACTGTATTGAAAATATTTTTTCTCTACCAACTGACTCATTAAATATTGCAACTGCGAACGACCGGCATATTGAGTCACTCTATGCTTCTTCCTTGCATTGTATATATTTCTAATCGTCGAATGGTTTTGCCTATTTTCTTCTTCAAAGCCTTTAACACAGACTTTGGGGCAGCGTTCATTTTTGACATGTCAATAACGAACTTCTCCTCCTCGCTATTTAGGCGTCCTGCATAAGAATGCCCTTCAAGATTGATGGTTATGGGATGGTTATGATTCCCACACTTCACATCTAAAGTCCATTGAGACGTGGATATTTCTCTTCCCTTCAAAAGAAAGGGACATCCACATTTTTTAGTACACGTCCGTCTTCCCTTACTTGACTCTTCTTTATCAAAATCGGAATCATCATCTTCACTTTTTGTTACTTTTTTCTCCTTCTCTTTCCCTGTAGGAACGATCTTCCGCTTTTTCTCATGATATACACCTCTACGTTCACAAGCTAAAGAGACACTTGCCTTTTTCTTTCCACGTCCATTGTCGGACCGCTTCACAACAACCACTATATTATGCTCATTTCCTACCTTGCGCACCCATTGAAGTAATGCATCACGAGACTCAAAATGATCCATGGTCATGAACTCATTTGCTAGTCCATGATAATTTCACAATAGAGGAGATCACCACTTTGTTCGTTTGCTTGATCCTCATCATTGGGTTGTTTTGCTTGGTCCTCATGGATTGGTTCATTTGTTTCATCATCATCATTTCGATCTTCGTGCGCAAAATCAAAGTAATCATCTTTGATATAGTCATTATCAACATCATTTGGCCCCTCAATATATTCATCTTCATTAGGGACATCATCAACCTCAGCATCGTCGGCCAAATTATGTTAATATACAAGGAAAAAAAAAATATGAATTTGAACTCATCATACTATATTTCGAAATATATTTCCAAAATTTGTTAGAAAATTCGGAAAAAAAGTCGAAAATAATTCATAAATTCGAAAAAAAAATTCGAAAGTTTACAATATGTTCGAATATATTTTCCGAAAAACCTTAAAAAATTCAATGAACCAGATTCGAATTTTTAAAGTTCGTGAAACATAAAAGTAAAAACTTGTGAAACGTTTATGTATTCACATTATCCTACTTATACACTTTTATTCATTCAAACTACAATAATACTCTCGAAAATTTGTTACAAACAATAAAAATCATGCTAACATGTTTATAATTTAACCTAGGTTTTAGAAAAGTATAGAATACTTACATATATATATTTTGAACCACGAATTCGCACCATACTTGCAATATACACCAAATGCACACTAGATTTCAGGATAAATTTGTTCCATACTCTTAAATTTTTTCTGGTTAGGAACGACAATGCAACTCACCGTGAGTTTTTGTGTGTTCGAGAGGTGTACTTACAAATAATATAAGTTATAATAGTGAAAGGGTATTTTTGTATTTTTATTTGGCTGATTTAAAAAAAAAATTCAATGGTAGGTGTACTTACTAAAAGGGGCGGTGTCTATAACCGTGGCCGAACACAAAATAAACAATCCAGCAGCTGGGCCCAAAAGTTAGGCTAAACCAAACCTATTTGACTAGGGCGGCATCAACGGGAGGTCAAGCCTGTACAACCTGGTCCGCGTTCTTTCCAATGCCGAAATAGAAAAACATCAGCGTCTGATTTTCGGGCGTTGGAGATGTATTGTCACGGCGCGGCGCATCGAGGTGGCGACTCCACGTCGATTTGGGAGCGCCGATTCCTGGACACAGGCCCATATCCATCAGGTGCACACAGTTCATGCGTATGTGCGCGTCAGGCGACAACAACTGGGCCCGAAGAAGCAACGGAGGTGGTGGGTTTCTGTATGTGCAACGAAGGCGCGCGATGGCGATGCGAGGGTGAAGCAGGGGCCTCAATTCGGTGCTCTGCCTGTTTCTGGTTACAAACCGGGGGCGACGGTACTCTACTGATCATGAGATGGTTGGGCGAAGATATGGTGCTTCAATTGGGCATCGGGAGCGGCCCCGGTGCAACGCCAAGATGAACCGCTCGGCCCAACGCTGATGCCGCCATGATACATCTGCCAAACGCAGATGTTAATTCCAATTTCAACATGATTGTCGAATCCCAAGTTGCGAAGCGATCTTGTGTTCACAAAAATCTGACCTCTCTGGATTTTTGGTTCCTCGATCGCAAGGGTCTAGAGTTTTCGGTGGTTAACTGTAAAAAGTAATTAGGTGGTAGAGTATTGATGAGTGATTTTCTAATGTTTTTGTGAAATGTGGGTGTGTGTAAATCTGTCGTGCAGGGAAGACTGGATTTGATTTTTTATGTAAGGGGATGAATTTTTGGATGAACAGGGTGTTTTATCCGATTTTTATTTATGAGTCCTAACGAATATTCAGTGAAAATTTGGTATATTTTCCCACAGATTTTAATTAAATTGTTGTAACATAGATTTTACGTCTATGTCACAAACAAGTAATTAATGAATAACGAAGGAATAAATGACCGAAAGACATAAAGAACGAAAGAATTTGTTGACCCAGTTCGTCCAGAAGGACTACGTCTGGGGGCATACCAAGCCAGGATATTTTACTATCTTTTTCCTATGTATTTTCGTGTCCTTTTTCTCTTGGGGTTCGTCCCCTATTTATAATGATTACAATGTAAAATTTAGGTTACAACACCCGGGGGGGTGCATGTTGCTGATTTGGCTGCTGCCTTGGCTTGACAAACCCGTCCAACTTTCCTTCTTCTAATAACTTCCAAAGCTCCCTTTGCAGGTCGCGGCAATGCTCAGTGGTGTGCCCGATGGTATTGTGGTAGTTGTAGAATTTCCTCGGGTTAAGCTTGGAAGTGTCTTGAATTAATTCTCTGGCGGGTGGAAGTTGTTGTCTGCCCCTGATTGCATGAAAAATCTGGGCTGGATTCATGGTCAGCGTTTCGAGGAGCTTCACTTCGAGAGCATTGTTGAATGGCTTGAATGATCCCAGAGCTCGGTAGCTCATGGGTCCGGGTTTCCTGAAAGGCTTCTCAGACTTCGAATCTGGCTTTTTTACTTCAACTTTTACCTCGCAAGGTCGTTGCTCACCTAATCTCGATGCGAGTATCTCGACATTGGTGATCATAACGCCCGCCCTATATCAGAAATCGACATAGCTTGACGGGTAATCTTTGTTCATTATCTTCCAGAGTTTGGTTCCTTTCTTCAGGCCGTGAACCACCCCTAAAACCTTAGCTTCGTCCCCCAGCGGCTCCCCTTCCATGATGTGCCTATCTATGAGATCGATGTACGTTCGGTTCGATTCGTCGTCGAGCTGATAGATGTTCGCCAGATGTTGTTTAATTCCTTTGTGTAGGGTCAGCGAAGCGAAGTGAGTGAGGAACAGTTGGGCCATCTGGTGGAATGATTCCACGGAGGTCGGCGGTAGGGTGTTGAACCAACGATAGGCCTGGTCGGCTAGAGTGAGTGGGAAAAGTCAGCATTGGGTGGCATCCGTTGCTCCCATTGAGTTCATGTAGAAAGTGTACTTGCTCACATGATTGATTAGATTTGAGTCGCCATTGTATTACGTAATGGAGTTCACGTTGATATTGATTTGCACCGGGGCGAGCATGACTGTGGGTGATAGCAGTGAGATGGGAATCTTGGTGGTAAGGGGCATTCCTCCTTTGTTTGCCAATTGATCTTGGAGTTCTTTGATATTCTGGAGGACGATGGCCATTTGTGGAGAGTTATCCTGTCCTGCGACCTCGTCGCGATGGGGGTGAGGTGGGGTACTTATTTCTCGTCGGCGAGGTGATGGGTGTGATGTCGCTTGCGAGGGGATGTTGTTCTTTCTTGCGTGCTAGGTGAGGGACTTCGTTCGAGTCGATCCTTCACCGAAATTCTTTGACTGGGTCCAAACTGGGCCACTGACCCCATAAATGATCTTTCGGGTTCGGCATGGCCTCGGTTAGTTGGTTCGCATTCCTGGTGATGTGTTTCGCAACCTTTGTTCTGGCCATAGCTGAAACTTCCTGATAATAGGCGTCGATGAATTAGATTAGGCCCCTCGTTCGGGTTGCGGCGATACTCTCGAGATCGCTGGGACTGGTGAGAGTTTGCTTCCTGACTTCTTTCGCGGTGGGGCTCTTCCTCCATCGGGCCTTTCCCTTTCGCCCGAGCTTTTCGGTCTAGGTTTTGGCGCAGGTCGCCATGTGATTGCTCCATTTCGGCTTGTTTTCGGAGCAATATTGCCATGGCTTCATTGATTTTGCTCGGTGTTCGGATTTGCTCGAGCTTCTGAGGGACACCAGGTATGGGTCCCCCGACTTTGCGGTTGCTGACGGTCTGGGCGCCGGCCCCCGCTCCGCTGGAACGTTGTGGACCCGACTTGGCTCCACTTTTCGAGATGAGAGTTGCTTGAGACATATTCAAGGTTTGAGGATGATTTTGTAGGTGTGCAAGAATTTTTTATCGAAGATTCGTGAGGAATACTCCAATGAGAAAACACTAATACTTTAGTTCTATATTTCTTAAAGTGTACCCTCCTTCTAGCGCCAATTTTTGTGCACTAAAATATAGGGATTAGTTATTAAGATGTGGCTTAATGATCTTAGTGACACAAACAATAAATGTGGAGTTAAGATGGGAATTGATTGCTTATGATTGTGAAGAGAATAAATGTTCTTACATATGGTGAGAAAGTAAATGACAAGAGTTTTGGCTTGGGTAGGTATTCTCTCTCTATTTGGGGTCATAAATGCCCTCTATTTATAGTGTTTGGGAGAGTGGAGCTCACTCTCCCGAATTACAAGTACAAGTGAGCCAAAAGGTGCTCTGTGTTACATTAAATGCTACAAGACTGATATGACTTGCTTCTGAGGTCGTGGGGGGTCGCCCGAGGCATGTCAATCTCGGGCACCTCGCTGGGACTTCACCCTAGGTAATTCCCGGATTTGCAGGGAATTAGCCATTTAAGTACTCCTAGCTGTCATTCGTAATTGTCCTTTACTGATTTATCTCTGACTTATACCTAGTTTAGGAAGGTTCCTCTGCGCCGCCCATCTAACACCAGTCAAATCATAGTTAATGCTCTACATTTGTGTCAGTCTGAGGTCACCGAGGTCGCTCAGATCGCGCCTTCCTCAACTGGGTTCAGCTTTTCTTATTTGCGGTCTGTGAGGTACTACACTTGGCGAAACTTTGATCCTATTCTCCAGGGGTTCTTTTAGGTCGGGGACGACCTCACGCGATATGCACACAACAGGTCGGACGGAGGAAATGGAGTGGGGAGTAGTCAAGAGAGAAGGAGGAGTGAGAAAGTTTCGGGGTGGTGGAAAGACATTAGTGAATTATTTAGGGCACGTTTGTTTTCGTCTTGAGGTGGATGAAGGAAATCCGGATGGAGAAAAAAGGTGGATGGGGGAAATCTTGTGAATATTAATCTGGTGTTTGTTTTGTGTTGGATGTGGTAGAGGTGGATGGAGCATTATGTCAAATCAATACTTTTTAATTATGATGATGTATTATTTTATTATTGTTAGTTAGTGTGATAATGATTATATGAAAGAAAAGTGTAAGAAAAGTATGAGAGATAATGAATTGTTGTAAGAAAAGTATAAGAGAGAATGAGTTAGTGTAAGAAAAATAGTGATGTGATAGTTTTAGGGTATAAATATATAATAGGGGTGGATGCGCATTTGAATGGAGGATGTGATGTGCAAATCCGAAAAGTGGCCGGGATGAGGGGAAGCCCATCCCCCATCCGGATCTCCCCGGCCTAAAACAAACATGCCCTTAAGGAATATTTTTTGTAGTTCAGTAACTTGTCACGATTTTGAAATTGGTCCAGATAGTTTTGAATTTTTTAATTTGGACCTATAAGTTTGCAACAATTTTAAAATTGGTCATTTTTACCTGCTATAGAAGGTCACATCCAGGTTAAGGCCCATTTGGATTTTTATTTTCGTTTTTTTTTCTTTTATGTATTATTTGATTTTTTTCATTTTCTTTTTTCTATTTTTGTTTATACATTAAAGTATTATTTATGTTTATTTTTGTATTATTTTAATTTAAATAAAATTGTATAAAAAATAAGACTTTAATTCATATAAAAGAAAAGAAAATATCATAATACATAAAAGAAAAATAAAAAGAAAAAAAAAATCCACATGGTCTTGACTTGAATGTGACCTTCTATAGCAGGTTGATCAATTTCAAAATCGTTGCAAACTTTTAGGACCAGATTCAAAAAGTCAAAACTATCGGGATCAATTTCAAAATCGTGACAAGTTACTGGACTACAAAAAATTTAATCCCAACTAATTATGATAAATGAGGGAGACGGGATGAATTCAGAATTAAAAAAAGATCGTGGGTAAAGTAGATCAAACTTTGTTTTGAAGAGATGCGTGGGTAGGGGAGGAATCGTTGAGGGTGAATTTCAATAGGTTATATAGGATTAGTGAACAACAAGAGGGGAAATTAGTGAAATGGGAAGGTGGGAGAGGGAGGAGTGAGTGTGGGATTTGAGATGGAAGTGAAGTTTGAGAGGTAGTGAGGAGGCAACTCTTAACAATTTGCTACAGTGTGTCAACAGGTACAAACTTGATCGAGCAAGAGAAGACATTTGGAGCTGGTCCGGATTGCTGAATGGAATATTCTCAAACAACTGATCTTACAAAATTATGTTTGGTGGTTTAACACCGGAAAAGGATCACTCTAGAAGAAAGACATCCAAGCCCTTATGGGGCAGCTCAACTCCAAGAAGAGCTCAAGCTATTGTACAGAAGATTATCAAAGGAAGACTACCAACGAGATAGAACTTGATAAAGAGAAACATTATTGCAGAAAACGAAGATGTGTCGTGTCCTTTGTGTGGAGAGGAGATGGAACAAACATCTCACCTCTTCTTCACATGCAAAATATCCTCTCAAATTTGGAGTAATATCTACAAATGGACTCAAGTGAATATGGTGCCACGTGAAGACCCTATCATCAATTTTCTTCAACATGGTGCCATGTTCGGATCTTTTCGGAAAGATAATTAATATCGCTTCAACTATTTGTATTGGCGTTGTGTGGACTATTTGGAAAAAAAAGAATGTAAAAGTGTTCAAAAATAAAACTCCAGAACCAACGAGCATTTCTAATGAAATTATTGCAAGAACGTTGTCATGGAGTATGATAAAAAAAATGCACAAATTAGGAAGATCTCTTTTGTGAATTGGTGTAATAATCTCAATAGTACTTAGCCTTGTAATGTAAACTTTTAGTGAGATGTCTGAGAGTCTTATTTTCTTGTTGACTGTTTTTATCTTCTTTTGCAAGGGAGAGGGTAGTGTACCCCTTGTATCCCCTTTTTTACTTAATAAAGAATTTTAAATAGTTAAAATAATAATTAATAAATTGAATTGGTATAGGGGATTGTTTATGACCAATAGGGTGGGGTAGGAGTATGACTTATTTTCAACCCTTTCAATTTTTTTTACTCACATGTAAAAGATATATATGTCTCAATTTACAGAATAGGTTGAGTAAATTTTCTATACTTGAAAGTGAGTAAAATAAAAAAAATCAAATGTTGGAAAGCAAGTATTTGACACAATTCTCATAATTGCAATCGATGTTCACATGACCACTCAACCTAAATGGCAGTTGGAATAATTAATGAAAAAGAGACCACCATAAATCTAAAATAATGAAGGGTGAAAACGACAATTTTCCAAATTTCCCAGAAAAGAAATCAGCAGCACACACAGTGATACTATGCAGTATTGCAGTAGTATCATTAATACTTTATATGCATACAGAGAAAACAGAGTGTATTTTTTCCCTCAAAAAAGCAAACAAACGTCTTCCGTTTTCCCTTTACCTTCCTTCCGTCTCTCTGCATTCCTACATTTGTGCTTTCTCTCTCTACATTCGGACGTCGTCGTTTGCGATCCATTGTATACTTCAAAGTCTCGCCCAGTTTGATACATTGCATGATCTGCGAGTGAATTCGTAGGTTAGTTTAGTTTTTGTTGGTATTTCGGTCGAAATATTTATTTTTGCCTTTTTTCTCTTGAGTTTAAATTGATTTTAGGTTTTGATTTTTCTGTATTTTTGGCAATAGTTTGTTTGATTCACAGTTAATTGCTTCTCTGAGCTAGGTATTGGTACTGATTTTCTTAAAATGTTAGTTAGCGTTGGTTTTTGGTGGCTTTAATCATCACTTTTTTTTAGTTTCTCTACAGTTAATTGACTCAGATTTACTCAATGTAATAGGGAAAAAAAATCCTATAAGTGGTGTGTATATGTGTGTGCGTGTTTACTGAGGTCAAGGTAACAAAATTACTGCCAAATATTCATATAATTGCTTGATTTTGTTGCTTGTTTAATATAGTCCCTTGGCTGGATAGTGGTACTGATTTTCTTGAGATTTTAGTTAGCCTTAGTTTTATTTGGTGGCTTTAATCATCATTTTTTAGTTTCTGTACAGTTAATTGATTCAGATTTACTTAATGTAGTAGGGAATAAATCTTATAATTGGGGTTTTGTGTCTTTATTGAGGTTGAGGTAACAATATTACTGCCAAATATTCATATAATTGCTTGATTTTGGTGCTTGTTTAATATGGTCATATCTAGATTGAGTAAAAGGTGGTCTGTGAGCAAAAGAACTAAAGCTCTATCAATAAGCATAGACATGTGAGAAAATGTCATATTATGGTAATGTTGGCTATGATTTTGCAGATTTTATAAACTTGCAAAATGACGAAATTAGCCCGTGGATTCAGTTACACAGTGCAAAGGGATGCATTCTCACCGGTTTCAGCAGATGTGGTTTTTGCTTCTAGTCATTTCCCGCGATATAGAATTGGAGCAAACAATCAGATTGTGGAGGTAAAAGGGGATTCAAATGTGACGCCTACCAATGAAATGGTTGCACGAGAAACTGCTTTGTTGGTGGAGCAGCAGCAACGCCTTTCTGTACGTGATCTTGCTACCAAATTTGAGAAGGGTTTAGCAGCTGCTACAAAGCTTTCTGATGAGGTCTGCTCTTGTTAACTCAGCCCCACATGTTTTGAAGTTTGCTTCTCAGGGTTTCAGAAAAAGCACATGTTTAGGCAGATGTTGTTGTCAATTTCTTTGAGTTGGTGATCCATCACTATCTAGTCTAAATATGACGTATCTTGAGTAATTTAATCATCTGAAATTTTGTTGGTAAGTGGATGTTAAGAAGTGGGTAAATACTTCTATGCATCAATTGCACCATGCAACTCAAGTGCATTTTTAAATGGTATTATTATTTTACTAAAAGTTGTTAGTTCAGTATTAGTTGTTATCAACAGTATTAATTATTTTTATTGAACAGTATTAGTTGTGCACCAGTTGCACGGTGCAACTGGTGCACCCAAGAGTTACTCTAAGAATTGAAAATTACTCCCTCCGGCCTATTTTAACTGTCTTCCTAGAGAAGAATTTTTTCCCCAAAATAATTGTCATTTTGGTCTCAGAGAATTAAATATCATATTCCAATTTTGTCCTTGTACTTGTTTGTTGTGGTAATATGAATTAACTAAGCAAACACACTCTATGTAGGTAAACAAAAGGCTAAAAATGTCACAAAATACACATATATTTATTGCTAATTAATGACTTCCTTAATTCGTTTGAAACTTCCTTAAATGTCAGTTTTAGTGGGTTGGAGGGAGTAGTATTTTGTAAGGTTGGATCTCTATATGTTGTCTTCCACTCAAACATTATGTGTTTGTATACTATTTATGTACACAAGCCACCTATTAAATCCTTAAATGTCATTTTCTTTATTATGGTTTCCAGGCAAGACTTAAAGAAGTAGCTTCGTTGGAGAAACATGTGCTTCTAAAGAAACTAAGGGATGCACTTGAAGCCATGAGAGGCCGTGTAGCTGCCAAGAACAAAGATGATGTGGCTGAAGCTATTTCTATTGTTAGTAATCTTCCACTCCTTAAGATCTATATATCCCACTTAAATAACACTATCAATCGCTCTGCTCCACCCCTCAGAAAAATGGGAAAGGAAAAAAGTAACAAAAGAAAAGATCAAAGAAAAACTAGTCCTTGTTGTTGTGTACTAAAATATGAGGATTATGGATTAAGATGTGGCTTAATGATCTTAGTAACACAAACAATAAATGTGTAAAGTGGATGGTATTTATGTTATATGATTGCTTGAGAGAGTAAGAGTTTGAGCAATAAATTGGCAAGAAGTTTGGTAAGGTCTCAATTTCTCTTCTTCTTGGTCATAAATGACCCCTATTTATAAGGTTTGGGAGAGTGGAGCTCACTCTCCCGATTTACATGGACAAGTAGCCGGAAATAGCTCTGCAAAACATTAAATGCTACATGATTGATGTGACCCAGGTCGGAGGTCGCTCGAGGGATCAAGATCTCGCTCTCCTCGCTGGGACGTCGCCCGAGGCAAATCCGGATTTGCAGGGATTTAGCCGTCTATCTACTCATAGCTACTCATCATTACCGTCCTTTACTGACACATCTCTGATTGAGGCCATTCTTAGGTAAGGCTCCTGGTGCTGCTCGTCTGCCACGGGTCCCATCCCCATTAATGCTCCGTACTTATGTCAGTGTGCGACCTGCGAGGTGCGTCCAGGTCGCATACCGGTGCTTGGCATGTCTTCGTTTCCATCATTTCTGCGAGGTGTTATACTTGTGCAAAATGTAGTCTGGTCCTCCTCTGTTTCTTTCCAGGTCGGGCCCGACCTCGCGCCATATGCCCACAACACTTGTGAATTCTAATACTAGGAATTGCTGCTGTTCAAGTATCTTATCAGTATTATCAGAACCCATTATTGCTTAATTCACTTTAGGTTAGTAAATGAATGCTGAAACTAAATATTCTAAATTTTTGATGGTACCAGTCGAGTTAGAAGGTGAGAGGAAGCTACTTATGGAAAATGGCAGCCTTCTATGGGGAATTCTGGATATTAAGATGTCATTTATTTTATTTTCTTAACAAAATCTTTATATACTTGATTTGTATTTACTAGGATATGGCAATAGAGAGATTATGAGTATTCTGTTTGTCTTTAACACTGCAAAGGTGCTTTTTGATAAAAAAATATGGGGGTAAATATATTAATCCTAAATCAAAGACTATTTTGTCCTAAACCAAGAT
The DNA here is from genome assembly GCA_037126765.1 of Stenogyne calaminthoides. Classification (NCBI taxonomy): domain Eukaryota; kingdom Viridiplantae; phylum Streptophyta; class Magnoliopsida; order Lamiales; family Lamiaceae; genus Stenogyne; species Stenogyne calaminthoides. The sequence goes on from JBBCBC010000010.1 coordinate 3,230,373, forward strand.
GTTGCATGAAACAAGTTTTTATGTCTCATTAGAGAGAGAAAATAGTCTCCAATTCCTTAGGAAATCCACGTAGGACGTGTGACCAAATCTGTGTAGTATTCAAGACTTGTAACTAGAATTATGCAAGATGAATATCTTTACCTTGTGCTTTAGTTTGTGACAGACATGTAAAACGTGTTGGTATAGATATTGTTTTCTCCACATCCATTTGCTAATGGTTTCTTTCTTGGATTAGTCTGTTAGCTGCCAATAATTGCTTTGGATATGCAGTCTTTTTCTACTTTTTAACAACTGTTCGATTAACTTATCTGTGAATCTTTAACATAAATATTTCCAATGCTACCTGATGGATATCTATCTTATGTGCTTTATTTTAGTTTCTCAGTTGTCATATCTCTCATCTTGTTATACTTACAGGTCGAATCTCTAGCATTCAGTTAACTCAAAGGGAAGGAGAGCTAATCCAACAGAAGGCAGAAGTGAAAAAGCTTGCAACATTTCTAAAGCAGGTCAAACTACTATATATTCTTAAAATATGGCACTTTGATGCCAATAAAAGTAGATTCTTTAAAGCATGTGGTGGTATTCACATTCGATTTCGACGATTATGGTGGTGCAACTGTTTTATCTTTTTTCGATTTTTTCTGACATTTATCCTTATATTATTATCATTGTCATTTTCCTACGTTGCAAAATCAGCATAATCATTTTGCACGAGTTTTATTTATTCTGTCATAGACGTTTAAGTTTTCATTTTCCTAGAACCATAGTAAAACAGTAAAACACGTGCAAGAAAATTTATGTAATGGTCTTCAGTCATTAGTACTCCATTTTCTTTTTGTTGCTTTCTTATTCTAGCCCCACTTTTCTTTTTGTTGCTTTCTTATTCTAGTCCATTTTCATTCAATCCCATTCCTGAAGAAATTCATTTTGCCTTACTGTTTTTCTTCACTAAGCATTTCCCCTTCCTATATATGCTGTTCACTGGATTTAAAACTGTTGCACACAGAAACGTATTTAATGTGGATGACTGGATTTTCCAAGTCTGATTGTAAAAAAAAAAAAAAGAAATTGTTTTATCTCACTTATGTGTTTACTGGCATGTTATTAACATATTAGATAAAGACTTCTTCTGTATGTTCTTTTCCTAATTTTTCCCCTTATTGTCCTTATAAAACAACATTCTCTTGCAGGCTTCTGAAGATGCTAAAAAACTTGTTGATGAAGAAAGAGCCTTTTCACGGTCAGAAATTGAGAATGCGAGAGCAGCAGTCCAGAGAGTGGAAGAGGCTCTTCATGAACATGAACAAATGTCTAGAGCTTTAGGAAAACAGGTCAAATTAAAATTCTTATGTTCACTTATATTCAGGGAAGGAGGGGGGTGGGGGTAGGGTTGGTGTACCCTCAAATGAAGATGGAAGGAGCTTTTAGTATATAACTTTTAGACAAAAACTTGTATGAGATGGTCTCATACATGAGACAGGTTCCTATCCATATAACGTTTTAAAGTAAATGAGGTCTAAATATTTAAGTGGGGCTCCGTCTCATACATGACTTCCTTTAACTTTTATAACTTGTTTTCTCTTTTCCCATGATTTACGACTTTATTTTACTTCAGAGATTGCCAATGTGATTATTTTTGTCAAATGTATCAGTGGTTATCATATCTAATTGCATCTAATTTGACAGTAATTATCTTTGTTATTTTGAAATGATTGTTTGTATGGGATGTCTGAATATGCCATCAGGCTTCGTATTTCTTCTGTACAGTACATACATTTTCTTTGCACCGGTCTGAATATTTTTGTTATCTTCGAATTTGCTCTTTTTCTTGATGTATAATATATGGTATTCTGTTTGTAATCAGGATATGGATGAACTGATGAAAGAAGTTCAAGAGGCTAGACGAATCAAAATGCTTCATCAGCCTAGTAGGGTAATGTCATCTGCATCCTGTATTCTATTCAAGCATGGCATTATGGTATTTTTGGTCCATATATATGGCTGTGTGTGTTTGAATAGTAAGTGGAATATTCTGCTCCTACTTTTCATATTCTCCCCTATTTGTCGTAACTTTATTTTATCTGAAAGGGTATGTTGAAATCTGGATTTCGAAATCTAGTGTATTTCAAAAGTCTGATAAATAATAATAATGTGTTTGTTTTTAGATTAAAGTAGGATAGGGTTTAACTTTATGTCAAATGACTCAAATCGATGTGTAAAAGTGTGATGTCGTATTATTATGTTATTGTTCATTACATTTGTAATGTTTTGAATATTGCATAATGATTAGACTGTTTTTATTATATAAATTGTAAGTGAGAAAAAAAGTGTGAAAATTGATAAATATAAGGAACAAGAATAAAAAAAATCCTATTTGCATTAATGAGTATTGGAGAGAGTGGAGAAAAAAATTGATATTTGTATGCTTTTGCAAGTATTTGTAGGCTTATCTGCATTGGGTTTTAAAAATTGGATTATAAAGTGGAACCAGATTTAGATTTCAAAATCCCAAATTCGATTTTGTATTCACAAATCAAGCATACTCAAAGAGATTAAACTTTGGAACTCTGACTTATCTTAAAATATCTTCATCATAATACAAAGCATACATTTGGTTTTCTGAAACCTGTAAATAGTAATTGCATTCCTTATGCTAGTTCTATTGTAAGAGACATTGTTTTTATAGGTTACCTGTAAATAGTAATTGCATTCCTCATGCCAGTTCTATTGTAAGAGACATTGTTTTTATAGGTTATGCACATGGAACATGAGGTTCGTGCATTAAGGATCAAACTTGTAGAAAAGTCAAAGCACTCCCTGCAGCTTCGTAAAGAGGTCTCTCTTTTTTTTCCAATCTATTTCCTTCTTTCATCTCTGCGCTATTTCTTATTGTTAAGCAATCATTATGCTCGTGTTTTATATTTGTGTTTTATATTTCTTGAGATCCTTGAAAAAAGTTTACATTTGAGTGCTCAATATTCAAAACTTAGTACCCTCTTTAGGATCATATGATGGAAAATTACAAAAAAGAGTGTGCTAGTTTTCCACTCCTTGAGAGTAAGAAAAATCCAGTTAATATGAACTTGTGAATGTTAATATATCTGCTCTTGAAGATATTTAGAGGAAGAAGCTTATTGTAATTGATCATATAAGAAGGCAACAATGCATTACTCAGAAATGAAATTCACTATGTAAGATTAGCATACATATTAAAAAATGTGGTGTAATAAATAACCAATAAGAAGCTTTGACCAGAAGATTATGCTTTCTAAATGAAAAAATGATGAGATTCAATTTCAAACAAGTGCATCATTTGCATTTGTATATTTTGCTGGTTTTTTATATGATGCAGTATATCCATAGTATGCTCATATAAAATATTTTATCTGACATAATCTAGCATTGATATCTTCATTTTATGAATATTTTCAGTTAACAATAAGCAAGAAGGGTGATGAAAACATACCTTATTTGTATGAAATAGATGGTACTGAGGCATTGGGTTCATATCTGCGGATTTATGCATGTTCTGATAGTGCTCCAAGTCTTTCAGAATGCTCTATTCAGTGGTATCGCTCAACATTTGAGGGTGGCAAGAAGGAGTTGATATTAGGTATCTACGTAAGGACGAGTAATACCCATAATCAATATGGGTGTAAGTGAGTCGAGCGGGCTCAATAGCTACTCGTGCTCGATTAGAATTTAATCAAGTTGACCTCGAGCTCGAGTTCGAACTCAGTAATACTAGGCTCGCGAGCCTAATCGAGCTCACATAATGTGCCATTTTACTTATAATGTGCTAATTATCCACAAATATACTCTAATAATAACAAATAAGCTAAAAATCTCTAATTATTATTGAGTCGAGCTGTATTTTAGAGTTTTCCATCAAGTCGAGTTCGAGGAAAAAAGAATTGAGCTCGATCGAGTTCGAGTCGAGTTTCGAACTATCCATCAAGTTGAGCTCAAGTTCAAAAGAATTGAGCTCGATCGAGCTTCGAGTTTTTCTATCGAGTCTAGTTCGAGCTTGACACGACTCAACTCGACTCATTTACACCCCCTTTTTATGCCACAATCTCTAATTAATTTAACCCACAGTATTGAGTTGAGCTTTAGTATTTTAAGTTTCCCATCAAGTCGGCTTGAGTTCAAAAGAATTGAGCTTTGACTTTTTTAGTAGAGTCGAGTTCCAGCTAGACATATAGTAGACTCGATTCGGATCATTTACATCCCTTTATATGCAATTATCATGCTTGTGCCTTGATAAGATACCTTCCCCGCAATAATATATTCGTCATTTCTCATGTTTTCGCGCTATGTACAAGCCATGCATATTATTATCACATTGGGTTCAATGTTCTCCATGCAATCATATAGGAAGTAGCAGAGAGGTGGTTATAAAATTAAATCTCAAAGTTTTAATATATTTAATATTAACAATAATTTACACCATCTCAGGGGCTACAAAAGATGCTTATGCTCCAGAGCCCTTTGATGTCGGACGAATTCTACAAGCGGATATTTCAATTGATGATCGTACAATAACTGTAACGACCTCCGCTCCTATTGATCCAGGTATGCCATAACTTCTTTCAGTTTCATATTTCTTAAAACTAAATCAGTTTCTCCTATGCAGCTCCAGGATTGGGAAACTATGTACAAGCATTGGTGCGAAGGCACGATACTAAATTCTCTGTATGTATATTTTTTATTGCTACACAAATTTTTGCATTCAAGTTTCAAAATACATGTTCTTAGTGGATTTACAGTTAACCAAAACTATAATAAAATAAATGCCTTGCAGGTCGTCCTTATCCAGATGAATGGAGTAGATCATCCTTCAGAGTCTATCCATGTACTACACATAGGAAAGATGAGAATAAAACTGTGTAAAGGGAAAACAACAATCTCGAAAGAGTATTATTCCAATTTAATGCAAGTATTCATCAGACTCGAGGCTCTCTCTCTCTCTCTTTTTTTTTTTGCGAAAATAGTTCTTTAAGTCTTGTGAGTTGAGCCTATTTTGATTTTAGTCCTGTCGACTTTCACATTCAATTTTTGACATATTGGTCACTTAACCAGTTGTAGGAGGTTAAACATCCAGTTGATGCTGATGTGGCGTAGTCTAATTTGTAGCAAGCAAATACTAGTCTGTGCCAAAATAATTCAAGTTATAGATACTTGTAGCGATAAGAATGATGCAATAGCCAATACGTTTTATGCAATGAAAAACCTAGAGGATATGGTCCTGGAAACGGGGTATTATTTTTTAACGGAGGGGTGCGTACATGTTCGGGTTCAAGTTCAAAATAAAGAACATGGGATGTCCAGTTGAGGGCTTGTACACATTTCAAATTAATATGCCCGACTTGATGTCTTGCACAATGTGTCATCAACTCTTTCGTATTGCAAAATGCGGTCAAATGTTCACCGGTATAGTTTTGGCGAATAACTGAAGACAAAAAGTAATATCCACATAATGGATATGAAGATTGGAAAGGAAAGAGGTGGATGTCATTCATCAAGGGTCTTCCACTCAGGCGTGGTGACCCCATCCACACATAACAATGTTCGACATATAGGCTACAGATGGACCACTCAATGAAGTTGGCAAAGCATTGATAGATGTTGCAAAGGATTATTCGGTACCATGTGAATTTGTGACTCATGCTTAAATTCGGGTTGAGAAGACCGTTGCTGTGAATATGATTGATGTGATGATCATGTGCACAGATGAGGAATTAATGCAAGCATGTACTCTCAAAGATGAAAGAATGGTCTCCCAAAGTCATCACTTTTGTAAAGTAAGATTCAAAATCTACTGGTGTTGAATTTACCAAGCAGCGTCGTATAACAATCAACTACTATTTTGTTGATCATGATTGATCAAAATAACAATCAATTGTTATACGCACTGCTTGGTGAATTCAACGGCAGTAGATTTTCAATTTTGCTTGCTCCACAAAATTGATTACTTTGGGAGACCATTCTTTCACCTTTGACATGATTGTAGTAATTCTCATTTGAACAAGTGTTCATAATGTCGGTCATATTCACATCAATGACCTCATCCCGAATTTGAACATGGGTCGTAAATTCAAACGGTACCGAGTAATCCTTTGCAACTTCTGTCAATGCTTTAAAACTTCATCGAGTACTCCATTTGAAGCCAATATATCGAACACTGCTACGCGTAGATGTGGGTGGCCACGTACCCTACTGGAGAAACCTTAATGAATGACATCCACCACTTTCATTTTTCTATCCGCATATCAGTTAAATGGATCTTCTTTCTGCCTTCAATTCTTTGCCAATAACTATATCAGTGAACATTTGACAGCACTTTGCAATGGGAAAGATTTGATGACGGAAATTGTTGCAAGACGTCAAATCAAAGGGATTAGTTTAAAATGTGTTTAATACCTCAACTGGATATCCCATGTCATTTATTTTGAACTTGAACCCCACCCACATGTACGCGCACCATCCTCTGAAAATAATCTCTTGTTTCCAGCACCCTATCCTCTTAAGTTTTCATCGCGTAAAATGCACAAGCAATTGCATCATTCTTGTCGGCTGTCGCTACAAGTACCTATATCTTGAATTGTTCTGGCATATTGTTGTCCTTCTTTTGCTTCAACCCCCATATTACGATCCTACAAAACATAATTCCCTTGTTAATTGTGTAGCTAAGTTCCCAATAATCAACAGCTACGCATTCATCTCGTTTTCTAGAAACATGGAGATTACATGCATATGAGTAACGGATTCAAGTATATTCTTATCCCCAGATTTGTGGAAGGAGAGGAGGTGGAAATGCTTCAGCTCAGTCCATATATTGGCAAGTGAAGACAGGACTGTCCTTCGTATTAGCATTTGAATCAGAACGAGAAAGAAACGCAGCTATCATGCTAGCAAGAAGATTCACATTTGACTGCAATGTAATTACCAAATTCTTGAGAGGGGATGCTAAGATTATATGGTCCTTTATTAATTTATTTTCTAATATATCCTGAATTTTGTTCGGAAAGACCAAAGAAACCAAACTAAACCGAAATGCTTATTCTACACAGATTACGCTTGCTGGTCCTGATGACAGATCTGCAGCAGGAATTTACTAAATTAACCTCATCAACCTTAGCCTAGAAGATGTAATCATATATCCATTTCTTAGAATATTCTTGTATTGATAATTCTCTTAAGTGAATGAAATTCCTTGATTTGATTGTGACAGCTGCTAGGTACTATTTCAGTTGCCTTTATTAATCTTTTTTTTTTAAATATTTGTTTCGTTTCCATTGGCATTCTGATGATAGAATAGATGTTGGGAAAATATCTGTTAGTGAAGATTATGTCTTCGTTCTTTTACCATGGTTTATATGTTCACATGTAAATTGATGACCTTGGTGGAATTTGGGGATTTACCGATGGAATCCTTTGCTCCATCTTTTCATGTCTATTTTTTTTGATAATTTGGTATCCGCCCAAAGATCGACTAATCTGGGGGACCAGAACCCATCGTCCACTGGCGGGGGGCCCACTTCAAGTCAGAGCTAAGCTCTATATGGATTGGTCCATCTCAAAAATTGATCGCACCTTAGGGGGTTCGAACTTGAGACCTAGAGAGGAGCATACTCCTAAGTCCCAAGCCTATAATCACTAGGCCAACCCTTGGGGGTTCTTTTCATGTCTAGTAAATATATATTTAGGTTAATAATAAATTGTAATATGTTTTTTTTTTAATCAGGAAAATAACATCTTTGTATTAGAGTGAGTACAAAGGGTATTCAACCCATAAAAATTACAGAAAATGGACTATTACACAATATAGTTCACACCACAACAATTAATGGGATTTGCTAACCATTCTACAAAGGAATGAGCTCTAATAGTTGGGATTTTAATTGACAACCAAGACCAGAGACGAGCTTTAATTTCATCCATCACCCGATTCAAAATTGGTATGTTGACATCAAAGATTCTCTCATTCCTATATTTCCAAATAGTCCAAACAATTCCAATCCAAATAGTCGATCCAATTCTTTTCAACATACTTGAACCGAACTTTTAGTTGAAATAGAGTTGGTGAGAACTTGGAGGTGCTTGAGTGCATGGATTGATATTCAGCCATTTGAAGATTCCCATCCAACTTTGATGCGCGAATCTGCAATTGAAGAAGACATATTGTGTATTTTGCAGCTAGATGTGACCTACAAATGATGCATTTGGTATACTACAGCCTACAAATGATGCATTGCGTATACTACAATATTGAAAAACATTTTAGCAAAGTGAAAATTTCATAAAAATTAAGTCTGGGTTTAAATCGGTCAGTTTTTACTAGTACATGTTGCAATTTATTTTAAAAACTTGTACATGTTGCATTTTGTTATTACCCATTTATATTTTACTATGATATAATGTGTGTGGATATTTTGCACCTCCTAATGGAGTTATTATTCGGATTGGATATCTCGAGGGCTCAACTCATGAAAGCTCGAACTTGACTTGTCTGTATAAATAAACAAATGAGCTCAAATTGGTGAAATACTCGATTTACTAACGAGCCAGTTTGAGCTCGACTCGTTAGACTCGATATTTAAGAGTTTTTTTTTTATTTCATTGTAAAGTGATAACAACTAAAGTGATATTTAGACTCGTTCAAGTGGGGCTCTATTTTCAGCTTGTTAATATAATCGAGCGAGATCGAGTTTAGCTTGAAAAATGCTCGGATCCGCTCGACTTGAACAATAGTAGTTGCACACATCCCCCCATTTCTTATTGAAGTAGCTGATGCAGCCAAGATATTTGTAGTAGGGGTTGAGCCAAGACCTTAGGATATGTTTATTTCGGGATTCACCCGGATGAACTTAGAACTTTGCAATTCAAGTCACATACTAGTTGGGTAGCATCCAACTTTTAAATTCACTCCTATAAAATAGGCCTATACACCTATTTTTACAAAATTAAACACAATCATATCACCACTTTTCTTTCACCCACATATTCACTCTCCTACTTTTCTCTCACGCAATATGATATAATAATATTGATAGTGTGTGTGTGTGTGTATTTTCAGAGTATTGCTAAAAATGTTATGTAACATGTAGAACAACATATGACAGAGGAAGTATAAACACGCAGTGCAAAGGATTTCAAAATTTTTTATAGTCTATAATCAGACTATACGAACCTCATGGTTAAAAACATCACTATAACAAGTAGTGAGATACACACGAATCTCTTACAAGATCCTAAAAGGTGTAGTGAAAAACCACACACCAAAAATCAATCTATTCAATCAAGTAACTAGTGATCTTATTCAACCTAAAACTTGATCTAGTAAGATAAAATCAATACTGATGGGAGAGATTGTATTCCCTCGATCAGTACAAATAGAATAACAACAACCCTCACACTCCTACAAGAAACAATCACTCGGTTGTTCTCTCGGTTGTGTCTCGGGTGTTACTCTCTTAAGTTTGGAGTAGAGCAAATGGTATTTCACTTTAACTCAAACTTGAATGTCGACCAATGCAGTTTATTTATAGACTTTCGGACCAACTGCATTGTCCTATCCAGTTGGCTTGGATAGCCTTGAACATCTCCTCCACTATCTCCATGGTCTTGGTGTAACCACCCATGATCTTTCTATTCTCACTCCACCACAGTGCAACCGTTTGACAATATCCGAAATTATCTTCAACCTGCAATGTAGGAAACATAGAAAAACACATCTATTAAAACGAAGTCAGTGTTACGAGAAAGGGCAAATTTATGATGTTGTGCAGAATGTTGTCCAACATCTGAAACAACATCCGTTCAACATCAAAGACATACACTATACATAATATCAAGCCTACTAGAAGTTAAGTACAAAAGACTATCAATCATTGATCTATATAAAGTAGGATCAACATATTTTCCAATCAAGTCTTTACTCAACTTTTGAGTTGAACCCATAGGTGTTTTCATAGTTTTAGCAATTTCCAGACCAAACCTTTTTACCAAATTCTTAGCATATTTGTTTTGACAAAAGAAAATATCATCTTTCAATTGTTTAATTTGAAGACCTAAAAAGTAATTCAGTTCTCCAACCATGGGCATTTCAAAAGTACAGGTAATTTTTTTAACAAAACTTTCAAGCATATCATTACTAGTTGAACCAAATACAATATCATCAACATATATTTGAGCAACCATGATATCATTTTTAGAATTTTTAATGAACAAGGTTCTATCAGCTTCACCTCTCAAAAATCCAAACTCATGTAAGAAATCAGTAAGTCTATCATACCAAGCTCTAAGTGTTTGTTTTAGACCATACAAAGCTTTCTTTAATTTGTAAACATGATCAGGAAATTCTAGATTCTCAAAACCTTTAGGTTGTTCAACATAAGCTTCATCATCTAGAATACCATTTAAGAAAGCAGCTTTAACATCCATTTGATGCAAGTTAATGTTAATGAAACATGCAATAGCAAGAAGTAATCTATTAGATTCTATTCTAGCAACAGGAGCAAATGTTTCATCAAAGTCAATTCCTTCAATCTGAGTATAACCTTGAGCAACCAATCTAGCCTTATTTCTCACAATATTACCAGATTCATCAGTTTTATTTTTGAAAATCCACTTTGTTCCTATGACATTAATATCAGAATTAGGTCTAGGTACAAGTGTCCAAACATCATTTCTTTCAAACTGATTAAGCTCTTCATGCCTAGCATTTATCCAGTTTTCATCATTAATAGCTTCTTTCACATTCGTAGGCTCAATTGCAGAATGATAACACTCAAAAGTTACCTGATTGCATATGGATGACATGCAAACTGATCTTACAAAGTTATTGATGTGAATACTCATTCTTCTTCTAGTTTGCACACCAGTGGTAGCTTCTCCCATGATCTGATCTGATGGATGACTTTTCATTATCTTTGTTGAGGGAACCAACTGTTTTGGATACTGTGAATCTTGTGACAGATTTTCAGTATTTGAACTTTTGGGTAATGTTGTATCAGATGTTGAAGGAACATTCTGATCAACATTCTTACTATCTTCAGTGTCATCAGTATCTTTGGATACTTCTATCAAATCTGATATACTATCTTCAGCACTTTTACCTGCGAGACTTGCAAGTTCATCAAATACCACATTAACAGATTCTTGCATTGTGCCAGTTCTCAAGTTATAGATTCTATATGCCTTGCTATTCTTAGAATATCCTAAGAAAAATCCTTTATCACTCTTTGAATCAAACTTATGCAACTGATCTCTATCATTCAAAATGTAACAAACACAATAAAAAACATGAAAGTATTTCAAATTTGGTTTCTTGTTATTCAGAATCTCATAGGGAGTACAATTACTACCAGAACGAATATAGACTTTATTCACAATGTGACAAGCAGTATTCAAAGCTTCTGCCCAGAATTTCTTATAAATACTTTTTGAGGTTAGCATAACTCTTGTCATTTCTTGCAAAGTTCTATTCTTTCTTTCAACAATCCCATTTTGTTGAGGAGTTTTAGGTGAAGAAAACTCTTGCAAAATACCTTTCTTTTCACAAAAAATAGTAAACAAACTGTTTTCAAATTCTCTTCTATGATCAGACCTTATCCTACTGATCTTTAAACATAAAACAGTTTTAAACCTTTTGTAAAGAATTTTAAACTCATAAAAAGTATCAGATTTTTCTTTCAGAAATATAACCCAAGTATATCTAGAAAAATCATCTACAAGAACATAAGAATACCTCTTTCCACTTAAACTTTCAGTTTCCATAGGACCCATTAGATTCATATGAATCAATTCACAACACATGTTTGTTGTACATGCTGACAACATTTGATGTGTTGTCCTTACTTGCTTACCTTTCTGGCATGGTCCACAGATTTTTCCTTTTTCAAAGTTAAAATCAGGTAAACCAACAACAACACCTAGTCTATGGAATTTCTGAATACTTCTGTAATTAGCATGACCAAGTTTTTGATGCCATAGAATAATGTCATCTACTTTAACACTTTTACAAGTATGGTTTAAAACCATCAAATAACAAATATCAGTTGATCTATTGCCAGTCATTAAGCATTCATCATTCTTATCAAACACATAGCATGAATTCTTGTCAAATTTCACATGTAAATCATCATCACATAACTGACTAATACTAATCAGATTAACAAGTAATTCTTTTACATGTAACACATTTGTCAACTTTGGAAAACCAAGAACATTCAAGGTTCCTTTACCAACAACTTTATCTTTTGAACCACCATCATAGGTAACATGACCACCATCACAAGATGTATAATTAGTCAGATGATTGACTTGACCATTCATGTGTCTAGAACATCCACTATCAAAGTACCAAGATCCAGGAACACATGCTTTCAAAGATGTATACACAACATTACATGACATGTTCTTATAAATCAACTTTTTAGTGTTGTTAACCTGTTTTATAGGGTGTTCAACTTTATCAGGTAAAACAATTCCAACTTTTAAGTCTCTCCTTAACTTAGAACAATATGGACGAATGTGACCTACTCCAGCACAATAAAAACAGACATACTCTTTAAACAAACCAACAAATTTCTTTTGTTTACCTTTAAGAGATTTTGGTAACGAAGTTCAAGCTTTTACAAAAGAAATAGGTTCACAGGATATAGGAGTATTTTCAAAAGTTTTCTCAAAACCAAGTCCAGCATTACCATATCTACCAATCATTAATGCTTCATTCAATTCAGTAGTGCTAGCTGAAATTTTTTTAAAACTAAGAGTAATGCACTTGAGTTCATCTTTTAAAGCAGAAAGTTTCACATCTTTTCTAGTTAAAAGAACTTCAAGCTTTACAAGATTTTCTTTCAAATCTGAATTTTCTAAAGATAAGGAACTCAACACCTGTTTTTGAGTTTCTAAATCAGATTTAAACTTCAGATATTCAAGAGTTACAATCAGCACAACTTGATGTTTCAGCATCCAGAATAGTTCCAGCAAAACAGTTAATCACAGAATCATATTTACTGAATGTTGTTTCAGATGTTGTGATAACATCTGAATCTGTTTCAGACCAATAATTATCGAGATCATCATCAAATGTATCATCATAAACTATTCTAGCAGACATAACACTTAGTTCACATTTACCAGTATCAGTTTCATCATCAGAATCATCACTTAAGGTAGCATTAAAGTTCATCTTCTTCCTAAGCATATTATTAGCACATTCATTAGCATAATGACCATATCCAGAACATGCATCACATTTAACCTTTTTTCTGTACTCAGGATCATATTTGTGTTGGGGAATAAGTTACACAGATCTATTCGGGGTGAATATTTAAATACAAATTTAATTCTTATAATTATTAATAGCATGAATTAATCCTATATTAATTCAAATAATAATCCAACAACATATCATGCATATAATAATTCACGTAAAACCTACGCATGCGGAATTCTACGAGTTTATGTGAACGTACCTCTTGGGATGGCAGTGATCTGGCTGATTAGACTAACCAAAAGAACTTCCCAAGTATTCCCATAATCCTTGTTCGACTATCCGGTGGTAGGACACTTGTGAACAATTAACAAAAGGAAAATAAATTATGTTGCACCACCTTTGTGGATTTACTAATTTTTCCAGCACATGGAATTGTCCTTGGGAATGAAAGAATCATCCCCTATTTATAGAGCACAAGTGGTCGAAAATTGTGGGCAAGATAATGTGGGAAAATCTTTTCTTGATCTCCAAGAAATCTTGAATATATCTCCTATATTCTATTTCCCATAATTATAATATTCCACAAAATCCCACTTACTCTTTGTTATGAGATATTTTCGAAAATAATAGGCAAGAATCCAAGATTTGGATCTTCTTGAATTTATGAGATATTCATGTATTTCAAGAAATACATATCTTCCATAATATCTTTTCAAGAAAATCAAGAAAATCTTTCTTGCCCTTTATCTTTCAAAAAATTCGAAACTTTCCTTATAAATAACCAAGTGGGAGATTTCTTGAATTTAAGGAGATAATCTTGTATTCCAAGAATACATATCTTCATTCCGTAACAAAATTCAAAGAAAATCTTTCTCCCCTTTTATCTAAAATTCAAAGAAAATCTTTCTCCCCTTTTATCTATAAATTTCAAAAATAATTAGGAAAAATAAGCAACAATATTTATTTTATTTTAAACATCTTTTTCAGTTATTGGACTATATGTTGGGCTACTTAGGGGGCCTTTAGGAGAATTAAGATTGGACCTTCCAATGGATCTTGAATTATCAATATTGAGCCACAATATTATTCAAGCCGATAAATATTAATTAATCCCACTACATAATTAATATTGCACTATCCATCTTAACCCATATTACAGTCAATATGACTCCCGGTTATTATTTCTCGTGTTTAAGATTATCTAGCCCATTAATTAATTCAAGCCACTGAAATAGCTTCCGTTAATTAATATCTTTTGTTCTTGGTCAAGGAACGGTTCAACATTATTATCCATACCGGAAACTAATTTCACTTACAAGATTTGGTATGATAAATCTTATGAACCTCACAAGGGAGCAAATCGAACAAGCGTACTTGCACACAATTCTCAGTATTAAATCTTAGCAATCACATGTGACCAATAATATTGCCCAAGATAAAAAGTATTGAATCTCGTTGATTCTCTACCCATGATAAGTCAAAGAAATAATTACCAACCACACGTGATCCTATTTAAAGAACGAAGATTAAGAAATAACGAACCACTGAGGTCTAATTCTTCCTTATTCGGGCCAAGAATTTTGTCCTCCTCAGAGGGTCCTATTCAAAGGCACCAAACATGCACTAGTGTAATCTCTTGGTCAAGACAAGCCAATCTGAGCCTTACACTTCAACCTTTCACGATGGGTTGTTCATTTCCATCTGGGTCGTGAATGGCGTACTTTTAGTTACAAGGGATCGATAATTTAATCTTCGTGATCTCGTATCATCAAAATTAACTACAATGTAACACGATGAATTATTGAACAGCTTATTCAAGAAATATATGTAACATTCGATAATATTTAAAGCATCGATGATAAACAATTTATTTCAAGAAATAAGTCCGAAATTCAGTTTTTGATTATACTGAAGTAAAAAGCATAATTTCCAAATAATCCCAACAATCTCCCACTTATACTCAAAGTCCTTTTTTAGTATACTACAAACATGTCTCAGGTAGTCTGTGACATCTAATGTCACCTACACGAACCTAATAATTTCTCCCACTTATACTCAAAGCAGATTGGCAACGGTCTTGACACTCATTCCATCCACATGTCTCTCGAATGTATTCAGAGGCGCATCCCTTTGTGAATGGATCTCGCTGGTTGTTGTCTTCGACGCTATCTTTGCCACATCTATATCTCCTCTCTAACGATATCTCGTATAAGATGGTATTTTTTCAATGTGTTTGTTGGCTTTGTGGGCTCGTGGTTCCCTTGAATTTGCAACTGCTACGGCATTGTCACAATAAACAGTGATTCTGCTGGGCAAATTCGGAACCACATCCAAGTCTACTAGGAAGTTCTTGAGCCAAACCGCTTCTTTCGTTGCCTCGCAAGCAGTTACATATTTGGTTTCCATGGTAGAATATGCGATGCATTTCTGCTTAACGCTTCTCCATGTCACGTCTCCTTCCCCCATGCAAAACACACTACGGGAGGTAGATTTTCTGGAGTCTATGTCTGATTGGAAATCCGAGTCCGTGTAACCGATGGGGATTGGACTATCTGACTGATAAACCAACATTCTATCCCGAGTTCTTTTCAGATACTTCAGAATATTTTTAACTGCCGTCCAATGCTCTTTCCCCGGGTTACTTTGATATCTCGCCACCATGCCAACGGCAAAGTAGATATCCGATCTCGTATACAGCATTGCATACATGAGGCTTCCGACAGCCGAAGCATAAGGAATACCTCTCATGTCATCTATCCCATTTTGCGTCTTAGGGGACATTTTCTTGGATAGATGGATTCCATGTCTAAAAGGTACGAAGCCTTTCTTGGAATCTTGCATGCTGAATCGTTTCAAGACAGTGTCTATGTATGAAGCTTGCGATAAGCCTATCATCCTTTTCTTTGCGATCTCGAAAGTGATCTTGATCCCAAGGATGTGTCCGCTTCCCCTAAGTCCTTCATATCAAACCTGTTTTTTGAAAGACATGCCCTTACGCCCGATAACACCTTCACATCGCTCCCGATGATCGATCGAATGTCGCCACGATATAGTACTAAGAATACCAATGCGCTTCCGACACGCTTTTTATACACACAACTTTCAAACTCGTTTTGATCGAACCCATAAGACTTTATAACATGATCAAAACATTGGTTCCAAGCTCGACGGATGCTGTTTGAGTCCGTAAATGGACTTCATGAGCTTACAAACTAGGTGTTCTTGGCCTTTTTCAATGAAGCCTTGGGGTTGTTGCATATAGATCTCTTCATCAAGACTTCCGTTAAGAAAAGCTGTCTTGACATCCATTTGCCAGATTTCAAAGTCAAGATGCGCAGCAATCGATAAGAGAATTCGGATGGACTTAAGCATGGCTACGGGCGAAAAAGTTTCCTCATAATCGATCCCTTCTTTCTGAGTATAACCTTTCGCCACTAGTCTTGCCTTGAAGGTTTCCACCTTCCCGTCCAGTCCTCTTTTTCTCTTATACACCCACTTGCAACCAATGGGTTTGACCCTATTAAGTGGTTCGACTAGCTCCCACACTTTGTTATGAAACATAGAACCCATTTCGGCTTTCATTGTTGTTTGCCAAGAATCTGCACCCTTGTCTTGGATTGCCTCGTCATATGTCCATGGGTCTGATTCGTCTTGTCCGGGAATCAAGTCCGAGGACTCTCCTATTCCCATGAATCTCTCGGGCTATTTCACAACCCTCCCACTACGACGAGGTTCCAGTTGTGTAAGTGTGTCGTTTGGTATGTCATCTTGTACAGTTGGCAATGAGGTTTGCCTCCTTAGCTCATTTAAGGTAATCTCACTTCTGGGTCTTCTTTCGTTCATATAGTCTTCTTCCAAATATCTAAAGTGGGTGCTTATTACCACCTTTTGATCTTCGGGACCATAGAAACACCCTTTTGTTCCCTCGGGGTATCCTACAAACAACCTTAATTCTGATCGAGGATCCAATTTTCCGGCTTCCTTGTCCAACACGTAGGCCGGACACCCCCAAATTCTCATGTGTCTCATACTAGGCTTGCGCCCGGTCCACAATTCTTTGGGAGTTTTGGGAACCGATTTGGATGGCACCAAGTTCAGAATGTAAGTTGCTGTTTCCAAGGCATGACCCCAGAACAACTTGGGAAGATCCGCATAACTCATCATAGATCTAACCATTTTCAAAAGAGTTCTGTTTCTTCGCTCTGCAACCCCGTTTTGTTGAGGGGTTCCGGGTGCGGTGAGCTGGGATGCAATCCCTTCATCAGATAAGTAGTTCAAAAACTCATCGCTGAGGTATTCACCTCCACGATCAGATCGTAGAGACTTGATACGTTTTTCCCTATGATTCTCTGCTTGAGCCTTAAATTCTTTGAATTTCTCAAAGGTCTCAGATTTATGCTTCATAAGGAAAATATAACCGTACCTTGAGTAATCATCAATAAAAGTGACAAAATACTCATAACCTCCTCTTGCTTTGGTTGACATTAGATCACATACATCTGTGTGAATGATCTCTAACACTTCGTTGGCTCTATTCCCCTTGGCTCCAAATGCCCTCTTGGTCATTTTACCCTCCAAACATGATTCGCAGGTTGGAATTTGTTCAACTTGGAGAAACTCCAGTGAACCGTCTTTCACCAACCTTTGGATCCTCTTTGGATTTATATGACCTAATCTTAGATGCCAAAGAAGTGTCTCGTTCACGTCTGATGTGTTGGGATTATACTGAAAAGTATGCTTTTTACTTTGTATAATCGAAACTGAATTCTCAGACTTATTTACTGAAATAAATTGTTTATCACTGATGCATTAAATATGATTGAATGTTATATATATTTATTTGCATAAATCGCTCAATAATACGTCGTGTTACATAATCAGAGTTAATTTAGTGATACCGGATCACGTAAGATTAAATTAATAATCCTTTGTAACTAAAAAAAGTACGTCATTCACGACCTAGATGGAAATGAACAACCATCGCGAAAGGTTGAGGTGTAAGGCTCGAGATTGGTTTGTCTTGACCAAGAGATTACCCTAGTGCATGACCGATGACTGTTGAATAGGACCTCTGAGGAGGATAAGTTCTTGAATCGAA
The DNA here is from genome assembly GCA_037126765.1 of Stenogyne calaminthoides. Classification (NCBI taxonomy): domain Eukaryota; kingdom Viridiplantae; phylum Streptophyta; class Magnoliopsida; order Lamiales; family Lamiaceae; genus Stenogyne; species Stenogyne calaminthoides. Next base: position 3,248,699 of record JBBCBC010000010.1, read on the forward strand.
CAAGGAAGAATTAGACCTCGGTGGTTCGTTGTTTCTTAACCTTCGCCCCTTAAATAGGATCACGTGGGATTGGTAACTATTGCTTTGACTTATCATGGGTAGCGAATCGGAGAGAGATTCAATACTTTTTATCTTGGGCAATATTATTGGTCACATGTGATTGCTAAGATTTAATACTGAAGAATCGTGTGCAAAGCACGCTTGCTTGATTTGCCCCTTGGGAGGTTCATAAGTTTTATCATACCAAATCTTGCAAGTGGAATTAGTTTCCTATATGGATAATAATGTTGAACCGTTCTCGACCAAGGACAAAAGATATTAATTAACGGAAAACTATTTCAAAGGCTTGAATTAATTAATGGGCTAGATAATCTTAAACACGGAAATAATGACGAGCCATATTGACTGTAATATGGGTTAAGATGGATAGTCTGATATTAATTATGTAGTAGGATTAATTAATATTTATGGGCTTGAATTATATTGTGGCTCAATATTAGATATTCAAGATCCATTAGAAGGTCCAATCTTAATTCTCCTAAAGGCCCCCTCGAGTAGCCCAACATATAGTCCAATAACCGAAAAAGGTGATTAAAATAAAATAAATATTGTTGCTTATATTTCTCTAAATTTTTTAAAAATTATGGATAAAAGAGGGAGAAAGATTTTCTTTGAATTTTGTTATGGAATGAAGATATGTATTCTTGGAATACAAGATTATCTCATTAAATTCAAGAAATCTCCCACTTGGTTATACATAGTGATATTTCGAATTTTTTGAAAATATAGTGGGCAAGAAAGATTTTCTTGATTTTCTTGAAAAGATATTATGGATGATATGTATTTCTTGAAATACAAGAATATCTCATAAATTCAAGAAGATCCAAATCTTGGAATCTTGCTTAATATTTTCGAAATTTGTCCATAATTGAGGAGGTGGGATTTTTTGTGGAATATTTTAATTATGGGAGAAAGAATATAAGGGATATATTCAAGATTTCTTGGTGACCAAGAAAAGTCTTTTCCCACATTGAAATATCACATAAATTTCGTCCACCCCCCCTCCTATAAATAGGGGATGATTAGTTCATTCCCAAGTACAATTCCATGTGCTGGAAATATTAGCAAATCCACATAAGTGGTGCAACAAAGTTTATTTTTTCCTTTTGTTAATTGTTCGCGAGTATCCTTCCACCGGATTGTCGAGCAAGGGCTAAGGGAATACTTGGGAAGTCCTTTTGGTTAGTTCGTCCGACCAAAGCCACTGCCATCCCGAGAGGTACGTTCACGTAAACCCGTAGATTCCGCATGCGTAGGTTTTACGTGGCTTTTTATATGCATGATATGTTGTTGCAATTATTATTTGAATTAATATAGGATTAATTCATGCTAGTAATAATTAATGAATTAAATTTGTATTTAAATATTCACCCCGAATAGATCTGTGCAACTCATCATAGATCTAACCATTTTCAAAAGAGTTCTGTTTCTTCGCTCTGCAACCCCGTTTTGTTGAGGGGTTCCGGGTGCGGTGAGCTGGGATGCAATCCCTTCATCAGATAAGTAGTTCAAAAACTCATCGCTGAGGTATTCACCTCCACGATCAGATCGTAGAGACTTGATACGTTTTTCCCTATGATTCTCTGCTTGAGCCTTAAATTCTTTGAATTTCTCAAAGGTCTCAGATTTATGCTTCATAAGGAAAATATAACCGTACCTTGAGTAATCATCAATAAAAGTGACAAAATACTCATAACCTCCTCTTGCTTTGGTTGACATTGGATCACATACATCTGTGTGAATGATCTCTAACACTTCGTTGGCTCTATTCCCCTTGGCTCCAAATGCCCTCTTGGTCATTTTACCCTCCAAACATGATTCGCAGGTTGGAATTTGTTCAACTTGGAGAAACTCCAGTGAACCGTCTTTCACCAACCTTTGGATCCTCTTTGGATTTATATGACCTAATCTTAGATGCCAAAGAAGTGTCTCGTTCACGTCTGATGAACGTTTTCTTTTCTCGGAAACAGTTGATGTGTTATATGATGCATTTCGTGAGTGGTGTGCACAGTTAATTGTATAGAGATTTTCCATCAATGTCTCGTAACAGATACACTCATCATTTCAAGAAATGATGTCATTCTTATTAGAAGAAACTTAGTGTTCTTTAATCAAATTTTTGAAACTGAAAGTGAATTCTTTCCAAAACTAGGAACATAAAGAACATCTCTTAAAATTATAACTCTGTCTTCAAAAAACAGGTGCACTTCTCCCACTGCTTCAGCTGCCACTCTCGTAGCATCGCCCAGTGTGATGAGGATCTCACTCCCACTAAGTTGCCGGGTCAGCTTGAACCCGTGAAGCAAACATGATCAGTGGATCCCGTATCAACTATCCACGAATGAGAAGTATACGCCGCTAAACAAGTTTCAACAACTAGTGCGTGAGAATTACCTTTCTTTCCAGCCCTTTTGGGGTTGGAACAGGTAAACCTCCATTGTCCTTACCGCTGTTGAAGCATGTTGGGAAATTTATAGTTTTGATGAAAGTTCCAAAAACACATGTAATAGGACCAGTCAGACCTGTTAGCTGACTGATGTTTATATTCCCCGCTATAGGAGACCAGTTGATAATTACTGTATAGAACAACTGATGTAATAGTTAGGTCACATATTGAGGGGGAACTCAATATGTACAGTCGATCCAAGACTCAAAGAACGGTGATATCCGACGGGGCGTAATCTTTAGAGAAGAAAAAGATCGATTGATCTGATCTAGTCAGATATCTCAGCTGAAGTCATGAAGCTCAAACTCAGATGACTTCCAGAAGATCAGACCAGAAGACCTACATCAGCCGAGTCTGCTAGTTGAAGCTAAGTCAACCAGCACCAGAAGACTCCATCGGTAGACCGATCGATTCGATCGATCGGATTGACTCACCGTGAAATCTGATGTTTCACCTAATCATACGTCGATGATCTGAACAAGAAGAATGTCAAGCTTAGTTGGAAGAACATCACTGAAAAGTGAGTCTGCTATCCAATAAGAACAAGACACGTATGATCGAGCAAGCAATTGCGGGATTTCGATGCTATCTCTCCAGAATTGGCTACAAAGTACAAATTCACGCTTTTGGCCATGCCGCCTCAAGCTTCGTCACATCAAGCTGCAAAGTCTACCAAATATAGCCCAATTCAAATTGCTCTCCAACGGCTCTTTGATTTCAAGGTCTATATATATGGGATTACACTTTAGAGTGATAAAACGAAACGAAATGCTGAACAATCAAGAAGCTCAAGCTAATTTCAGATTTCCGCACAAGAACACGATCAAGAAGATTATTTTTTAAGTGTTCATCCCATAAGTTCTTAGCATAGAAATCTTTTCATCTAGCTGTTAGGCTGCTTATACGCAAGAAAAGATTTCATAGTTGAACAAAACAATCTTACCCAAACCCCAAGTTAGGTTAAGTTGTTTAGCAAGATTTCGACTAGGGTTTCTAGTTCTGATCTCGGGATCGGTTGAGTGTGAACTCTTTAAACATCTAGTCGATTATCTTGTGTTGGACTAACACATAAAACTAAGTCCAATTGGTTAAGTAGGTGCCCTTGTGATAGGGAAAAGTGGACGTATATGGTTTGTTTGTCCGAACCACTATAAATCTTGTGTGCCTCTATCGCTTTGATTAACTTGCTTACACAATCGCACACAACCTTTAAAGCGCATACACATTCCAAGTTGAGATCACTTAGCACCAAGCTTCGATCGATCATACTTGACACTTGATCAACCGATTAAAAGACTAACTTTGGAATCGATTTATCAAAACCGGTTTTTTCACACGGGTAAAACTTAAGCTTCCGCGACACATCGCTTAAACCGATAGTTACCGAATCGATCCGCTTCAGAGATCGAGAAGTTGGTTATCGTACCCAAACCGATTCACACGCACTCGATCGGGTTAATCGCCTCACACCGATTTGCACAAAAGTTTTCGAAGTCTATTCACCCTCCTCTAGACTTACGCCCTCACAAACCCGTTCGGGACCTACAAGTGGTATCGAGGCGGTTGGTTCTCTGACTAATCGACTCACAGATGTATCATCGATTCTTGAGGAAGAATCTTTGTGGTCAATCGAATCGATCTTGAAAAACCATTTTTAAAACTCATTCATTTTCCAAAATCACTCAAAGATGGATAACACCTCGGTATGTATCATGATCTGCCGAAGTTCTCAATCGATGAGTATGCAGATTGGGCCATATATATGTCCAACCATCTAGGTTCGATAAGCGGCGAGAATGATGGAAGTCATCGAAAGAGGACCCATCATCATTTATTACGACAACCCACGCAGTTGGAGGAGATCCAGACTTTTGCACCGGGGAGTCTTGTGCGAAAAAAGCCCGGCCTTGATGCGTAAGAAAGAAAGTTGATACTCTAGATACTATCGCGAGGCATATTATCATGAAAACCATGGATAAGGTCACCAAGGAAAAGATTAAGTATCTCAAATCAGCGAAAACAATGTGGGATACTCTAGCCGAGATATCGCGAGGAAAATGAACAGATAAAAAAAGACAACCGCTCTACAAGTTTAACCGGTAAAGTTCAAAAAATCAAGATGTTTTTCAACGAAACCATCAACGAACTCGATGGAAGGATTACAATGTCTATAAACAAGCTTTGAGAACTTGGTAGAGATGTCCGATAAAGATATCAACTACAAAATCCTAAGGTCTCTCACCAAGAAATGGGACATGAAGGTCCGCGAATCAAGGATTGCCAAGACATTTCAAAAATGAAGCCAAGTAACTTGTTCTTGAGCCTTAAAGCTCACGAGTTCGATTTGATTGAAAGAGGACAAGCTGATGAAGATGAGGTGCCTGCTGAAGCCTCAACTTCAAAATCAGTTGCTTTTAAGGCAACCAGCAGCAGAACGAAGGCCAACGAACTCAAGGGGAATATAGTAAGTCAGCGAATCAGACGCTTCGCTACTGCGAAGCTTGAGAAGTCAAACGTCCAACTTGGTAAGTATCGAAGATTTTATAAGGACTATCAACATAGCCAAGGAAGAGATAGGAGATCAGCCAACAGATCTCCAGAAAGAACCAGATCTGATGATCGGAGGGATCACAGAGATGAAAGGAAAAGAGATAGTCAGACTGAGGAAGGAAGAGATAACCAATCGACGATAAGAAGCTCGTACTACTATCGAAAGGAAGTCACCGATAGGTCATACAGACGGAGATGATTCACCGAAGGAAAGGTTCGTGGATCGAGGAGCGTGCTTCAACCGTGAGAAGCGTGTCACTATAGCGCAGACGCCTGCACTGACGCCAAGAGAAAGGGAAGAAAAGAGGAAATGTAAGAGAGCAACGATATAGGGACAAAGAGCCATGGTTGCTGATACGTCAGGAATTGACGATTCCTATCTGCCCTCTGAGGACTCAGGATACTCCTCTGTAGAAGACTTTCGCCCGGCCAAATTGTTGACTTCTATGAAAATGAAGATCCGATATTCTCTTGACGATGATGAGATCTCGCCGATGGCCGGGAGGACCAATCTGAGGTAACCTCCAAACTCCGCTTCGCTCGCTTTACACCGCTATCATTAGCACACCCGCCTTTGGAGATTGACCTGCAGCTCTACTCATGAGCAATTGCTTGAGGATCTCTCCAATGCAGTAGACACTTATGCTATAGTGGAAGCTGAAAATGACAAGCTGAGAATTAGAAATAATCAGCTTGCTAAAGAGAATGATCTCAAGAAAGTCTCTCGAACTTCAATCATTAAACCGCCGTCGGCGGCAACCGAGGAATATAACATTCTCGAAAGTTAAGGCTTCGATCGATCAGAGAAGCAGATCAAAGATCACCGGCAATTAACAAATGAAGAAGTCGATGACTTCAAAATTCTTCAAGCAAAATTCATGAAATGCTCCAAAAGCATGAAAGTCTAAATCATCCGAGGATAATCTGCGTAAGAAAATAGAGGTTTTCACAAAATCATCTAAAACCTGCTTCAAGACATGAACACCTATTTTCAACAACGATTAATAAGAAGGGACTTGGCTATGAGAATCCTTCCACATCCTCAAAAAAGCCCTACCGATTCATCTCAAAAAGGTGTAATCGACGAAGTTTCACAAAGATACACCAAAAGCCAAACATGTATCTAATAAGGAAAAAAGACCACCGAAAGGTGTAAGGTAAAAGCCTAACCGTAACGGAAAACAAATGGACCCCAATCGGTAAAGCATCACCGAGAATCAACAGAAGAACCCGGTTCTTACGAAGAGACCTCAACTCGATCAACGGTCGTATCGAAAAAGACAACCCAGTAAAGGGAAGTCCAATCGAGACCTAATCAAGGCCACCAGATAATAAGCATGCTTCGTAAACCGCAAAAACCACCTATGCCAAAAAGATATGAATCTTTTGATGGTAGCGAAATCGTACCTACCCCTATAATCGAAAATCTAGGGTCACACTTTTTGAACCACACCGGATAAGAAGAAGACAAACGAAAAAGATAAATCCCAAATCTTCTAATTCATCCAAGGTTCACACTAATAATCATACAAAAATGCGAAAGCATATAAAGAGACGTATGATTATGTTGGATGGTGTATGGGAGACAAATCAGGCCTTCGATCTAACCGATCACAATAGAAGTGCTTTGTTTGTATGGATCCCCAAAACTAATCCTAACCCCTCGGACCCAATCCAAAAGGGTACCTAAAGCCCCGATCCGATTGCGGATCGCGTGGTCCGGCCAACAAAGGAGGTGTGCAAGCAACTATCCGGTACATCGATAGTGGATGCTCAAGGCACATGATTTGGAAGCAAACATCTCCTCAAATCTTACATAGAAATGAAATGCCCGCGTGTACTCTTTGGTGATGATAACTTTGGTTATACCAAAGGGTTCTAACCTTAGAGAATGATGATGTACAAATAATCGAGTCTCAGATGTCGAAGGTCTAAAGCACAACCTATTATCGGTTTCACAATTCTCTGCGACAACGGATTTAGTGTTGAGTTCTCGATGATCAATGCACTATCAAGAATCGAGCCACTCAACAGTTTTTGCTAACTGTTCAAGGAAAGGGACGATCTACACACGGTGATTGAACAGTTGCCCAAGAAATGCATGCGATTGTCAAGAGTTCCAAAAGTAGCGATTTGGCTCGCACAAAAGAATGAGCCATCCCAACTTTAAAACTCTTAATAAGATTGCAAGGATGTCTCTAGTGGAAGGACTTCCTAATGAAGTATTTTCAAAGGATCGCACATGTCTTGCATGTCGAAGGAAAAAACAGTCAAAGCTTCATTCAAGGGAATTCCCTGACCGGATCCAAAGCAGAGTATCTTCAAATGCTCCATATGGATCTATTTGGACCGCCATACACCGGTCGATCTCAATGGACGAAAATATACTCGTAATCGTGGATGACTATTCCAAGTTTACAGGGTTATATTCTTACATAAGAAGAATGAGATGACAACGAAGATACCCGAGCCGCTAAAACGATTACAAAATGAGAAGGGTGTCGGTAGTAAAAATCGAGATCAAATAAAGGTACAAAATTTACGAACTCTTTTATTACCGATTTTTTGCTCTAAGTTTGGTATCTGACATGAAACATCACCGCAAGGACGCCACAACAAAATGGAGTAGTGAATCTTAGGAACAGAACTCTCAAAGAAGTTTTGCTCGCGACGATGTTAAATGAACATGCAATACCAAGCCGTTTACGGGCGTATAATCAACACCGCATGCCATACTCGTAATGGATGTCTTCACTAAGGCTCACTACAAAACGCCCTATGAACTGTGGAAGGACGAAAAACCTCGTGTCTCTTACTTCCATGTTTTTGGGTGTAAGGTGTTCCAACACAACCAAGGGAAAGGGCAGGTGAAGAATTTTGAGGCCCAAGTCGATGAGGGTATATTCTTAGGATATTCCTCATCTAGCAAGGCTTTCGGGGTTTACAATGCATTTAACCCTACTTGTGGAAGAAACACCCCATGTAGTCTTTGATGAAGCATCTTTTGAACAAGAGAAATCGCCCAGCAAACAAGATGTACCGATCAACAAGAACCCGATGTTCGGAAAATGGATCACCGACGATCAAGGAAAAAGAATCGAAATCAGAATAATATACATTCCGATCTAGGTGATTCACCGGATCATTCGGATCCTAAGGTACGAAAAACTATCGATGAAGAAGTTCGATCTGGTGAGATAATCAATCGAACCATCCGGTTCGGGGGGAACATCTGAAGTTCCCACGAACGACATCGAAGACATGATGAGTCCAACATCACCGAGACTTGTTCTTATCAAGTGGATCATAACTTCGGCACCACTCCCCCAATCGCTAATAATGAAATTTTATCGAAAACGGACGATGTTCTCCAAACCGACGCAAAATGTAGCGAGAAGGACACGGATAACCGGTCATCCAACCGATCGATATTCGGAGACCCATCCGATAAAGTTAAAACTAGACATCGATTGGTGAAAGTGCCATGTATTGCTGTTATCTGTCTATGAAGGAACCAACAACAATAGAGGAAGCTCAACAAGACGCAAGCTGGATTCTAGCCATGCAGGAAGTGCTGGAACAGTTCGAGAGAAATCAAGTTTGGAAACTAGTAGACAGACCAAGTCATCAAGACGTTATTGGCACGAAGTGGGTATTCAAGAACAAGAGAGATGAGAAAAACGTCATCACTAGAAATAAGGCAAGACTTGTTGCTAAGGGGTATTCACAATCAGAAGGAATTGATTATGATGAGACCTTTGCACCAGTCGCTCGCCTAGAAGCCATTCGGCTATTTTTGGCATATGCTTCCCACAGAGGGTTCACTGTGTATCAGATGGACGTAAAGAGTGATTTCTTAAACGGGGTACTAGCAGAGGAAGTTTATGTCGAACAACCTCCAGGCTTTGAAAAGGGCAACCAAGTGTACCGCTTAAGAAAAAGCTCTTTATGGTTCAAACAAGCTCCTCGAGCTTGGTATGATACACTCTCTCGTTCTTGATCGACGGTGGGTTCACTAAAGGAACAAAGGACGTAACCTTATTCGAATAGAAGATGGAGAAGATATTCGATGGTTCAGATCTCACGGGATCTACATCATCTTCGGATCCCCTAACAAGAGTCTATGTGAAAGATTCAGCAAGCTGATGCAAGGGAAGTTCGAGATGTCCATGATGGGTCAAATGAATTACTTTCTGGGTCTTCAAGTAAAGCAAAAGTACGTAGGGATATTCATCTCGCCAAGCAAAAAAGTACACTAAGAATTTATTGGCTAAGTTTGGAGTTCAAAATTGTAAAGGAAGCCAAAATTCCTATGATGACCGGATTCAAGATGGATCCGTATGAGGATGGTCGAAAACAAATCGAAAGAATATAGGGCTCTCATTGGATCTCTACTATACCGACCGCCAAAGACCGTATATATAACCTTCGCGATGGTGTATGTGCGGATTTTGAGCAAATCCAATGATAAGCCACCTAGAAGCGACTAAGCGGATTCTTAAGTATCTGAAGGGACGGTAAATCTTGGTTTATTTTACCCATCGATGATAATCTAGAGCTTAGTGGGTATTCGATTACGATTATGGAGGTTGCAAGATTGACGTAGAAAATCCACCTCGAGAACTTGTCGGTTCTTAGGAAGTAAACCCGATCTCGTGGTTTTCAAAAGCGGACATCGATTCGCGACATCTACTATCGAAGCGAGAATATATGGGTGCGGAAGTCGTTGTTCCCAATCGCTCTGGCTTAGTCGGCGGTGAGGATTATAACATTGAAGCTAACAATGTACCTATTTTCTCGTGATGATAATAGTCTTATTGCAATCACTCAAGAATCCCGTTCTACATACAAGATGCAAGCATGTGGATGTCGACACCATTTTATAAGAGATCATGTTGAAAAGAAGAATATCAGAATGGAAAAGATTCATACTGATATACAGAAAGCTGATATTCTAACCAAGTCACTAGCTGAGATCAGATTCAGAGAATTATGCAATGAGCTAGGGCTTCTGGATCTTGGAGAAAATGCACCTAAAATGTTTGATGGAATGATCTCCAGAACCAGCTGGTTAAGAGATTAACCAGGTTGAAAGGAATCAGTTGAGTTTGGTATCTCAATCGATCGTAAGATCGATCGGAACCGATGATGAGAAAATCGATCGATTTACAAGATTATCGGTTTAAAGGAACCGATCGATTTAAGGTTTATCAGATTAAAGGAAACGCTCACTTTTAAAAGAAATATCTGATTAAATCAGTTGGATTATGTTACGTCTTTGTAAGTCGATTAAGCTGATATTCAACAAGCAAGATTCACAAGTAGTATTCACAAGATTAAAAGCTTGAAATCGCATAAGGATACAGGAATTTTACACAACAATGGAATAATAGAAATTTTCATTGATAAAGACCCGAAGGTCATGTTACATTACAAGATACAAGTACAAAGGACCCGGAGGTCAATACATAAGTGATAACCAAAAACCCTAAACCTATAACCCTAAACCCTCATCCTAACCCAAGTGGAGCAGGGAGAGAGATAGATTTTAAATCTGATGCTCTCATTTTCCCCCACTTAACAAGGGTGAGAGAGGCTTTAAAGAAATCCTAAAGCCGCTAGCTGAAGCTAAAACCAGTGGAGCGACAATGACCTTGATAGGATTTTTTTAAGCCGAGCCCTAAAAGAAAGAGTCATGGGGCTCTCCAAATTTGTTAAATGGTGAGGTGATATACGAAGATCGGTTGTTGATGATCAAGATCGCATATCAAACTCACGCTCATTTTCGACTAAGTCTGTTGATGGTAGTTACGCATAACGATAGACACACAAGGTGCATACGGTTAGGAGAAGTGTCTTCTCGGTTAAAATAAAGAAAGTTCGCCGCCATGGTGGTAGAGAAGCTTTGCAACAATCGTATGTGAAATCTTTGACGATGATGAAAAACAAATAAGGGACACAGAGGGTTGATTTGAGAAGTTGAAATCATTGAAAAAGGGGGTAAATGTGTTTTTTGGGAAGTTTAACCGAAATAGGGGTTCACCAGGATACATGATTCTACAAAGAAGATAAGTATGGTGAATGGGTTATGTTGTGTAAAAAAAATTGGTCCAATTTATAGAGGCCAAGCAAGGGTGCAAATGCAAATTCGAGTTCTCAAAACCTTTTAGAGAAATCAAGACCAAAAGGACGAAATGTAGGAATCACGCGATCGATAATTGGATAAATTTACTACGATTGACATATCGAAAGATTCGCATTTATAATTACGCATAAACAAATCGCTACCAACTTAGGGAATAGAAGCTACTATCCTAGACTAAGTTTTGGCGGTAACACTTATCCCAAGAATTGGCTTGATCCGAGAAGAATCGATTAGGTCAACTAAAATCGATTACATATACGTTCGATCGATAAGGAAGATCACCGAGCTTGAAACTCCAACAAATCGATACATCGGTCTATGAGAAAATGCGAAATATCGGTTGAAGGGGGAACTTCAACCGATCAAGGAGGATCGGAAGAGAAATCGACGATTCAAGGAAGATCACGAGCTTGAAAGTTCAACAAATCGATGCAAATGAAGAAGATCGCTTAAAAGGATCGGTTGGGAAATTTTAAGGCTTAGGCGAAATATTAAGATCAACAAGTGAAATCAACATGGACAAGTGGTATTGACCGACACAATATCGACCAACCGAATCACTTTTCTTTTTTCTCTTGTTCTTTGCTTATTTATCGAATCTTATCTCGATATTATTTGCCTTTATCGTACCCATTATCCTTGTGGACGTATTCTCTCTCGCAAATCATTTAATGCGGACGTGGGGGAACATGTATTAACCGCTATTAAAACGTGCTTTTTAAATCCAAAAGGTTTTCGTGACGCGTGCTTTTTTCCTCGACCTACGATCAAAACCGCTTAATCTGAGAGGCGTTCAATCTTTTCAAACGGTTGATCTTCAAAATCGTGTCTTCTTCTTCCCTCCTCGTTTTATAAAGTTCATCAAAAACATACCGAGTTTTCCATTTCACAAACTTGCGATTTATTCTCCGAAAACTCCAGATTACTTCTCTCGATTCAAAATATTTTTTTCCTAAGTTTCAAAATCAACTTTCCGAAAAAATGTAATCCGGTAATTTATGTTTATTTGATGTATCTTGTGTGATATTCTTTGTATTAATGCACAATTTTAACCAAATCTATCTTATCTCTAGATGATCACTCACGGTATGGGAAAAATAATGTGCAACTATACGGAACTCGCAACAAAGATTGTGGATGATAAGTTAAATGCGATTCAATATCACTCGGGATCTCGAATCCATGGAGGTCGAGCAAATTCTTCAAAAGGCCTTGAGAAATTTTATACGCTTTCAACGCAAATCAAAGGATGCAAAGATGAAGCACTAGAATTCCTAAGGAATTTAAGAGTGGATACGGATGCTCCAGGAGACGAACTACTTTCGACAGTCACCGGCGAAGAAATCAGACTGACGAATGATGATATAACCCGGTCTGCTCGGCCTTACCAAAAGGACGGATCTCGCCGCTTTCATTACAGGAGAACGACGATGAGTGATCGAAAAAGAGTTTTTCAGAGAGGCCGAAAACACCATACTTCGTGTTTTGTCGCTAATGCTCAAGAGGAAATACCGATTGTTGTTTAACATATTGTCAAAAACAATTATGGGTTATTGATTCAAATTTCCCGGATCTATTACATCCGGCTAAACTGATAAAAGATGGTCGCAATAATTGATGAAGCCAAGAACATCAACTGGCATGGGTTTCTGAAGGCCATTCTGCTCCAAGAACATGATAAATTTGGAGTTGATGAGAGGAGGCAGGTATTTCAAAGAAAAAGATCGCAATCTCAACAAGGTTGCGCTTATCTTCTGAGATAAAATGCCAAAGGCCAAATGGGAAACAGAATGGACTGAAGTCCTATAAGGCTTTTCTCACAGCCACTTCTGTCATTTTTGGGCCACCAGACGATGATATGCGGCCAACCCCCCCAAAGTCAAAGAAGGGAAAAGGCAAGAAGAAAGCAACTTCTTCTACACCAGATGCGGGCGAATCAGCTCGAGCTGGTGAAAGCCCCCCAGAAGGCCCACCAGATGCCCCCAAGAAGAAGAAAAGAAAACTGGTGAAGGCCCAGGACAAGAGGCCGAAGAAGGCGAAGCAAGCCTCCATGACTCTGATGCTTGAAGATGAGTCAGATGAAGAAAGAGCGCCAGATCAGTCTGTTGCAACAACAAAATCAGGTGAAAAATCAGACGGGCAAAGCTGAAAGATCGCCAGGTCATTCTGAGGAAGACGCACAAGTCGATCGATCTCCTTCTCCTCAAGCTCGAGCTGATTCACCACTCAGACTAATGGCTACTGAGCATAACTCTCCTATTCTTCCACCGCCAAATAACTCCGAACTACATCGGTTCGCGAACCGTAAAACTTACTTGCCAGGAACCAGAATCACCTGCTTCCTACGCTGGAACCTCTCGCAGTCAAACCGTCGGCCAACTTCCGCCTACTTAAGCACAAACCGGAACCTTCCACATCTCATCAAACTCGATCACGGACCGACAATTCACGAGTCCGGATCAACAAAGATCATAATCGGGAAATTGATCGAATGCGAATCGAAGAGAGATTGATGAGTTGTACCCGAATCGTCGCCTAACCCGCCATAAGAGAGAAGTTTTGGAGATCCTCACCGGAGAGATCTTCGATTAAAAAGCTTCTCGAGACTTCATAATAATTATTGAACAGATGGGCGGTGCGAGATGAGTTTGCGACTTCGATTTCGACATGAGGAAATCTGCAAAAGTGGGATCACCAAATGAGTGATAATCGCTAAATCTGTTAAAGCTCGATCCACGAGGCTAGGGTTGCGAACAGTCGAATCGAGATCACGACAAAGCTCTCAAGCAGATGCCATCATGAAGGATGCAGAGGGCTGCCGATGATAGTGGAACTGGTGTCATAGCTTCATGACCAACCACCGGAGGCACAAACAATCGAACCGGATCAAGTGACACCCAACATTCCAACATCTCACGCCACTATTGATCAACTTCAGAGATCAAATCTTGTCTCAAAGATCTCCGAAAGAAGAAGTTGAGGGATCGATAGTGATCAAAGGCGATTGCCATTAAAGAAATATCGATCAAAGGGAATTGGCTACTTCCCAGTTATTGGGGCAATCAAAGATCGGTTCTCCCCAAATCAGGTCCATCAAGTCCGAATCGATAAAGACCGCCGATACCAAACCGACTCGGTGGACAAACAACAAGTTTCTTTTCCGATGCTCAATGACAAGCTAGAATTGACAAGAGAAACTTGACAAACCGATTAAAACACTCTCCATCGCCATGGAATCTGCCAAGATCGAGCCGATATCAAAGATTCAAAATCTAATCGCTCAAATCAAGGCATCTCATTGCAGATCTCAACAAAGCGATCGCGATCAACTTTGGTTCTCGACCTCCCACCTCACTACTCTTTTTGATCAAACCAAAAAGGGGAAGGACAGAGGAGAAACCAACCGACCTAACAAAGCAGGGACATCACAAACTCGGACTATCAAAAAGATGTCCAAAGAACAGATAAATGGTGAAGAAGCCCAAAAAATGTCAAGAAGAAAGAAGGGCGTAAAAAAATGTCGAGGCGTAAAATCAACAAGAAATTCGGATCGAGAGTAAAGAAAGGAAGGGCCGGAAAATCCGTGCGAACCTAAGTTTGCCAAAGAAGAGTTGATGAGATCATCCCAAAAACTGCTGCAAGATCTTAAGAAATTTGAGGAATGGAATAAAATCAAGAGTGAATGGCTTCTGGATGCCTTTGTTCTTAATCTAGTTCCACAAGAAGAATCTCCTGATGAAGAATTCCTCAACTGGTTAGAAAACAAATACCCGGATTTTCTGAAGTATCCGGAAAATGAGGCCAAGCTTATCAATGTAAAAATTATTCGCCAAGAGTATGATCCGTTGGAATACTCGAAGAAGGCATGATGGCTCATTTGACAGACTGACATTTCAAAGATTCTATTTTGACATCCTCGCATGTAACGCAAATAACCGATCCCCAAAGCAGATGATGATGTCAAATGGAAACTTTATCAGATTTTCAACGTACCTCAAGATCAAAGAGAGATGCCAGAAGGATACAAGCCCAAAGAGTGAAGAATCAGAAGACTACTCAGGATCAGCTGTTATTATTTTCAAACTTTTATGATGTAACATGTAATCAACATTCATTAATGAGAAAAGTTTATTTTATGATCCTAAGACAAAGTCTCATTGTCTTCGATTATATACTCTTAATCGCTTCTATTTTTTTTTATCAACTCATTTGGTTTCTCAAAGTGTTTTTTGGTTTCATCAAAAAGGGGGAAATTGTTGGGAAATTTATAGTTTTGATGAAAGTTCCAAAACACATGTAATAGGACCAATCGGACACATTAGGTAGTGATGTTTATATTACCCGCTATAGGAGGCGATTGATAATTATCAGTATAGAACAACCGATGTAATAGTTAGGTCACATATTGAGGGGGAACTCAATATATACAGTCGAATCAAGACTCGAAAGAACAAATTGATATCCCGAGGCGGAATCTTAGAGAAGAACAGAAGATCGATTGATCGATCTAGTCGGATATCTCGGTGAAGTCATGAAGCTCAAACTCGAATGACTTCGAAGATCGACCCGGAAGACCTACATCGGCCGAAATCGCTAGTTGAAGCTAAGTCAACCCGGACCGAAGACTCCATCGGTGGTGATCGATTCGGTCGATCGGGGATGACTCACCGTGAAATCTGATGTTTCACCTAATCATACGTCAATGATCTGAACAAGAAGAATGTCAAGCTTAGTTGGAAGAACATCACTGAAAAGTGAGTCTGCTATCCAATAAGAACAAGACACGTATGATCGGGAGCCAATTCTTGGATTTCGATACTACCTCTCAGAACGGCTACAAAGTACAAATTCACGCTTTTGGCCATGCCGTTCTCGGCTCATCACATCAAGCTGCGCAAGTCTACCAAATATATCCTCGAATTCAAATTGCTCTCCAACGGCTCTTTGATTTCAAGGTCTATATATATGGGATTACACTTTAGAGTGATAAAACGGAAACGCTGAACAATCAAGAAGCTCAAGCTAATTTCAGATTTCCGTACAAGAACACGATCAAGAAGATTATTTTTTATTAAGTGTTCATCCCATAAGTTCTTAGCATAGAAATCTTTTCATCTAGTTTGTTAGTCGCTTATACGCAAGAAAAAGATTTCATAGTTGAACAAAACAATCTTACCCAAACCCCAAGTTAGGTTAAGTTGTTTAGCAAGATTTCGCACTAGGGTTTCTAGTTACGATCTCCGGGATCGGTTGAGTGTGAACTCTTTAAACATCTAGTCGATTATCTTGTGTTGGACTAACACATAAAACTAAGTCCGATTGGTTAAGTAGGTGCCCTTTGTGATAGGGAAGAGTGGGCGTAGGGATCGATTTGTCCGAACCACTATAAATCTTGTGTGCCTCTCTTTGCTTTGATTAATCGCTACACAATCGCACACAACCTTTAAAGCGCATACACATTCCAAGTTGAGATCAGCTAGCACCAAGCTTCTGATCTGATCATACTTGACACTTCAGTCAACTGATTAAAAGACTAACTTTGGAATCTGATTTATCAAAACTGGTTTTTCACATGGGTAAAACTTAAGCTTCCGCACACATCAGTTAAACTGATAGTTACGAATCGATCTACTTGGAGATCGATAAGTTGAATAGCAATTTCAAACCGATTCACACGCGACTCGATCAAAGTTAATCGCCCACACCTGATTTGCACAAAAGTTTTCAGAAGTCTATTCACCCTTCCCTCTAGACTTCTGCCCTCACAAACCCGTTCGGGACCTACAAAGCACTTCCTCTTTGTATTTTTCCTTGACACCACAAGCATTCCTCATCTTACCATTGCCCTTGGCAACAGTTGAGTTTTATTGCTTATGGTTTTTGGTCCTCTTATTTTTCTTGCCTTCCCTTGGCTTAGAAAATGAAGACTTACCACTTGCCGTTAAAGCTTGAGTTTGGTGCCTCATCAATATCTCTGCCGAGACCAAAGCTTGCAATAAATCAGCTAGCGAGGCCAAAATGCTCAGAAACTTTTGGGCAGAGAGTGAAATACCAAATTCACCTGAGTCTCCAGATTATAATCTGCACTCAGAATCTCAAGTTTGTTCAGATGGGCCATCTATTTTGAGGACGTAATCCCTTACGGGTTTGCCCTCCACCATTTTTAGCGACGACATCTCTCGCAAGGTGATCTGACGAGTCCCGCATTTTTGACTCATCAGTTGGCTCATCTGATTTTGGTGTGTCAAGAATCCACTTGTGAATTTGTGCAGTTAGGACAATTATAATTTTTTCGTTTCCAATCAATATAGTTTCCATACATATTGTATTGACTTTAAGTATATTAACAGTGGATTAAAAGGTTACGACATGCTGAACTGAAATAAATAACTATATGCATAAGCACAAGTATATCACAAGGTTCGATCACATGCATCATATTTAAAATCTCAAAAAAAATATGTACATGCATCAGCCAACATCTCAAAACAGTTTAAATAAGCCACGTGGGGTGGGTCATTATTTAAACACATTCAAGCAGGTTACAAACAAAAACAATTACAAACCTTTAATATCCAGATTAATAGTTGGCTCCCACTTGACCAATACAAAATTGACAGGGACTTCGGGGAAGTATATGCATATCAATTTTATATCTAAGTAATAACCATGATTAAATATAGGATTATTATTTCGTATTGTACGAGCCTCGTGGGGAGGGTCATCGTCGCCACAAGTAATAATCCACAATCATCCATTTGGAATTTATACATGTGAAAGCTATCTTTTGACCGTCCCGTGGGGGGAATTTCTCCAAAAGAATTCACAAATAAATAAATCATGGAGGTCAAAATTAATTAATTTTATTATCCGGAATAAAATTGTCAATTAATTATTTAAACATACTTAGTAATTTTTGAAGGTGAGATTTTTCACTGGGCAACTCTCATGCAAACACATTTAAACAAATTAAATAAAGCATAAGATAAAGACAATAATAAATCAAGCAAAAGCGTAAAAAAATAAACATATTGGGCACAAATTATCCAATTGTCATGGTTTGATTTTTTCTTGGCTTGATCTTGAAGAAACACCGCTTGAATTTCTCCCACTAGATCGCCTCGAAAAAACACTCCATCTCGAAACGCCACGCCAAGTAGCTTCAAATGATGCACGCCCGCAATCCATCCCACTTGCCAAAGTCGGCCTCAGCGGCCTCCTCTTCTAAGAAAGATACGGCTAAGATTTCGAAGACGCAAATCTATTCCTCGGCATGGTCCGAGCTCCTCGGCGGCGAATCGCAGCGTTTCTCGCAATCATCATTCATCGTCGTTATTTTGAAAATCCACTTTGCCCGCGATTCATTAGCCCGCCCGCGTCTCGCAGCAACCCGTGCGCATCCGCTCCGTCCCTTTAAGCTCTTCCGCATAAGGTTTATCGTTTTGTCATTAAGCGCCCGCCCGTCTTGTCTCGGCGAGATCCTAACACTTCGGCCTAAACCTCTCCGGCGCCCGTGACATGCTGATCTTACAAGTCCGCGATATGCGTGCCTCTCTTTTCATGTTTTACGTGGCCTACGCCCGCCCTTGCCCGATGGATTACTTTTATCCTTTAATTATTAGAACCAATCGTTTTGATTTTCGATCCGATTACAATTTATTTACAAAAAATAAATAAACCTGGATCTAGACTAGTCTATTACATTGATCAAATCAAACAAATTCTAATCTACTTTCGTGGATTTTCTCACGAGGCAAAAACGAATCCGAATGAATCAATTAAAAACCACAATTTATATGCATGCATAAATAAACACATTAAATTCCATGACAATTGGATACCGCAAAATAGATCTAGCAATTCTACTATCAAATTTCAAATTTAATGTCAAATAATTAAATTACAATTTAAAAATTGAGAGTCTAAAACCGGGCTCGATACTAGTTGTTGGGGAATAAGTTGCACAGATCTATTCAGGGTGAATATTTAAATACAAATTTAATTCTTATAATTATTACTAGCATGAATTAATCCTATATTAATTCAAATAATAATCCAACAACATATCATGCATATAATAATTCAAGTAAAACCTACGCATGCGGAATTCTGCGAGTTTACGTGAACGTACCTCTTGGGATGACAGTGATCTGGCTGATTAGACTAACCAAAAGAACTTCCCAAGTATTCCCTTCATCCTTGTTCGACTATCCGGTGGTAGGACACTTGTGAACAATTAACAAAAGGAAAATAAATTATGTTGCACCACCTTTGTGGATTTACTAATTTTTCCAGCACATGGAATTGTCCTTGGGAATGAAATAATCATCCCCTATTTATAGAGCACAAGTGGTCGAAAATTGTGGGCAAGATAATGTGGGAAAATCTTTTCTTGATCTCCAAGAAATCTTGAATATATCTCCTATATTCTTTTTTCCATAATTATAATATTCCACAAAATCCCACTTACTCTTTGTTATGGGATATTTTCGAAAATAATAGGCAAGAATCCAAGATTTGGATCTTCTTGAATTTATGAGATATTCTTGTATTTCGAGAAATACATATCTTCCATAATATCTTTTCAAGAAAATCAAGAAAATCTTTCTTGCCCTTTATCTTTCAAAAAATTCGAAACTTTCCTTATAAATAACCAAGTGGGAGATTTCTTGAATTTAATGAGATAATCTTGTATTCCAAGAATACATATCTTCATTCCATAACAAAATTCAAAGAAAATCTTTCTCCCCTTTTATCTATAAATTTCGAAAATAATTAGGAAAAATAAGCAACAATATTTATTTTATTTTAAACACATTTTTCAGTTATTGGACTATATGTTGGGCTACTTAGGGGGCCTTTAGGAGAATTAAGATTGGACCTTCCAATGGATCTTGAATTATCAATATTGAGCCACAATATTATTCAAGCCGATAAATATTAATTAATCCCACTACATAATTAATATTGCACTATCCATCTTAACCCATATTACAGTCAATATGGCTCCCGATTATTATTTCTCGTGTTTAAGATTATCTAGCCCATTAATTAATTCAAGCCACTGAAATAACTTTCCGTTAATTAATATCTTTTGTCCTTGGTCAAGGAACGGTTCAACATTATTATCCATACCGGAAATTAATTCCACTTGCAAGATTTGGTATGATAAATCTTATGAACCTCCCAAGGGGGAAAATCGAACAAGCATACTTGCACACGATTCTCCGTATTAAATCTTAGCAATCACATGTGACCAATAATATTGCCCAAGATAAAAAGTATTGAATCTCGTTGATTCTCTACCCATGATAAGTCAAAGCAATAATTACCAACCACACGTGATCCTATTTAAGGAACGAAGATTAAGAAATAACGAACCACTGAGGTCTAATTCTTCCTTATTCAGTTCTGAAGAATTTGTCCTCCTGTAGGTCCTATTCAGTGCACCAAACATGCACTAGTGTAATCTCTTGGTCAAGACAAGCCAATCTGAGCCTTACACTTCAACCTTTCACGATGGGTTGTTCATTTCCATCTGGGTCATGAATGACGTACTTTTAGTTACAAGGGACTGTTAATTTAATCTTCTGTGATCTAGTATCACTTAATTAACTACAATGTAACACATACGAATTATTGAACAGTTATGCAGTAAATATATGTAACATTCGATAATATTTAAAGCATCAGTGATAAACAATTTATTTCAGTAAATAAGTCCGAAATTCAATTTTTGATTATACAAAGTAAAAAGCATACTTTCTAGTATAATCCCAACAATTTGAACTTATTATCCTTAGTGAATTGTCTAGGTTGATTGAAGCTGGAGGACTGACTAGGAACAAGCTTTTTATCAGAGGGAGAAGTATTCTGATTATTTCTATCTTTTGGTTGAAAATTACCATTTGGTTTTCTGAACTTTCCTTTTAGAAAAGATTTGAATTCTTAGTGATAAGAGCAAATTGTTCAGAAATATCTTTATCACATAAATCAGAAACATCATCATCAGAATCAACTTCAGTCACAAAAGGATGTTTACCAACATTTTCAAAAGTTTTACCTCTAAAAGCAAGTACTTTCTTGTCTTTATGTTTATCATCATCGAACATATTTTAGTTAATCTCATAAGTTTTCAAAATATTAATCAACTCATTTTGACTCAATAAATCAGTGTTCTTAGCCTCTTCTATTGCACATATTTTAGCATCAAATCATTTAGGAATAGTTCTAAGTATTTTTTTTACTAACCGAGTGTTGGAAATTGGATCACAAAGTGAGTGTGACTCATTAGCAATCTCACTTATCCTTTCATTGTATGATGAAATGTTCTCATCATCTTTCATCTTCAAGTTTTCAAACTTGGTTCCCAACATTCTGAGTCTAGTCCTTCGAACACTTTCTGATCCTTCACAATGTTCCTGCAATATTTCTCATGCATCCTTAGAAGAAACACAATTAGATATCAGTTTAAACATAGAAACATCAGTAGCAGTAAATATCGCATTAAGAGCTTTAGAATTGAAATTGACCGATGTGCATTCATCATTGGACCAATCAATTTCCTTTTTGACTTCCGATTCTCCATCTTTATCATCTAATGTCCTTGGTGGATTCCAATCAGATAACACACTACGCCATGCTCTCTCATCTATAGACTTAATGTACATGTATATTTTAGGTTTCCAGTAAGGATAGTTGGATCCATCCAAAATTGGAGGTTTTAAAGAAGGAGTCAATGGATAATCTATTGCAAAAACACACTTTAAAACACAGGACCTTTAACTCAGTGTATCAAGTTTATGGCTCTGGCGCCATCTGACAGTGTGTGTGTGCGTGTATTTTCAGAGTGTTGTTAAAAATGTTATGCAACATGTAGAACAACGTATGACAGCGGAAGTATAAACACGTAGTGCAAAGGATTTTAAAATTTTGTATAGTCTATAATCAGACTATACGAACCTCATGGTTAAAAACATCACTATAACAAGTAGTGAGATACACACAAATCTCTTATATGATTCTAAAAGGTGTAGTGAAAAACCACACACCAAAAATCAATCTATTCAATCAAGTAACTGTGATCTTATTCAACCTAAAATTTGATCTAGTAAGATAAAATCAATACTGATGGGAGAAATTGTATTCCCTCGACCAGTACAAATAGAATAACAACGACCCTCACACTCCTACAAGAAACAATCACTCGGTTGTTCTCTCGGTTGTGTCTCGAATGTTACTCTCTTAAGTTTGGAGTAGAGCAAATGGTATTTCACTTTAACTCAAACTTGAATGTCGACCAATGCAGTTTATTTATAGACTTTCGGTCCAACTGCATTGTCCTATCCACTTGGCTTGGATAACTTTGAACATCTCCTCCACTATCTCCATGGTCTTGGTGTAACCACTCATGATCTTTCTATTCTCACTCCACCACAGTGCAACCGCTTGACAATATCCGAAATTGTCTTCAACCTGCAATGTAGGAAACATAGAAAAACACATCTGTTAAAATGGAGTCAGTGTTACGAGAAATGACAAATTTATGATGTTGTGCAGAATGTTGTCAAACATCTGGAACAACATCCGTGCAATATCAACAAATATAATATTACAATATTAATCACTATTATATATTGATTTGACATGAAACAAAAATTTTATCCTACCAAAATCTCAAAATAAACATTTATTTTTACTATTCACCGGAATTTTTAAATTCATAAGATTTCGAAGTCATGACTTCCCCACACACCAAACAAGCATGCCCTTAGGTTTAGGGGCAAATAAAATTTAGTTCTGAAACTCTAATATGTATGCGATAATAAAGTTAAACTATATATTTGTATTAAAATACATTAAAATTCATTATTACGAATGTCAAATACACCAACACGTTGAGTCGTGCCAGTGAAGAACAAACTAATCGAAAAGAAAATTGAGAGAATAAATATTTATTTATAAATTGTGAGGATTTAAAATGTTTGATTTTTTTTAATGTATAAATGAGATACCACTATTCATATTTATACTAACTTGTAGTAACTAATTGATGATGGAGTTTTTTCTGATCTAATGGTTGCATAATTATTTTAAAATACTAAAATTTAATATAATTATCTAGAATACTACATTTACTATTTTGTAAAACTAGTCATTCTAGGAAAAAAATCATATCTTCAAATATATTATACAAGACAAATAAATCATTAAGGGTGCTTGGTTTGTATAAAGGAATGAGAATGGGAATGAGAAAGATTTTGATAGTAGTGAGGAATGACAATGAGCATAATAGTTACTATTGAATTGTTTGGTTTGTATAAATGTACGACTATCATTACCATATAAAATTATTGGTTTAATAAAAAATATTGATAATATAAGTTATTTTTAACCTTTTTTTTTGTTAAAAAATTATATTATATAGTAATAATATATAAAAATATTATAAATAATAAAAATAAATAATTTAAAACACAAATAATTTTAAAAAATTATATAATAAATTTTAGTAGAACTCTATTTTCATTCCATAGTTTTAGGCAGGGGTGGAGCCATAGTATATGTGGGAGGGGCCATGGCCCCCTCAACATTTCCAAAGTTTCATTCCATTATATATGGATATATGAAGGTGTACATGTTTATATAGGAACTATTAGTTATTATTTCGACTTATATATATTTAGTTTTTGTTATTAATTTTTGTTTGTTACTTATTTTAATTTATTTGAGTGTCATACTCATTTTTCTAATATAATTTTTGATTTTCAGTTCAAATGTATTGATTTTTTTATAGTGTTTAGTTTATTATATGTACACAATCTCACACTCACACGTATATATATATATATATATATACACGTTCCATATTATCCTTTATTTATCTTTTACAAATATATAGTAGAAATTAAATTGTTAAAAGGAAGTTAATAGATATATGTGCATATGGTTTTTATATATAAGAGATTTAATATATTATGAATGTAATGATGCATATTGTGGTACTTATTGCTAGGAGTGAGCATTATTCGGTAAAAACCGAAAAATCGAGCCAAACCGAACTGAAATATAAATTCGGTTCGGTTAATTTTGTATTCGGTTTGATTTCGATTTTCGATTTTAGAATTTTTTATTTTCAGTTTTGATTTCGATTTCGATTTTTAAGGTAAAATTACCGAAAAACCAAAAATCGAACCAAAATAATAAATTCTATATGTATAATCATAATTTTAGTTCATTTATTCATTTTTTTACCTAAATATTACAATATATATATACATTATATGTTAATAATAAAATTTATGTAGTAGTGTAATATCATTGGATCTTGTGTTGTGTTATTTAATTTCGATTTTTTACTGTAAAAAATTAAAATGTGCCTCTAAAATTGGTTTAATTTCATAATGGTCAGATTATTTCGGTTTTCACCGAAACCGAACCGAAAAATTCAGTTCGGTTTAAGATCGGTTATGACGTAAAATGATTCGGTTTCGGTTTATTATGGTAAATATTTCGGTTATTTCAGTTTTGCTATTTCGGTTCGGTTCGGTAACCGAATAACCGAATGCTCACCCTTACTTATTGCTAATATTGATAGACAAAAACTCAGATGAAATGATTTTATACATGAAATGGGGTACAAACTATCACAAGACAATACTCACATCTTCTAAAGTGTTAAAGTATTATGTCCAAATTATTGTCCATCTCAACTACCTTGAGATCGTCTTATGTGAGTGTGCCTTGATACTATATATTATTAGTCGAGAAAATTAATCTTATAATAGCAATATAAGTTTAGTCAATATTAATTTTTTGGCCCCCTCTCGATCTAATTCTGGCTCCGCACCTAGTTTTAGGATTTCAAAGTGATAGTTGATGAGGTTAATTTAGTAAATGGTGAGTTATAAGCATTTCGATTTTAAAGGTTGATGAGGTTAATTTCGTAAATGGTGAGGAATAAATCTATACCTTTCATTCCGTAGTTTTAGAATTTCAAAGTGATAATTGAGGTCTCATTCCTCTCATCCAAACACCCAACTTTTATTCCATTTCCATTCCTCATTCTTAAAATCCTCAACCAAACACACCCCTAAATATAATCATATTCATTACAATTGCATATGAACTTTTACACATAATCATTAAAATTAATACGAGACGGTCTAATACATGAGACGAGATATAATTTACTACAAATTAGTATTTGCCCATCCCAAATTGTTAAACGTGAATGCTCAAATTATGTTTCATCTTACTGTGTGACCGTCTCACACAAGTAAGTCTCATTATCAAAAGAACCTATGGTTTGACTAACTAGCTGAATCTTGATTGTTTCATAATTTTGTATTATTCGTTAGTTGATAAAAATGTTTTAATTTTTTTTAGAGAGTAAATCCTTGTTCATCAGTTCCACGGAGTACCTATAAACAATTAATTACCGATTAAAAAATACACTTAAATTGCACACGATCGACCCAAAATTTTGATCTCTTTAGAAGGTATTTAAAAATTTATTTAAGCCACAAAATTGTTTTAGTAATATAAAAAAGGTAAGTCTTGACTCTTTTATGCATCCAATTCTATTGTGCACTCATAGCGCATTTTTTAATAATGCAACGTGTTATATTAAAATATGTAATTTGTTAAGTAATAATATAGTTTTAAAATACATTCATGGTGCACCTGGATACAAAAAAAAAAAAGACTACAAAAAGATCTCGAATAATAAAGTGATACTTTACCCCCAAATTAAGTGTACAATCACTCTCGAAATTTGTTACTGCAAAGTCTTGGGTCTTGAAGTCTTGAATCTAAATCTGATTTGGGTGCGGGATTCGTAGATTTTAAAATTTTTAGGATAATGATCTGGTAGAATCGCTAATTTTTTTTTTAATTTAATTATATATATCAATTGTAATAATATTAAAAAATTTACAACAATTATATATAACACACGTAGTAATATCAAGAGTATTTAAAACACAAGATTAATATCGAGAATTCATCCCATAAGAACAAAACAACAATTAAATCAATTAATCCATACAAGTCATAAATCATAATAAAAGATTAATAAATTTTAATATTTAATAAGTTTTAGAGTGTGTCTTTCAAATTATTAGTAAGTTTTATTTTTTTACAAAAACAAAACCCCCAAAATTTAATAAATTTTACAAAAAATCCCGATCGTTCCGATACGCCAGATCCTCGCCGAACGCGATATGCCGTGTCCGATAATAAAAATTAAAAAATTGGGATTAAATGCGTGGCGAATCGAAATCGACGAATCTCGCGCGATCCCATCCGAATCGCACCTGCGCCGAATTCGACATCATCTTTCGTTAATTTTTGAAGAATCCGTGCATTAGAGCTCTCGAGATCTTCCAATTTGAGGTATTACCTCAAATACTTATAAAACCCAAATCCAATTTTCAACGCCTAACGCCTCCCCCATCTTCTTCTTCCCCTTATCGAGTTGCAGAAAGAGACTGAATCACACTCATCAATGGGGAAAGGCGGAGCTTTGAGCGAAGGCGTGTTGAAGAAGATCGTCTTATCCTACACCTACGTAGCCATATGGATCTTCCTCTCTTTCACCGTCATCGTCTACAACAAGTACATCCTCGATCGCAAGCTCTACAACTGGCCTTACCCCATTTCACTCACCATGATTCACATGTCTTTCTGCTCCTCCCTCGCCTATCTCCTCGTTCGCGTATTCAAGGTCGTCGATCCAGTTTCCATGTCCTGGGATCTGTACCTCAAATCCGTCGTCCCGATCGGCCTTCTCTACTCCCTGTCCCTCTGGCTTTCCAATTCCGCTTACATTTACCTCTCTGTGTCGTTTATTCAAATGCTAAAGGCGCTGATGCCTGTCGCTGTGTACACGATCGGAGTTTTGTTCAAAAAGGAAGGGTTCAATTCGGAGACGATGGCGAATATGATCTCGATCTCGATCGGCGTCGGTGTTGCGGCGTACGGCGAGGCGAAATTCGATTCGTGGGGAGTTACGCTTCAATTAGGCGCGGTGGCTTTTGAAGCGACACGGCTTGTTATGATTCAGATCTTGCTTACTTCGAAGGGTATCACTCTCAATCCAATTACTTCTCTTTATTACGTTGCTCCTTGCTGCTTGGTTTTCCTGTTTTTCCCCTGGATGTTTGTTGAATTTCCGATTCTGAGGGAGAATTCGAGTTTCCATTTCGATTACTTGATTTTTGGGACCAATTCGTTGTGTGCATTTGCGTTAAACCTAGCTGTGTTCTTGCTTGTTGGCAAGACTTCTGCGTTGACCATGAATGTAGCAGGGGTGGTTAAGGATTGGCTACTGATTGCCTTTTCTTGGTCTGTGATTATGGATACTGTTACACCTATCAATCTTTTTGGTTATGGATTGGCTTTCTTGGGGGTTGCATATTACAATCACTCGAAGCTGAAGGCTCTTAAGGCGAAGGAAGCACAGAAGAAGACTCAGCAGCAGGATGAGGAGGCCGGGAGGTTGTTGGAAGAACGGGAAGGGGAGATTAATAGTGGAGATAAGAAAAACGAGTCCCAAAATTGATTGGCAGGTCGTTGAGATGATTTTTTGGCTGCACGAGTTGGGGAGGTGATGCTAAGTTGAGCTATTGCTTAAGTTCCTTTTCATATAGGTAGCGTTAGGGCTTTATTATATATATGTTTATCTGATTTTATCCTTCGATAGCCTTTTTTTCGTGTTCACAGTTGATGGTACTGGAAAATTTTTGAGGCTTCCTCAGAATTTCGTGGTATTTATTATATAGTAATACTAATTTGAGACCTTTGGATCTCTGAATGTGTTGTGTTATAGTCTGATTATCATGTTTTATTTCATCTCATGTGAATGTGATGAAAGGGAGCTATTTTATGAAATGTCTTCTGACTTATATCCAATTGCTAGTGTTTTTTCTCTAGTTATATTTCTCTGTTCTCTGTGGTGGTGTGAGGATTAGGTATGAGTTAATTTAGGCACACTTTCAATTTAATATAGTTATTGGCTAAAGAAAGTTGTTTATTCATATGGTTTTGTGCTATTTGGAAGTTTGAGCCTTTCTTTATTCCCATTTTTGTAGAATCGGGAAACTTGGTTTTGTATAGCTGATTCGAACTAGTTTCCCCTGTATGCTATTCAAGTATCCATTAGTATGACAGTAGCTTTATAATACTTTTAAGTGTCAGAGATGCTTGTTGAATAATTTCCATGGTTAATAGTAGGGTGGATGCAATTATGTAAGTATAGAATATTGAGGGGGTGTTTTGAAACCCATTTTGCACCCAAGAAGCTCTTTTTTTTTTTGAAAAAGTTGGGTCTCAGCAACTTAAAAAAAAGTGCTTCTAACTATTCAAATGGTGTTTCAAAACACCCCCTCTGAATGTCTCTCCATGGATTGTTGATTTCTTGATGAGGTAGAGTTGTGGGGAAATAGTGAGTAAGTTAAGTGCATGGGTTAGAGTTGAACAAAGTATGATGTTGGCTTTAAGTCCATATTCTTGGTATCTAAATCAGAAAAAAACATGTAAGAATATAAGAAATTAGATAGTAAGTGCCTCTCCTCCTTGATATTGTAAACTCTTAGAAGATGGAGACATGTGAATTGTGACAACCAATATTCATGCTGAATGATGATAGCAATACTACTACTGGGCATATGAGTTGCAGATTTTGCAGTCAATGTATATGGTTATTTCACAAGCGGCTTGAAGCTGCTATATTTAGTACCTGTTTTGAAACACAACTTGAGCCCATAAAGCATTTTTTTTTTAAAAGTTGTCTTATCAACTTCAAAGAAAAGTGCTTCTGACTATTGAAGTTAAGTTTCAAAACAGACCTTTAGAATTCCACTTCGTGTATAGGTAGAAACCATCAATTTTGTTGTGTTTTCCTTTTGTCTACATGTAGACACAAGCTACTTAAGCACGTCCTTCAAAAGAACACAGCTTGTCCCTTTTCCTTTTCCAGAATCAAGAAACGTGATTCATAGACCTCAATTCAGGTTCTTGACCCAATTACATTTTGTCATTTGAAAATGGGCTTAAGTTTTTTTTTTTCGGTGGGATAGTTGAATTTGCAAGAAGGTCTCAAATGGTAATTTATTCAACTTCTTTGACTTTGTACAATATCTCCTACCACTACAATAGCTAAAGTTGTAAGAACATGTAGGTGGCCAGCCTAATGCAATGTAGTCATCCACGAGGTGTCTTCTTCTATATTAGTTCCATCGATCGGGAGACATACTGGTAGATACATTTCATGATTATAATTTATTAATAGATATAAAATGATTGCATATGTGTAGATACATTTGCATTTTTATATGCAATTTTGACTATATATGCAATCTTATTTGTACTATTAGTATTTTGGTTAAAAAATTTATACCTATTTGCAATTTTTCCCATCAATTCTCTCAATCTCCCTCACAAATCTAGAGAAAAGTTTATCAAATTTTCATGAACGTCTATTTGAGCAATGGTAGTGACTACACTTGTTTTGTGTTGAAGAGGTGAACTCTCCTTTCTAGCAAGGAGAATGTCTTGATACCAATGGATCAAATTTTCCCATGTTTTTTTATACTTCCACTCATATTATCTAAGTTCTATTAGTTTTTGGATTTTGTTTCAAATCTATTTTAAACCTACTATGTATCAAATTAATACTAGTATTTTTACGATTATATAAAATAAATTCTGATTTAACCTATAAATTTTAATGTTTTCAAATTTATTATTTATATTGGTTTAATTTGATGCACAATTTTTTAATTTTATAGACTTGAATTTTTTTTTAAAATGTTTTATTCTTTTAGTTATATTAAATTTTAATATCATTTTATGTAGGGAGTATCTGCGATGAGTTTAGTGTGTAATTAAAAAATATATACTATAATTAATTGGCTTAATTGTAGAAAAAATTACGATCTTTTCGAAAATTGCAATTTAATCTCAACTTTTGAATTTTGGTAAATAAAACCCAATTTTGACAATCTTTTGCAAATCGAGCTCACAGACATAACACCTCATGTCCGTAAATGACGTGACATCCTAGTTGTAAAAGACTTAGCATCTCATCATCTATTGGATACCATCTTCATGTGAATAACCGTTATCCACCCAATTTACCATCTTCTTCATATAACATTGTTGCTCGTAAGCTGTGTGGTCATGGTGTTAAGGTTACCTGATTCTACGTCCATGACTAATGAGAATCCAAATAGAAGATTTCAGTGGTATCTTTTCTATAAGGTGATAAGCCCTCGATTTTCTTTCTCAATTTTTTATATCATTTTTAATGGAGAAGAATTTATGCATTTATGATTCATTGAAATGAGATTTTTGTTATGTTCTGGGATTTTGATATAATTTTCTGCATCTACAATTTATTTCGTATAGCGTCACACGTTTATTTTGGAGTTATTTACAAAGGTGAACCAACGTTTTCTTAAAAAAATTTAATAGAGTTTTAGACAGGTAGATGATGAGATGGTAAGTCTTTTCCAACTAGGATGCCAAGTCATTTACGGGCAGGAGGTGTTCTGCTTGTGAGCTTAATTTGCAAAAGATTGTCAAAATTGGGTTTTATTTATCAAAATTCAAAGGTTGAGATTAAATTGCAATTTTCGAAAAAGTCGTGATTTTTCCGCAATTAAGCCTAATTAATTTAACAATTTTTAGATACTTTTATATAGTACTATCTAATAGAAATTTATTAATTTTTAGCTTGTGCAAGAGAGTTTCTAGTTTTTTTTTTTTTTTGACAGGAGAGTTTTCTAGTTGATTCTTAGGGCTTGTTTGTTTTATAGCTTCGAGGGGATTTGAAATCCTATAAGGAGGATTTGGAATAAAGTAAAATGGATATTTGAATTTTGTATATATTTGGAGTATGAATTTGATAAGATTTAATAAGGTAGGATTTTAAAAAATATGTGATAAATGATTTATTGTGTATTGAAAATTGTGTGTAAAATATGAGAGATAGTATGTAGAGTAAAAAATGAGAAAGATTGTTGAGTTGTGTAGATAATAATAATTAAAAAATATGTGATAGATGATTGATAGTGTATTGTAAATTGTATTTAAAAAAATAAGATGAAAGTATTATAGGCAGGATTTTAGAGAATTTAAAATTATATACCAAAATCTTACTAATCAAACAAGGATTAGGATTTGAAATTACAGCCAATTGAAAAATTAGAAACAAATACACCCTTAATGTTCACAACTTGCGATATTCCTATGCAACAAATGGTTAGTTAAATTTAAATTATATATATATATATAATTTTAGATATATGACTCGTAAAAATTTGTCTGGTTACTAATGTCTAAATTCACCAACTTATCTCTACTCCCTCTCCCTCTTACATTCACACAATGCAATTGTCATCTTCTTGGTCGTTAGCCAACTAAATGTCTGTATCTTACACTCATCTTTTTTTTTTCTTCTAATTATTTGGTACATATTTGGTTAGCCTTGTTGAAATAGAAGGCATTATTTGAGTATTCCAATTGCTATAATAGTATGATTTGGATAGCTGACCCATAAATTTTTGTTTGATTGATATGGCCTTTTGTGTTCTAGATTTTACTCATCTTTATTGACAACTCATTTGTTTGGCCTTTTGGCTGATGGGCTAAACTCAATTTGGGTTGGAAAATGAGTCCATCAATCCGTTATTTTATAATTCATGCCAAGTAATCTCTTCAGAACTCTTCTTAAAGAGAGAAATATTTTACGAACTTTGTTCACGTAAGTGTTTAGTGTTCAATAATATTGGTTAGTATATGAAATGAGGCAAAGTATAGGGTAAATAAATTTTACACAAGACTGTAAAAAAAAAACCAGTTTCAAAGTGAATAAATTTTACAGCATATCAACTTATGAAATAATATCTTTCGATTAACAAAATAACAATATGTATTTAGTAAGTCTGGAAAAAATAACAAATAAAATCAAATCGTTTTTAAAGAGTGATACTTCATAAACTAAAAAATATTATTTTGAAAAAAAATGAATAATTTTTTAATTTAAAGAGACTTTTTCCCGTACAATGAATGTTAATCAAGTAATAACAAATTGTTTCCGACATTGGAAAACTCGTTCGAGTGGTGAAAGATCAAGAAATTTAAATGATCTCAACATTGAAGAAGACATTCAAGAACTAGAGACAATTATAAAGTAATGAAATAAATGTTAATAGCATATATTTGATTAAGTTCAGAACTTAGAAGAAATTAAATAACCACCATCTAGAATAATTTAGAGGATGACAACGAGGAGGAAGTAAACAATTAAAGAATTTAGAACGCTTCACATTTTTTTGGTGCAATTTGATAACACAACACCCAAATTATTGGATGGAATAAGAAAATTTTGATATGAGCTCCAAATAAATTTGAATTTTAAGAAACAACAATCAACAATAGATTCTTATTTTACTAAATTGCTCTAGTTATTTTTGTAATTTGAAGAAATTATTAATTTATGATATTGATGAGACCACTAATTTATGGCAATGTCTCATATGCACCTGGTGCACAAATTTTAGATCCGTACACTCGCTTTGACCCTGCCCATATTATGATATTGTGGACCCTCCTCCATTGCCCCCACCCCCATGTTTCGCGTCTGTTTTTCTTTCCTTTCACACACCTAAATTTCACCACAAACAAGTTGACATGCCGCAACACGGATAATTCCACCACCTAAATTTCAAAAAACTTGGAAATCAACTGCAAAAATTTTCATTTAATTTCTGTTTTTTTTTTTTTTTGATCGGGCAAAGTTAGATGTTAGTTGTTAGAAGTTAGTGCACCAAGCACCCAAATACTCCACGAAATCGTCAATCCACTTTATAACTCCCATAACTCCCATAACTCCAAATTCGTTCTCAGATGGAATCGAACCTGGGTCTTCCACTCAAATGAGGGGCCCAATGGTCAGGTGGACTAAGCCACCTGGTTATTTAATTTCTGTTAAGGAGAATCAATTATAAGAACATTTTCTTCTCAAGATATAATACAAAGAAAGAGAGCTATATGTGCTATACAGTACTAAGGTAGTATCAAAGGAAGAATTGCTCCGAACATTTTCCACCGCTCATCGACTCCAACTCATCAATTTCTCGTTCAACTGTTTCTCCGGCCAGATTCCGACGGAGATTGGGAAGTTGCAGCGATTGTAGTAACTTGTGGCTGGACGGAAATGAACCGGAATTATTTCGTCAGTGATTTTTCTAACTATTTGGCCTGCACGGGGAGTTCTATTTCAAATGCCACCTTTATGATCCTTACATTGAGCTTTAATGCACTCACGGGTATAGAGAACAATGCTGGTTTAATGTGTGATAGTGTGCTTGAAGTTTTTGACCTTCACGAGAATCACATAAATGGTTATTGGAAGTTGAACTTTTCAGTTATAGTAAGTTGCATGTTTTTGTTACAAGTAGTTGCATACTTCTATTATAAGTAGTTGCACACTTCTGTCATAAGTAGTTGCACGCTTCTATTATAAGTAGTTGCACGCTTCTATTATAAGTAGTTGCATGCTTCTGTCATAAGTAGTTGCACACTTCTATTATAAGTAGTTGCACGCTTCTATTATAAGTAGTTGCACGCTTCTGTCATAAGCAGTTGCACGCTTCTGTTATAAGTAGTTGCATGTTTCTGTTATAAGTAGTTGCACGCTTATATTATAAGTAGTTGCACGCTTCTGTTATAAGTAGTTGCACGCTTCTATTATAAGTAGTTGCCCTATAAAATTCGTTTTGTCATGCTATATAATATTTGTACTTCCATTTGAGAAGATAGTTTTTATGTTGGCTTTGGTTGTAATTGTTTGATTATAGATCAACTAAATTCACAAGATCAATAAGAAATATATAAATTGTCAAAACCATGATTAATTCCAGATAAAAAAAAAGCAATTTAAAGTAAAAAAAGGAAATAAAATGAAAAAAAAAAACAGAAAAACTAGATATATTCAATTAAACAATTTGGATTGTAAATAATAGAAAAAGAAAATAAAATGAAAAAAAAAAAAAAAAAAAGAAGGAGGTGTGACATTCGAACCTAGTATCACACATCACAAGGCTAAAAAGAGCCCAATCAACCACCAGGACAAAACACTACTAATAAAGGTTGTGACTTGTGACAGTATAAAATAGTAGGTTGATCGCACGTGACCCGACTTTTTAAATGGACTATCCATGTGTGAGTGCACGGTGCATTTGAGTGCACAAGAGACTCACTCCTAATTTATATAAGAGTTTTTAAAATATTATTATCTTATTATTTTATTAAAGTTGGTGAATTTTTGAACTGATCCAAGTCGAGACCCAAAAAAATTATTATTTTAAAAAGTTTATTAATTTATAGAGGTATTAGTGTACTACTGTACTCTTATTATAACCCACGTCTCCTTTTGATATCACCATTACGTTAGATAAATTAACCAATTAATTAGAAATAAAAAAGTGAATTATGCCGATAGATTAATGGCCCGCTCGAGGAATTAAATATGATTAATAGATTTTAATTTGTCTTACAACTCTCCCAATACTATACTATAGTGTAACAAATGAGTTTGTTCTACTTAAATTTTTTTTGAAGCTCGAAATTTCATGACTTGTCTAAATCAAATTACTTTTGAATCCAATCTTCGCTTGACTAAATTAATCTCGACGAACTAAACTAATCTCGCCGAAGAGGCAGGCGGGTCAACGCCAATAAAGGCGGATAAAAATCTTTTTTTATAGAGACTACTCTTTATCCTTTAAACTTCCCTAGTTGGTAACTGGCTCTTTGTATTTAGAACTTTGTTTCGAGAGTTGGTCTTGTCCGAAAATTTTCACATGTGTGAAAATACCTATTTTCGCAAGTCATAAAAGTAAACAAAATTGATGACCGATGTTTGGTCACATGAGTCTTTGTAGCTTAATGGGAGGCGCCCTAGTTCAGACCATTTGACACTGGTTCGCCTCTTGGCCCAATGGAAGGTGTCTGCTAATTCATACTGTTTGACACAGGCTCGGTCTCTAAATTGGCCACTATGACATCTTGAATATTTATTAAGTACATATATTGAACACTATGACACCTTAAGTACATATACTGGCCACTGTGACACCTTGAGTATTTATTAAGTACATATATTGTATATTGCTCTATAATTATGAGACTGTCTCATATGAGTTTTTGTCATATTTCAATAATATATAATCTAAATGAAAAAACAATAGTAAATGAATTTTCGATCGCTGGCGGTGTGATTAATGAATGATCACCAATGACCTGGTGATTGGGGAATTTCCACTATATATATGAGATTACAATATACAACAATATTGACCAAACCCGGTAAATGATACCATGTGTGATTAATGATTGATCACCAATGACCCGGTGATTGGGGAATTTCCACTATATATATGAGATTACAATATATAACAATATTGACCAAATAAAATAATAAAAGAATAAATCTAGGCTATAAATATACACGGTCAAATATTCCTAATACTGGCTATACAATGTAGCCTAATGAAGAACAAACAAAT
Organism: Stenogyne calaminthoides; assembly: GCA_037126765.1. Classification (NCBI taxonomy): domain Eukaryota; kingdom Viridiplantae; phylum Streptophyta; class Magnoliopsida; order Lamiales; family Lamiaceae; genus Stenogyne; species Stenogyne calaminthoides. Next base: position 3,284,475 of record JBBCBC010000010.1, read on the forward strand.
GGATTTTTTTTTTCTTTCGGAGAATGAATGTTTTATTTATAAGTCATGAGGATTTACAATGTTTAGTTTTTTTTTTTATATAAATGAGATGATGGAGATTTTTTTTATCTAATGGTTGCATAATTATTTTAGAATACTAAAATTTTATATAATTATCTAGAATAGGAGTACTACTTTTACTATTTTGGAAAGTTCATCATTCTAGGACAAATAAAAAACCGTATCTTCAAATATATTATGCAAGATAACATCTTAATACTATATATTGATAAACCTATTTAAGCCTATGTGGCGAAACTATATTAATTTTGTAAAAGTCCAATTCAACCAGATTATTTCGTTTCGAAATCGTGCACTCTCATCAAAAATTATTTAATGTTGAAGAACTATCTAAATAAATTAATTACAAAGATATACTTAAAATTATAAAATCAATTATACAACTTCAGATTTTCGTATATAAAAAAGCAAATCATGTGAAAGTTAACGCCCTAATCTTATTATTAGATATACACACTAATTAAATTAAATCTTTTTTTTACAACAATTAAATCAAATCTTTTATTTTATTTTTATCTTATTTATCTATAAAGATACTTATATTCGTGTCTCATATCTCCTCCCCTTTATAAATTAAGCTCTTCACGCACGTCCATATTATAAGGATCAAAGATCCTTTCATATTCGTCCATATATTCTTCTAATTTGATGAATTTGATAATCTGATTTTATTTTGTATATTGCAAGAAGTGTTGAGGTAAGTAATTTGAGTTTTTAATTCGTTGTGGATGGTTTTTTTTTTTTCTTTTTTTCTTTTCATAGCGACTCTTCTAATTTGATGAATTTGCTAATCTGATTTTGTTTTGTATATTGTATGAATTTGCTAATCTTATTTTGTTTTGTACATTGTAGGGAGTATTGAGGTAAGGGTTCTGACTTGGTTGTTGATGAGTTTCTTCTTTTCTGTTTATAGATATTCTTTTAATTTGATAAATTTGTTAATTTGATTTTGTTTTGTATATTATAGGGAGTATTGAGGTAAGTAATTTAAGTTATGAATTAGTTATGAATGTGTTTATTCTTTTATGTTCATAATGATTCTTTTAATTTGATGAATTTTTTAATCTAATTTTGTTTTGTATATTGCCAGGAGTATTGAGGTAAATAATTTTAGTTTTGAATTAATTATGAATGTTTATTACAATAGTGTAATTATTATTTATATTGCAAGAAGTATTTATGTAAGTAATTTGAGTTATATTAATGTGGACGAAACCACGTTAGTCTTCGTAAAATCAGATTATTTCATTTCAAAATCATGCATTCTTATTAAAAGTTATTTAAGATAACTTTTAAAACTCTCTAATTAAATTAGATTTAATTTATTCCTATTTTTTCTAACAAATATCAACCCTTAATTTTATACAAATAATTTAGACCATTAATATGTTTCAGTTCGTTTGGTTCAAATAATCTAGACCATTAATATTTTTCTTTTTATTAATGTATCTTCGGTCCAGTTTCTTTAATCTTATGCTTCTTTTTAAAGAATCCACGGTTGTTACTACTAATTGCAAGCTTCTATTTCTTTTGTAGAGGAGTGAGTCTCATGTGCATTCGGGTGTATCGTGCATTTACTTTTTGTAGAGGAGTGGGTCTCATGTGCATCCGAGTATACCGTACACTCATAGTGCATTTTAAAAGTGTGCAACTATACAAAACAGAAACGTGCAACTATTCCAAACATAAGCATGCAACTATGTTCCCATATTAACAGTTGCACTCTTCTGTGTAAATAAGTCACACTTTTCAGCATAACAAGTTATACGCTTCTAAAATATACTATGAGTACACGGTGCACCCGGATGCATACAAGACCTAACCTTTGTAGAGTTGAACCTTTTTTATTTTAAAAAAGGGCTCAGGATGGTCGCAAAATCTGTGTTGGTTTGCGCTCTTTTCAATCCAAATTAATGTTGTACTTCGCTTAGGATTTTATAACGTATTTCTGGGAATTTTTTAATTTGTATTTTTAAATGTTGAATTGGTGAATATTGATGTGGTAATGTTCTTAAATATAATAATTTTATAATAAATTTTATAAAAAGGAATGAATAATTTTTATAGGAAATGTTATTATTAAATCCATATGTACACAAAAATTATATATCAATTTCACATCAACATAAAGGATAAAGCAAAAAGTTTTGCCAAACAAAATGTAAAGCTTTGTTTGGAACTCCCGAAACTGACAAAATGTAAAATTTTGCTCCGGATGGAGGGAGTATATTATATCATGCAATATTAAAAAAAAAAATTATGTTTAAAATTGATTTTTTATATTAATTAAATATTTAAAATATTTAATCTAAAAAAAATATTTTAAACTTTTTTTTTTCAATCCCGCGAAATTCGCGGGGTTACGTGCTAGTTAAATATAATCATATTTATTACAATTGCATATGAAATTTTATACATAATCATTAAAATTATATATAATTTTTTTTTAAAAATAATTATTAATAACTTAAAAAATATTGAGAAATTTGATACGTGATAAAATTGATGAGAGAATAACACGTGTCAGATTTAAATCTATAATAAATATATCGAGACGTTGGCAATTTTTTTTTTTTTTGAAAGGTGAGACGTTGGCAAAATAAAGTTTAGTTAACAAAGATAATTTAAAATAATAATTACTTTCTATTTTGATAGCCTCATTGTCTTGTTAAAAAATTATTATTTTAATTATTATTACCAAAAGAAGTCTATAATTTGACTAATTACCAACTGAATCTTGATTGTTTTGTAATTTTGAATTATTCATTAGTCAAAAGAATAACTAATAAAATGAAATATTTTCAAAAAGTAATACTTCATATATTAAAAATATTATTTTGAAGAAAATAGTTTGCGTGAACATGATCACAAAACACGTACTCCTTAAAAAATTAATAAGTACACTCTTTATAACCTAAATCTCTTTTGAGATCGTCAATATGTTAGATAAATTTCGTATGAAATGGTTAAAATCAGTGACGGACCCAGGACTTTCGAAGAGGGGGGTCCAAATTAATAATAATAATTAAAAAAAATAAAAATAAAATTTTAAATTAAGAACATAAACTAATACCTATATTTATATAGTTGAAATATTAAACATAATTACATAAACATTAAAAAACTAATATTTAATACAACTAAATTATAGCATTCCTCTCCGACACATCATGTTCTGGAAGCGTTGCATGATAGCCTCGTTAGTAATTCTATGAAAAACATCCCTTTCAATGTAAATAGTCAAACAATCATTCAACAATCTGTCTCCCATTCGATTTCGGGGTGTACTCTTGACGAGTTTCATTGCCGAAAATGCTCTTTCCACGGTTGCTGTGGCAACTGGTAAGACCAGTGATAACTTAAGAAGCAAGTAGACTAATGGAAAAACAAAATGCTTTCTTGTAGCAACCATCTTCTGAGCAAGACCTCCAATTCCTACAACTGAAGAAAATCTTTCATCCAAACGCATGTCAACAATAAAATTATCTAGTTGACTCTCAAGTTCCAATAGAGCAGTTTTAGAGAAATCTGTCGGATAAAATTCAGCAAGACGAAGTAGCTTATTTTTATCAAATGCTGAAAATGAATCTCTCGGATCAAAACAAGCCATACACAATAACAACTCCGTGTTCACTTCGTCAAAACGATGATCTAACTCCTGAGCTTGCAAGTCAATCACATAATAAAAGAGCTCAACACGGTAATGATAAAGATTAGTGATTTTTTCAACTCCACGTCTTGATCTTCCACGGGCTACATGTACATCTTCCATGTTTATCACAATTATCTCATGTTTTTTAGAGAAATTAAAAACTTCATCTAACAAAGTATCCCAATCATTATCTCTCATTAATTGAAAACGAGTTTTTGCTCCTTTCACAAGACTCATTGCATTAACAATTTCTTGATCCTTTCTTTGTAGAGCTTGTGACAAATCATGTGTAATTCCCAAAATTTTCTTCATCAAATGTAGCACAAAAACAAACTCAAACTTACTAACAATATCAAGCAAATCCAATGCCTCACCCCTCTGTGAATCATCATTACAACTCATCAGCCCAATTAAATTGTGAATGTACTTATGTACATACTTATTTGGTCCATTAAATTAATGTATGCACACCGCCACAACCATTTCTGTATTACATAAGCAATAGTTTTGATTTTTATTTTTAATTTTATATATATAATATGAATATACCCTTAAAAAAAATTTAGATTTTAGGTGGGCCCAGGGGCCCCCCTGGGCCCTTAGTAAGTCCGTCCCTGGTTAAAATTAATCAATTAATTAGAAAAAAAGGGGGAATTATGCCAATAGATTAATGGCCCGCTTTGAATTCAAGCTCCGCTTGATGTGAAAGATTTTCCTACATAACTAATAAATAGTTTAACTATATGACAAACGAGTGGGTTTTCTGTGCATCAGGTACATCGTGCGTTCCATAATGTATTTTTTAAAATATATAATTTATTTACATTAAAATGTACAACCTATGTTGGTAAAATAAGTTGTACGTATTAGTGAAAACAAACTATATGTTTCAGTGCAACAAGTTATATATTTCAAAATATATTATAGAGTGCACGATGCACCTGGTGCTACAAAACCTAGCTATAAATTGAAACCCAATCGGACTGTTGTATACCAAAAATTTACGGAACGAGATTTATGTTGTGGCTATGTGATTTGGTACTACAAACAAGTATTTATGAGAGTGAGGTGCAATCAATGAAGAACAAAGTGAATGTTCCTCATTGAATGTTAATGATAGGAGTTCAAAGCTGGGAAATAAATGCGAGAAAGTAAATGCGCGAGGGTTTGGGCCGAAGGCCTCTTTTGTTGGCTGATAAAGCCGTTGTATTGAATGTAAAATTTGGCGACCCCTTTATGAGTCTTAATTTCGGGTATTTATACTACAAATTTCCTGGCCGGTCTTTCTCGCGCCTCAAGGGGAGTTTGACCAGCATTAAATGTTTCTCGGCTAAGTTGGACTCTAAAAACCTATTATACCAAGCTAAACACGTCTTCCAGTTCTGAAACGCGGCGGGCTGCAGGTGGTTCACAGAGATTTGTGCCTATGTTTTCCTCTTTGAGTCAGCGGCCATAGGACCAGCATTATCTTCAGAAACTTCTCAGCCATTTGGGGGAGATTCTCTGACATTGGCTGAGATCGCGATTTACGTGTTTGTTTAACCAAAATCAAGCCTTGGTAAGTGAAAAATCTTGTCTTAAGTCTCTCTATCCCATTTACCTTGACAACGAACCCCACAAAATTGGTTAAGTATAGACGATCCGCGGGCGACCATGGGCGAGCATGGCGATCCCCGGGCTGGCATGGCGACTCCCGGGCGAGCATGGTGTTGGGATTATACTGGAAAGTATGCTTTTACTTTGTATAATCAAAACTGAATTTCAGACTTATTCACTGAAATAAATTGTTTATCACTGATGCTTTAAATATCATTGAATGTTACATATATTTACTACATAATTGTTCAATAAATAGTACGTGTTACATTGTGGTTAATTTAGTGATACCAGATCACAGAAGATTAAATTAACATTCCCTTGTAACTAAAAGTACACCATTCACGACCTATATTGAAATGAACAATCCATCGTGAAAGGTTGAAGTGTAAGGCTCAGATTGGCTTGTCTTGACCAAGAGATTACACTAGTGCATGACTGATGCACTGAATAGGACCTACAGGAGGACAAATTCTTCAGAACTGAACAAGGAAGAATTAGACCTCAGTGGTTCGTTATTTCTTAATCTTCGTCCCTTAAATAGGATCACGTGTGGTTGGTAACTATTGCTTTGACTTATCATGGGTAGAGAATCAACGAGATTCAATACTTTTTATCTTGGACAATATTATTGGTCACATGTGATTGCTAAGATTTAATACGGAGAATCGTGTGCAAGTAGGCTTGTTCGATTTGCCCCCTTGGGAGGTTCATAAGCTTTATCATACCCAATCTTGCAAGTGGAACTAGTTTCCGGTATGAATAATAATGTTGAACCGTTCCTTAACCAAGGACAAAAGATATTAATTAATGAAAAGCTATTTCAGTGGCTTGAATTAATTAATGGGCTAGAAAATCTTAAACACGGGAAATAATAACCGAGAGCCATATTGACTGTAATATGGGTTAAGATGGATAGTGCAATATTAATTATGTAGTGGGATTAATTAATATTTATGGGCTTGAATAATATTGTGGCTCAATATTGATAATTCAAGATCCATTGGAAGGTCCAATCTTAATTCTCCTAAAGGCCCCCTAAGTAGCACAACATATAGTCCAATAACTGAAAAAGGTGTTTAAAATAAAATAAATATTGTTGCCTTATTTTTCCTCAATATTTCGAAAATTATGGATTAAAAGGGGAGAAAGATTTTCTTTGAATTTTGTTATGGAATGAAGATATGTATTCTTGGAATACACGATTATCTCATTAAATTCAAGAAATCTCCTCTTGGGTATCCATATAGCAATTTTCGAAAATCTTGAAATATAAAGGGCAAGAATTTTCTTGATTTTCTTGAAAAAATATTATGAAAGATATGTATTTCTTGAAATACAAGAATATCTCATAAATTCAAGAAGATCCAAATCTTGGAATCTTGACCTAATATTTCGAAATTTCCATAACAAAGAGGAGTTGGGATTTTTGTGGAATATTTTAATTATGGAGAAAAGAATATATGAGATATATTCAAGATTTCTTGGAGATCATGAAAAAGATTTTCCCATATTATTTTATCCTAAAATTTTCGACCAACACCCTCTATAAATAGGGGATGAGTGTTTCATTCCCAAGTACAATTCCATGTGCTGGAAAAATTAGTAAATCCACAAAAAGGTGGTGCAACAAAGTTTATTTTCCTTTTGTTAATTGTTCGCAAGCGTCCTACCACCGGATAGTCGAGCGAGGATTAAGGGAATACTTGGGAAGGTTCTTTTGGTGTGTTTAATCAACAAGGCCATCACCATTCCAAGAGGTACGTTCACGTAAACTCGTAGAAATTCCGCATGCGTAGGATTTACGTGAATTGATTATATGCATGATTTGTTGTTGGATTATTATTTGAATTAATATAGGATTAATTCATGCTAGTAATAATTATAAGAATTAAATTTGTATTTAAATATTTATCCCGAATAGATCTGTGCAACTTATTCCCCAGCAACTGGTATCAGAGCTTCGGTTTCGGGCTCTGGATTTTTTAAATTGTAATTTAATTCATTTTCATTAAATTTGAAATTGGATAATAGAATTGCTAGATCTTTTTTGCAGGTATCCAATTGTCATGGAATTTAATGTGTTTATTTATGCATGCATCTAAATTGTGATTTTTAATTCGATTCGTTCGGATTCGTTTTGCCTCGTGAGAAAATCCACGAGTAGATTAGGATTTGTTTGATTTGATCAATGTAATAGACTAGTCTAGATCTAGGTTTATTTATTTTTTGTAAATAAATTTTAACCGGATCGGAAACGAGGCGAGACGGCGAATTAAAGGATAAAATCCGTAATCGGGCGAGGGCGGCGCGGCATCGCGCTTAAACGCTCCAAGGAGGCACGCGGACGCGATTATTACGCGGACATGCAGCACGCATCGGGCGTAGGTTGGTTTAGGGCCGAGCAAGCTCGAGGGTCGCCGCGACGACGGGTTGAGATAGGCGACGGCCGCGCTGGAAGGGCGGATTGGGCGGACGGAGGCGATCGGTGCGGGCGCTACAGACGGACGCCAGCTATGCCGCTGAAGTTCCGCTGGCGAGGCGAGGTTGGCGAAAGACGCTACAAGACGGCACGCAAGGCCGCTCGCGAAGCCCCGCTGAGGCCGACACGCTGGCGGTTTACCGAGGTCAGCTGAAAGGCGATACGGCGACAAGTTACAGGCTATACAAGACGGACGCGGGTCGCCGGACAGGGGTCACGACGGACGGACAAGGTATCCCGACCGCGAAGCTACTACGCGTGCGTTCGAGATCGAGTTCTTTTCGAGACGACGAGCTGAGAAATTCAAGATCGGCGCTTTTTCAAAATCAAGCTAAGAAAAATCAAACCATGACAATCGGATAATTTGTGCTCAATATATTTATTTTTCCGCTTTGCTTTGATTTATTATCGTGGTTATCTTTATGCTTCATTTAATTTGTTTAAATGTGTTTGCATGAGAGTTGCCCAATGAAAAATCTCACCTTCAAAAATTACTAAGTATGTTTAAATAATTAATTGATAATTTTATTCCTGATAATAAAATTGAATTAATTTTGACCTCCATGATTTATTTATTTGTGAATTCTTTTGGAGAAATTCCCCCACGGACGACGGTCAAAAGTTAGCTTTCACATGAATGAATTTCAAATGGATGATTGTGGATTATTACTAGTGGCGATTTATGACCCTCCCCGGAGGCTCGCTCAAAGCGAAATAATGATTACAGATTTAATCATGGTTATTACTTAGGTATAAAATTGATAAGCATATACTTCCCCAAGTCCTGTCAATTTTATATTGGTCAGTCAAGTGGGAGCCAACTATTAATCTGGATATTAAAGGTTTAATAATTGTTCTTGTTTGTAACTTTTCTTGAATGTGTTTAAATAATGACCCACCCCACGGCTTATTTAAAACTGCTTTTGAGATGTTGGGCGATGCATGTTCATATTTTTTTGAGCTTTTAATATGATGCATGTGATCGAACCTTGTGATATATTTGTGCTTATGCATATTATTATTTATTTCAGTTCAGCATGTCGTTACCTTTTAATCCACTGTTAATATACTTAAAGTCAAATACAATATGTATGGAAACTATATTGATTGAAAACGGAAAATTATAATTGTCCTAACTGCACAAAAATACAAGTGGATTCTTGACACACCAAAATCAGATGAGCCAACTGACGAGTCAAAAATGCGAGACTCGTCGATCACCTTCTTGAGAGATGTCGTCAAAATTGGTGGAGGGCAAACCCGTGAGGGATTACGTCCTCAAAATTGATGGCCCATCTGAACAAACTTGAAGTTCTGAGTACAGATTATAATCTGGAGACTCGGATGAATTTGGTACTTCATTCTCTGCCCAAAAGTTTCTGAGCAATTTTGCCTCGCAAGCTGATTTGTTGCAAGCTTTGGTCTCGGCAGAGATGTTGATAGGGCACCAAACTCAAGCTTTTGACGGCAAGTGGTCCGTTCTCATCTTCTAGGCCAAGGGATGACAAGAAGAAGAAGGTGACCAAAGGCCATAAGCAATCAGACTCAACTGTTGCCAAGGGCAATGATAAGATGACGAATGCTGGTGGTGTCAAGAAAAATCCAAAGAGGAAGTGCTTAAGCTGCGGTGAAAGATGATAATGGAGGTTTGTCTGTTCCAACCCCAAAAGGGACGAAAAGAAAGGTAATTCTCACGCACTAGTTGTTGAAACTTGTTTAGCGGTGTATACTTCTCATTCGTGGGTGGTTGATATGAGATCCACTAATCATGTTTACTTCACGGGTTCAAACTGATCCGGCAACTTAGTGGCAGTGAGATCCTCATCACACTGGGCGATGCTACGAGAGTGGCAGCTAAAGCAGTGGGAGAAGTGCATCAGTCTTTTTGAAGACATAGTTCTAATTTTAAGAGATGTTCTTTATGTTCCCAGTTTTAGAAAGAATTCACTTTCAGTTTCTAAAATTCTGTTAATAGACACTTAGTTTCTTCTAATAAGAATGAAATCATTTCTTGAAATGATGAGTGTATCTGTTACGGGACATTGATGAAAAATCTCTATACAATTAACTGTGCACACCAATCACGAAATACATCCTATAACACATCAACTATTTCCGATAAAAGAAAACGTGAACGAGACACTTTTATAACATCTAAGATTGGGACATATTAATCCAAAGAGGATCCAAAGGTTGGTGAAAGACGGTTCACTGGAGTTTCTCCAAGTCGAACCAATTCCAACCTGCGAATCATGTTTGGAGGGTAAAATGACCAAGAGGGCATTCGGAGCCAAGGGGAATAGAGCCAAAGAAGTGTTAGAAATCGTTCACACAGATGTATGTGGTCCAATGTCAACCAAAGCAAGAGGAGGTTATGACTATTTCGTCACTTTTATTGATGACTACTCTAGGTACGGTTATATTTTCCTTATGAAGCATAAATCTGAGACCTTTGAGAAATTCAAAGAATTTAAGGCTCAAGCAGAGAATCATAGGGAAAAACATATCAAGTCTCTACGATCCGATCGTGGAGGCGAATACCTCAGCGATGAGTTTTTGAACTACTTGTCTGATGAAGGGATTGCATCCTAGCTAACTTCAGCCGGAACCCCTCAACAAAACGGGGTTGCAGAGCGAAGAAACATAACTCTTTTGGAAATGGTTAAATCTATGATGAGTTATGCAGATCTTCCCAAGTCGTTCTGGGGTCATGCCTTGGAAACAGCAGCCTACATTCTGAACTTGGTGCCACACAAATCGGTTCCCAAAACTCCCAAAGAATTGTGGATCGGGCGCAAGCCCAGTTTGAGACACATGAGAATTTGGGGGTGTCTGGTCTACGTGTTGGACAAGGAAGACGATAAATTGGATCCTCGATCAGAATTAAGGTTGTTTGTGGGATACCCCGAGGGAACAAAAGGGTGTATGTTCTATGGTCCCGAAGATCAAAAGGTGGTAATAAGCACCCATTTTAGATTTTTGGAAGAAGACTATATGAACGAAAGAAGACCCAGAAGTGAGATTACCTTAAATGAGCTAAGGGGGCTAACCTTAGTGCCAACTATACAAGATGACATACCAAATGACACACTTACACAACCGGAACCTCGTCGTAGTGGGAGGGTTGTGAAACAGCCCGAGAGATTCATGGGGATAGGAGAGTCCTCGGACTTGATCCCCGGTCAAGACGAATCAGACCCATGGACGTATGACGAGGCAATCCAAGATAAGGATGCAGTTTCTTGGCAAACAACAATGAAAGCCAAAATGGGTTCTATGGATCATAACAGAGTGTGGGAGCTAGTCGAACCACTTAATGGGGTCAAACCCATTGGTTGCAAGTGGGTGTATAAGAGAAAAAGAAGACCGGGCGGGAAGGTGGAAACCTTCAAGGCAAGACTCGTGGCGAAAGGTTATACTCAGAAAGAAGGGATCGATTATGAGGAAACTTTTTCGCCCGTAGCCATGCTCAAGTCCATCTGAATTCTCTTATCGATTGTTGTGCATCTCGACTTTGAAATCTGGCAAATGGATGTCAAGACAGCTTTCCTTAACTGAAGTCTTGATGAAGAGATCTATATGCAACAACCCCAAGGCTTTATTGAAAAATGCCAAGAACACCTAGTTTGTAAGCTCATGAAGTCCATTTATGGACTCAAACAGGCATCCAGAGCTTGGAACCAATGTTTTGATCATGTTATAAAGTCTTATGAGTTTGATCAAAACGAGTTCGAAAGTTGTGTGTACAAAAAGCGTGTCGGAACTGCATTGGTATTCTTAGTACTATATGTAGACGACATTCTAATCATCGGGAACGATGTGAAGGTGTTATCAGACGTAAGGGCATGGCTTTCAAAACAGTTTGATATGAAGGACTTAGGGAAAGCCACACACATCCTTGGGATCAAGATCACTCGAGATCGCAAGAAAAGGATGATAGGCTTGTCGCAAGCTTCATACATAGACACTGTCTTGAAACGATTCAGCATGCAGGATTCCAAGAAAGGCTTCGTACCTTTCAGACATGGAATCCATCTATCCAAGAAAATGTGCCCTAAGACGCAAAAGGAGATAGATGACATGAGAGGCATTCCATATGCTCCGGCTGTCGGAAGCCTTATGTATGCAATGCAGTGTACGAGACCGGATATCTGCTTTGCTGTTGGCATGGTGGCAAGATATCAAAGTAACCCGGGGAAAGAACATTGGACGACAGTTAAAAACATTTTGAAGTATCTGAAAAGAACTCGGGATAGAATGTTAATTTATCAGTCAGATAGTCTAATCCCCATTGGCTACACGGACTCGGATTTCCAATCAGACATAGACTCCAGAAAATCTACCTCCGGTAGTGTGTTTTGCATGGGGGAAGGAGCCGTGACATGGAGAAGCGTCAAGCAGAAATGCGTCGCAGATTCTACCATGGAAGCCGAATATGTAGCTGCTTGCGAGGCAGCGAAAGAAGCGGTTTGGCTCAAGAACTTCCTAGTGGACTTGAATGTAGTTCCGAATTTGCCCAAAGAATCATTTTTTATTGTGACAATGCCGGAGCGATTTGCAACTTCAAGGGAACCAAGAGCCCACAAGGCCAGCAAACACATTGAAAGGAAATACCATCTTATACGAGATATCGTTAAGAGAGGAGATATAGAGGTGGCAAAAAATAGTGTCTGAAGACAACCTAGCATATCCATTCACAAAGGGTCTGCCTCTGAATACATTCGAGAGACATGTGGAAGGAATGAGTGTCAAGACCGTTTGCTAATCTGCTTTGAGTATAAGTGGGAGAAATTATTAGGTTCGTAGGTGACATTAGATGTCACGTGATTAGGAACTACACGAGACATGTTGTAGTATACTTAAAAGGACTTTGAGTATAAGTGGGAGATTGTTGGGATTATCTTTGAAAGTATGCTTTTACTTTGTATAATCAAAAAGCTGAATTTCGGACTTATTCAATTGAAATAAATTGTTTATCATCGATGCTTTAAATATCATTGAATGTTACATATATTTCTTTGCATAAACTGCTCAATAAATAGTACGTGTTACATTGTAGTTAATTTAGTGATACCAGATCACATAAGATTAAATTAACATTCCCTTGTAACTAAAAATACACCATTCACAACCTAGATGGAAATGAACAATCCATCGTGAAAGGTTGAAGTGTAAGGCTCAGATTGGCTTGTCTTGACCAAGAGATTACACTAGTGCATGATGATGAATCGAATAGGACCTCTGGGAGGACAAATTCTTGAGAACTGAACAAGGAAGAATTAGACCTCAGTGGTTCGTTATTTCTTAATCTCCGTCCCTTAAATAGGATCACGTGTGGTTGGTAACTATTGCTTTGCCATATCATGGGTAGAGAATCAGCGAGATTCAATACTTTTTATCTTGGTCAATATTATTGGTCACATGTGATTGCTAAGATTTAATACGGAAAATCGTGTGCAAGTACGCTTGTTCGATTTGCCCCCTTGGGAGGTTCATAAGCTTTATCATACCAAATCTTGCAAGTGGAACTAGTTTCCGTATGGATAATAATGTTTAACCGCTCTCAAACCAAGGACAAAAGATGTTAATTAATGGAAAGCTATTTCAAAGGGCTTGAATTAATTAATGGGCTAGATAATCTTAAACACGGAAATAATAACAAGAGCCATATTGATCCGTAATATGGGTTAAGATGGATAGTGCAATATTAATTATGTAGTGAGATTAATTAATATTTATGGGCTTGAATAATATTGTGGCTCAATATTGATAATTCAAGATCCATTGGAAGGTCCAATCTTAATTCTCCTAAAGGCCCCCTAAGTAGCCCAACATATAGTCCAATAACTGAAAAAAGATGTTTAAAATAAAATAAATACTGTTGCCTTATTTTTCCTCAATATTTCAAAAATTATGGATTAAAAGGGGAGAAAGATTTTCTTTGAATTTTGTTATGGAATGAAGATATGTATTCTTGGAATACAAGATTATCTCATTAAATTCGAGAAATCTCCCACTTGGGTATCCATATAACAATTTTCGAAAATCTTGAAATATAAAGGGCAAGAAAGATTTTATTGATTTTCTTGAAAAGATATTATGAAAGATATGTATTTCTTGAAATACAAGAATATCTCATAAATTCAAGAAGATCAAAATCTTGGAATCTTGACCTAATATTTCGAAATTTCCATAACAAAGAGGAGTTGGGATTTTTGTGGAATATTTTAATTATGGAGAAAAGAATATATGAGATATATTCAAGATTTCTTGGAGATCAAGAAAAAGATTTTTCCATATTATTTTATCCTAAAATTTTCGACCAACACCCTCTATAAATAGGGGATGAGTGTTTCATTCCCAAGTACAATTCCATGTGCTGGAAAAATTAGTAAATCCACAAAGGTGGTGCAACAAAGTTTATTTTCCTTTTGTTAATTGTTCGCAAGAGTCCTACCACTGGATAGTCGAGCAAGGATTAAGGGAATACTTGGGAAGGTTCTTTTGGTGTGTTTAATCAACAAGGCCATCACCATTCCAAGAGGTACGTTCACGTAAACTCGTAAAAATTCCGCATGCATAGGATTTACGTGAATTGATTATATGCATGATTTGTTGTTGGATTATTATTTGAATTAATATAGAATTAATTCATGCTAGTAATAATTATAAGAATTACATTTGTATTTAAATATTTATCCCGAATAGATCCGTGTAACTTATTCCCCAACACATGGGCGGGCATGGGCGATCACCGGGCAAGCATGGACGAGCATGGCGACTCCCGGGTGAGCATGGGCGGGCATGGGCGACCATGGTGACTCCCGGGCGAGCATGGGCGACCACCGGGCGAGCATGGCGACCACCAGGCAACCCCCGGGCGAGCATGGACGATCATGGCGACTCCCGAGCGAGCATGGAAGGGCATAGGCGCCACCGGGTGAGCATGGCGATCATGGCGACTCCCGGGCGAGCATGGGCGGGCATGGGCGACCATGGTGACTCCCGGGAAAGCATTGGTGGGTATGGCGACCACCGGGCGAGCATGGGCAGGCATGGGCGACCCCCGGCGAGCAGTGGCGACCAACGGGTGCCCGTTCGGGTTTCGGGCGAGTAGCCTGGAGTGGGTCACCCGGGCGAGTAGCGGCTAGTGAGCGACTCGCGGGCATGGATGACAATTCACCCTCTATCTTATTTTTGATAGAGGTTAGTGAGCCCTCCATTTGTGACTTATTGACATACGAAGGCCAAATAATTATCTCAAATCATTTGGCACACAACAATTGCCCCTCAGGTTGCTATTCACTCTATGTTATGTTGATGTGAGAAGTGACCTGATAAGTATTCCGAGATTGAGACCTGTCTTGGGCGAACTAATTTATTTTCTGGGTTAGTTGAGTGAGAGCGAGTTTACGGCTACGTTTGAGGCGAGCCGGGCGACTCAAACCGGTCCCACTCGCCTAGCTACAAAATCGACTAAGACTTGTCATTGGAATGACTCCACCTTTTTGTTGGAAGTTGAAAAAGCAAAAGCTACCAACCTTCCTTATTTCTTGGTCAATTTGATTGGACTTTAACCAACTCTTAGGACTTTCACTTGGAAATTGAAAAAGTGAATAGTGGACTTTGCTCCATTCTTGGTAAAACCAACTGATTTGATCGATCATATCCCCAATCCCCAAAATTAAGGAATTTTGAATTTCAAAATAAATGAAATTGGACTTTGACCTAGCCCCAATTTCTTTTATAAATAAGGGACTTATTCCTCCACTCTTCCCCATTCTCTTTCTTTGAAAAGCAGCCGCCCCTCCCCCTCTTACATTTCAATTCTTGCTCTTCTTCCACAAAGCGGCGGCGGCGTCAGCTGGGGGAGCAGCAGCGAGCGGCGATTGGTGATACTTGGTGGTGACTCACACGGCCAGGGGCGACGGAAAGCAGCCGATTCAGCGATGGCCCGCACAGGTTTGCTTTTTTTTTTTTTTGACTTCTAAATCGCCCTTTCTTGTGGAGCAGGTGGTTGTGAAGCGTCGACTTGGGCCATGAGGCGAGGAGTGGGCGACGTGGGCTGTTACTTGGGCGATGACTAAGTGAGTAGTGGCGGCGACTGGCTCGGGCGACGACTAAGGGAGCAGCGGCGGCGACTTGCTCGGGAGAAGAGGTAATCCTTGCGCCTTATAGATAGGATAATATGCTATGATCTCTTCTTTAGGTTTACTTCTGCCGTACATAGTCTTCAATCGTTATATATGTGCAACTTGTGAATGGAAATTGGTGTAGGATAGGAAGGAGTTGGTTGGACACAGATAGATAGGCCTTTTATTGTGGGCATGTACGGTTATGTTGGGAAAATGGGAGCTTTGTTTTTGTACGTGCGACTTGGCGATTTTAATTTGATGTTGGTATGTGTTTTCTCTTGGTTTAGAGAAAAATTGGGGAATTGAGGCTTGATTTTTGGTATGGAATTGTTGATAGTGGGTCCGAATCAATTGGATATAGTGGGGAAAAATTCGACCTTGCTTGCTATAATTGAGAATTTCGAACGAACCATATAGGTGACAAGTAGGCTTGAGTATTTGAGGTCGTGGAATTCCATTTTCGTTGTAGGAAATGTATGTGTGTCTCTTTGAATTGTGATGAGTTTGGCCATATTTTCATGCTTCCTTCACTAGGACCGAAAGATTAAGGGGTTGAAAGGTGGGACGAACTTTCTTTGCTAGCTTATTGGCCATATGTGTTTGAATGATAGGTATACTAGCATAAGCATGAACTTTTGAGTCATTTTGTTTTTGCAATTTCAATGGCTTTGGTAGAAATTGGCTTATTTTAGTGTGGGATGTGATATGTGTAACGCAATACATAGGATTCAACAATTGCATATAGATACCTCAACGATTGAGTTTTGACGGTTGAACTTGTCGAATTCCTTGATGGTTGATGTTGATAGTTGAATTTGTCGATCATTTGCCCCAACATTATCCTTCTCGGGTTTCTCATTCAATTTTGTTGTTGTCCCTAGGTGGATCGATCTTTTCATCGGGATTTTGTGGAGTTGACTCTTTAACAACATCGACCTTGTGACAAAGGGTAAGATTCTTCACATTCTTTGGGTCTTATTCCGACCTGGTGGATATGTCGGGGGTTAGTAGTGCTTTTGATTATGAGGGATTGTCTGATTCTGGGGACTTGGAGACGCATCATGGGCGTCTTTATTCTATTTCTGATACGGAGGAGTCTAGTGGTTTTGGGCTCACACCGACAACGTCAACTTTTTTTTCTGATTCTGACCATATTAATTTCCGGCACTTGGAGGTGCCCGAATTCATTTTAGCTTCCAATCGTGACGATGGTGGGAAAAGTAATGGAGATATTATAAGAGAAGAAACGACCGAGGAGGTCGACGGGACCGAGGAGGCCGAATTGGATGACGGGGCCGATGAAATTGGGTTGGAAGAGGAGGTGGTTGAAGTTGATCCCAGTGGGGGATCCAAACCGGTCAGGATTCAGAGCAAAATTAAGAAAACCGTTGTGGATGATGCGGAGGTTGATCGCCTAATCGGTGAGGCAAAGATGGCGACACAGATCCATATGAGTTTGCCTAGGGATCGTCCTACGGCCTTCGATTTCGGAGCTCACCGGTTGCAATTCATGCATAGTAATCCTCCACAGCCACGCCGTGACTTTACAGAAGACATTTTCGTGGCGACCGAGATTGTTTCTTGTGTAAAAGATTACGATCTCGCCAACCTTCGGGCCAAGTACGAGATCCCTAATGATTTCCACCTCTATGCCCCGACACATAACGAGCGGGCGAGTCAGCCTCCGGTGAATTGTATCGCAGTGAACATGGGTGCAATGGAAGCTAAAATCCGGTTTCCTCTCCATCCCGTTGTTAGCCGATTTCTTGACTATTGGAACTTATCATTGACTCAGATTACTCCGAATGGGTGGAGCACATTTTTTGGATTATTGGGGTTGTTTGGCGAGATTCAAACTTCGCATTCCCTTCTCCCTGTTGTAACTGGTTTTTATCTACTCAGTTAAACAATAATTATTATGAAATGCGTATGCTAAAGACAATCGAATCAGGGAAAGAGATAAAGAAGTTGGTGACCCGGTTCGTCTTTGGAATCAGACTACGTCCGGGGGCGTCCAAGCCAGGGAGAGGATGTATGTATATGCCTAGAAGTCTAAGTTGTTCGACCTTTTTACAGAGGTGGCCGTGGTGGCCTATTTATACTATGACTCCCACCCTTTGGGTGGGAATTTACATAAGGAATAATGCTGAAAGAGCTACAATATCGGGAACCATTAATCTCGCCTTGACAGGCCAGAAATCGTCCATCTTCAGCGTGCGCCAATCGTGGAGTGGATGTGGAGGGCGGATTAGTGGCGTGTCGGGGGCTGTCATTGACCACGTGAACTGTATAGTTATGGCTAGTGCAGGTCGCTCCCGACTTGAGGATATAAAGCGGAAATCGCATCGCGACTTCCTGAACTGCCGACTACCCGAGTTGCCGACCTTTGCAACTTGAAGGTTTGGTCTTGTGGGAATTACGTGGGCTGATCCCTTGGTCCCCTTGCCGAGGTTGCTTCATGCAGTCTTTGTTGGATTGTTTATGATCCTTCGTACCCAGGTGGGAGGTCGGGTTTATCCATGCTACAACAATTGCCCCTCAAGTTAAGGTCTCTTGTTCCGAGAAGGGACCTTGGCTTGACACATGGACTAAATCGACTCGCGACTATCTGACCTAGAAAGTCTCCTATGAGAGGCTTACTATCCTCGGGCAGGTGAAAAGTCACCTCGATAATACGAATCATCGCATTAGACTTCCCTCGATCTCAGGGATTCGAAATGATATCGTGCCAGGATGATGACGTAAAGTGCCGCCATTTCGTCCAATGAGATGCCGTAGTGGATTTCATGCGAGCCCCTCGCGTCTTTTTGTTGCTAGGGGGCCAAAGTTTTGGCTAATTTCATTTTGGCCCCTCCTCTTCTTCGATAAATAGGCGGGGAATTAGGTTTTGAAAACCTTATTTCCTGCGACTGTCTTGCGAAAGAATTTCCTCAAGATACTCCTCCTGGTTCTTTCTCCCTTCCACCGGAAATGTATTCTCGTGTCCCTGAAGCGGAATTAATCACAGGTAAGCACTTTGGTGCCCTTCTTTGAATTTATGGATTCTAGCGTTTCCAAATCCCTTTTTGCCTCTCAGCCCATGGTGGCTTCCTCCTCTTCTGAGGATGACATCCCTATTGCCTTGCGTCGCCGTCAATTTTCCAGCTCCGCCACCGGGCATGTGGGTGAAAGTTCATTGGCTAAGGTTATGGGCGACCGCCGGGAAGACGATGCCAATGATGAACCGGTGGA
Source organism: Stenogyne calaminthoides (assembly GCA_037126765.1). Taxonomy (NCBI): domain Eukaryota; kingdom Viridiplantae; phylum Streptophyta; class Magnoliopsida; order Lamiales; family Lamiaceae; genus Stenogyne; species Stenogyne calaminthoides. The sequence continues at coordinate 3,303,631 of JBBCBC010000010.1, forward strand.
TGACCAATTTCTGGAAGAATTGGCCGAAATTACCCATCTTTCCCCGTTGGACGTTAATCTCCTTCATCCCGTCCCACGGGAACAGTCTTAAATGGCTGGTCTTTCTACCTCGGTTCCGGATTATGGGGCTTATGAACGAGTCTTCAATTATGATCTGTATTATAACCGAGCTTCGTACAAGCGACCTGACCGAGCATACCGCAAGTCGGTCAACTCTCAATTCGCGGCGTCTGATAAAAGATACCTATCTGTGCTCTCCGATCAGTATGTGCGGGGACTTCGTCATATGTACAAGGTACCCCGGGATGTGCATTTTTATGGGCCGACCCCGGACGAAAGCGCCGATCAGCCTCCTCCCAGAATGATTGCTGTGAATGAGTCTTCCATGTCGGTGGTATTCGATTTCCATTGCACTCGGCCATTTCCCATCTGCTGGCTGCCTGGAATGTGAGCCTCACGCAGATCACCCCCAATGGGTGGAGTTACATCATCTCCACCATGGTCGTTTTGGGGCAGGCCGGGCTGAAAAGACTACCTAATCCCAGAGAGATATCTCACGTGATGTCGCCCGTTGCTCAGGCCGGAGGCTATCACGCTGTGCGGCTTCGTAGAGGCAAAGAGCTCGTGAGTGGGATTCCGAATAAGGTTGACTGGTGGCACCAGAAATGGTGGTTTGTAGGAGGAACATGGGAGTCGGTGGCCCCTTCTAGCACCTTATCTATTAGAGTTCCTACGGATTATGCGATCCGTGTTGAGAATGGTACTTCGCCTTAATATTTTTGTGCTCGATTGTACTGATCTAATTCTTTTCTCGTCTTGCAGTGTTTGCGCCCCGACCTTCTGAGCTATATTGGGACTTTCTCGAGGCGTTCAAGGAGGTTCAAGACACACCCCCTAGCTAGCGAGATGTTAATTTGTTGAACTCCGAGCTCGACCGCTTGCAAGCCGGACTGTATACTTACCCTCGCCACTTGAGGATTCCCTGTAAGTCTCGGCCGCATCTTTTCAAGAGTATTTCACAATTTCGCGCTAAAGGTTCTGTTTTATGTTAGATCCGGAGATCTCGATCTACCGCCGTCGGCCCTCTACCTCCGAGATGGCCTCGCGACCTTGATCAAGATTGCTCCATGAGGCGTCGCTGACATCGCCGCCCAGGGGACATTCCATTCGACTCCTCCCCGCCGACAAAGGCAAGAAGAAAACAAAAACCCGCCACTTGTGGTGGTGAGCGACCTCCCAAGAGGGCGCGAGCTGAACCTGACACGCACCGATCCATGTCAAGTAGTGGTGCTAGAAGGGTGGCTCCCAGCCCGACACCTTTGCCGACTTCTACCCGGGAGGGAGGTCGCCATCCGGAGGATGATTCCTGGATTGGTTGGGATGAGGAGATGATGCAGAGGTAGGCCGTTTGCAACTCTTAATGAATTTACCTCAAAATCGGGACCAAACTTAATATATTTGTTCCTCCTTGTTGCAGTCAGGAGCTGACGGCCAGCAAGTTCTCACCGGAGGTGCTGAGCTTCCTGAGATCCCCGATTCCCACGCTGGAGGGCTCGCCCGGAGACTGGCCTGACTATTTGGAGCGGACGATGAGGAACGTGCCGCGCGCATCGCCAACAAGTCACGGGTAACATGTATTTTGCTGTTGTCCACTCCTTGAAGGCCGCCCTCTACATGGAAAAGGCATGTGCCCAATCCGAGCTCGAGCTCTCCAAACTAGAGAAGGCCCAGGCGATGACCTCCGAGCAAGCGAAATCACTGATAGCTGCCTATGAGGTGCAGAAGAAACTGGAGGTTGCCAAGGCTGACTTGGCCAAGAGGGCCTTGGAGCTTGAGGGCCAGCTGAAGGAAGTCGAGAGATTGCTCGGGGAGGAGAAGAAGGCCGTGACCCGGATGAAGGCGGAGCTGATCCGCAAGGATGTAGAGGTCGGGGAGAAGTTGGCTGCCAAATGCAAACACTTTAAGCAGGTTGAAGAGTAGAATGTTAACTTCGCCTATGTCGTGGCGGTTGAGGGTGCTATCCGAGCTGTTCGGCGGAAGAACCCTGCTGCCGACCTCTCTGACATTGTGACCGAAATGATCGCCACGTCACGATTTCCCCCTATGACATTGTGTCGAGATTAAAGATCCGAAGATCCGGGCATTGATTTGTCCGCCTTCCCCTAATCGTAGTCGGATCGTGCACCCCACTCCTGATCCAGATGAGACACAGCCGGGAGACTCTGAGATGGTCCTCGAGACTCAGACAAATGAGGTCAGTACCACGAAATGAGGTCGGCTGAGATGTCCGTGCGGCTCCTCAAGAGCAGCCCTGGCGGCCTCTAGGGAGGTGTTTACCGACCAAGATCTGGAGGCGGTGCCCACACCCTCACCAAATAAGTTATTCAACAACAATTAGGTGGGCGACCTTTGAACATAGTCGATGGTCTTTGGCGATGGGATTCTTGATCGTTCTTAAGAATGATGACATCAAGAATCCCGATAAGAAAAAGGAGATTGAGAAGTTGTTGAACCCCATCTCCAACAATACTTTTGATCAGCATGCCTTAAAGCCGGAAGTCATCCGCCAGTCGTGGATATTGGGTTGTAGTAAAACATCTGTTGTCAGTTATCATGATGTATCTTGGTTTCCGCTTGATGTAATCTAGCCTTCGGGCTCTTATAATGTACCGACCTTCGGGCTTGTTGTCATTAATGAAATCTGCTTTTTTCTTTCCTTTATTGTGCCGACTTGATTTCCTTATGCGACTATAATCTATGTGTATGTTCATTCGTCTTATTGGCATTGCGATTTTAGATTGAACCTCGCTTAGTCATCTTATAAAGTTAGGGGAGGATCACACCGCTAGGGGTGGCGATCTCACCGTAAATATGTCGAAAGTCGTTCCCGGGGGAGGTCGATGTTTCATCTATGCGACCTCCTTGGGTTTAAACACAGGAATTGTGAAAAATAAAATTTAACTCATTATTATTGACTCGCCTGAAAGTTTACAAGTACACTGGCCTCGACCCTACTGATAATATCTCTTCAGATGAGATGCGTTCCACGGGTACTGAGACTGAGTGCCATCTGGGTTCTCGAGCTCGTATGCCCCATTGGATAATACTCGAGCGACCTTGTATGGTCCTTCCCAGTTTGGTCCGAAAGTTCCTTTGGTTACTCCGAGAGACTTCTTCAGGACCAGGTCGCCTTCTTTGAATTTTCGAAGACGCACTTTAGAGTTGAAGTATTTTTCAGACTGTTGTTTGTATCTCGCATTTCGGATACCTGCCTCTAATCGCTTCTCTTCTAGCAAGTCTAGGTTTCTGGCCAAGGCCTCATCGTTGCAGTCGGTCGCGATCTGCGAGGTTCTGAGAGTTTAGAATTCAACCTCTGCGGGTATGACTGCTTCCGAGCCAAATGCCATCGAATAAGGGGTCTCTCCGGTCGAATTTCGGCAAGTCATTCTGTATGACCACAGTACATCTGGTAATTCACTGGCCCACTTCCCTTTTCCTCCCTCAATCTTGGTTTTCAGAGTGTGCTTGATGATCTTGTTCACAACTTCGACTTGACCGTTTGACTGAGGGTGATATAGAGAAAAGCTTGGTGATTTTCCATTTTCTGAAGAAACTATCGATCTTATGACCATCGAACTGCTTCCCATTATCGGATATAATTTCTTGTGGTAGGCCAAATCTGCAGATGATGTTTCGCCATATGAATTTGATGACGTGATCCTGATCTATGGTCGCCAAAGCCTCAGCCTCGGCCCATTTTGTGAAGTAATCTACTGCGACTAGGGCGTACTTGATTGAACCCGGGGCTGTTGGTAATCGCCTGATGATATCTATCCCCCACTTCATAAAAGGCCAAGGACTGAGGATGCTGGTGAGTTCCTCAGGTGCGACCTTGATTGATGGTGCGTGTATTTGACATTTGTGGCATTTCCGTGCGAAAACCATGGCATCGGCCTTTAAAGTTGACCAATAATACCCCTGTCTCGTCGTCTTATGAGTGAGCAACTGCCCCCCAGCGTGGTTTCCGCATACCCCGTCGTGAATATCTTGCAGGATAGTTTGCCCTTGCTCCGGGGTAACACATCAGAGCAGTGGTATGTTGAAGCCTCTCTTATATAGTTCGTTACCAACCAATGTGTACCTTGCTGCCCTTAGTTGCAATTGCTTTGCCTGAATTCTTTCGGTTGGTAATGCCCCAGTCATCAAGTAGTCGATTATGGGGGTCATCCAGCTTAAACTCGGGGTGTCTAGGGCAGCGACTGTTGTGTTAGTAGTGGAGGGGTGGGAGAGTTTTGTGATGGTGACATCCCTCATCTCTGCTGGTCCCTCCGAAGTTGCTACTCGTGCCAATGCATCAGCTCGGGAGTTCGCATCCCTTAGTACTAGCTTGATGTAGATTTGTTCAAATTTCAGGCAAAGTGCTTTGACGACCTCTTGGTAGGCCGACATCCGCTCGTCTCGGGCCTCATACTCCCTTGATATCTGGCGTGCTACGAGCTGGGAGTCGGTGTGTACTTGAAGTCACTTGATGCCCATTGTGGTGGACATTTCTAGACCGTTGATCAGCACTTCATATTCGGCCTCGTTGTTGGTGGTAGGGAAATCGAAAGTGATGGCATTCTGAAAAGAAATCCCATCTGGATTGATTAACACAATTCCTGCCCCTGATTTGTTGGCAATTGCCGAGCCGTCTATGTACAACTGCCATGGTGGGCCGGTCGAACCGCTGGCCCCAGGAAAAGGGGTTAATTCAACGATGAAGTCGTCCAAGACCTGAGCTTTTATTGCGGGGCCCGACGGCGCCATATGTTACCCCATACCGTCCAACCTCGATGGCCCACTTGAGGCATCGGCCCAATGTATCCGGTCGATGGAGCACGCGTTCTTGAAGGGGGTAGGAAGTGAGGACCTCCACTTGGTGATCGAAGTAAGAAGGTCTCGGTTTTCTCACTCATAACTAACCAGAGCATAGGCTAATTTCTCTAGAAAAGAGGGTATCATTTGCTTTCGGTTTCATTTAGCGTCGGTGACAAAGTAAATGGGTAGATGGGCTTGACCTCTCCGCCCGATACAAAGCATCGCTTCGTATGGTTTCCGAGGTCGCCAAGTATAAAACAGGTTTCGCCGGGGACCGTTTAGCTAAAAATCTTGGCGTCGTCTAGATATGCTTTTGATCTGTCAAGAGCATCCCGACTCTCGATGTCCATTAGAACCTCGCCTTCTTTCGGATGGTGTCGAACATGGGCTTGCATTTATCCCCCATTCGGAGATGAATCTGCTCAGAAATGCGAGCACCCCGTCGGTTTTGAACGTCCTTTTTTGGTTTTGGGGGCCCCCATATCCAAGATAGCTCGCACCGGGCCGGGTTTTCTTCAATCCCCGCTTCTTTGACCCGGTCTTGCTAGGAACTTCCCTAATTCCACTCCGAAGTTACACTTTTTCGGGTTGAGTTTCATATTGAACTTCCTGAGTATCTCGAAAGCTTGCGCCAGATGAGCCAAAAGATCTTCCTTTCTTAGACTCTTCACGACAATGTCGTCAACGTACACCTCCACCGACTTGCCTATTTTCTCAACAAACATATGATTGACCAAATTTTTGATCGTTGCCCCGACATTCTTCAAACCAAAAGGCATTCTCCATTGCCCTGACTTCCGCCTTTAGGCGACACTTTGATGAGGAGGCCAAAGACAGGCCCCCTATCGTGGTAAGGGGCGAGATGGTGTGGATGACGCGACCTCCTGTGCCCTCTGGTATGGGTGGCACAGCAAATTTCCTTTGTCGCGGCCCCTATCCGCGGGCTCTCTTTGCACCCAATCTCCCAAAATTGGTTGGCGGTCATCTTTGTCGACCTTGCCCCCGATTATGGGCCGAGGATTCTTGACAAATTCATTCATCGGCCATCTTCATAAAGCTTCCACAACTAGCTTCAATGATCTCGACACTCATTTTGGTGTAGTGTCCCTCTCGGTCATGATAGTGGCAATACTTGTTCGGGTTTTGCCGGCTTTTTATCTTTCATGGGCGGGTGCTCATGACATGTCTTGTCCCCTGGATCCGGGTATAAGCGTTACCGGTGTCATATCCAGGCCTCCATCACCTTCACCGGAATGGACTCCTCAAATGGTTTGAAGTCACGGTTGTCTTGTAATGACCCCCAGTTTTCTTGGAACCTTTCTTGGGCTCCGCGACTTCCTTTGTCTCTGAGAGTTGGGTCTCTAGCAATTCCATGGTATGGATGACCCCTAAATCCTTCGTGAGGCTGGCTCCGTAGTCGGGGTCATGCACCGCCATAGCTTGTTCTCTTCTTCGAGGCTGACATCGCCCCAAAAGAATTTTGGCTCTCGTCCCCGATGGGGTCGCCTTCAATGATAAGTCTATCGATCCTCTCAACATAGGATCGATTGACCGATCTCCCCCGACGCATGTTCATGAGCCTCATTGTCGCAGTCCGGGCGCCATCGCAGATATAGTGGCCCAAGAATAATCGAGCCAGTTGCTCGAAAGTATCAATGGAGAGAGATGGCAGCGAAGTGTACCACATGTGGGCCTGGTCGCTTAGCGTCAGGGAGAAAAGTCTACACTTCGTCGCATTCGATGCCCCCATTGAGGCCATATACGCATTGTACTTCGCCATATGGACTCGAGTCTGTATTCTGCTTGAAGCGATCTAGAAACGCTTATCTTGATTTTCCTCTGGCAAAAGCGAGAGTGATCATAGTTCCCAAGGGAGAATCTGGGATGAGAAGGTCAGTGTTAGACCCAGACGGTCCATCCTGGTTACCCACCTTTTCCAACAACTGTTGGACGGTCCTAGCCAATACCGCGACCTGAGCGTTGCGCGGGTTACTGGCCCCCTGCCCGTGACCATGGTGGTATGCCGAATGTCTCGGCGATCCTCCGTGGTGCATGTCCAGGGCCATGGCAAGGTCTCTTTCCACTGCTCATCATGGCGTGGTTGAGAGTGAGCCTCGCCTCGCCCCACATGAGGGCCTTCCGCCGCTGCTTCGGGCGGGTGAATGCACTATTCGAACCCACTGGTCTGTCCAGGGCCCGGTGGTTCCGAACGATGGCATGTTTAGCCGCGTTGTACGCCAGTTGGCCCGTGGACCGTCCCTTTTCCTTCATAATGCGTTTACCTTTGGAGGTTCCGGCGTCATGGGCTAATTTTTGGTCAGTCATTCCTCCTCAACGCCCGATCGAGACGTTTCTTGTTGAGGATGGCCATCACTGCTTTGGCATCCTACGGTGTTTGGACAAGATTCCACCAGTCGGGGGAACCAGTCGGGGCTGCCCAATGAGTGGGTTGAGAACTCAGTGAAACCTCGACGCCATCACGAACGTCGGTTTCATTCCCCGACATCTTCTGGGTTGGTTGCCATTTTGTTTTTCTTAGAGTTTGGAAGGTGAGGTCTCCTTGAGAATTGTTGAAATTTCTCAAGAAATGTGTTCCCACAGACGGCGCAAATTGTTGTAACTGGTTTTTATGTACTCAGTTAAACAATAATTATTATGAAATGCGTATGCTAAAGACAATCGAATCAGGGAAAGAGACAAAGAAGTTGGTGACCCGGTTCATCTTTGGAATCAGACTACGTCCGGGGGCGTCCAAGCCAGGGAGAGGATGTATGTATATTCCTAGAAGTCTAAGTTGTTCGACCTTTTTACAGAGGTGGTCGTGGTGGCCTATTTATACTACGACTCCCACCCTTTGGATGGGAATTTACATAAGGAATAATGCCTATGAAAGGGCAATAATATCGGGAACCATTAATCTCGCCTTGACAGGCCAGAAATCATCCATCTTCAGTCATGCCAATCGTGGAGCGGATGTGGAGGGCGGATTAGTAAAGATGTCGGGGCATGTCATTAACCACGTGAACTGTATAGTTATGGCTGGTGCAGGTCGCTCCCGACTTGAGGATATAAAGCGGAAATCGCATCGCGACTTCCCGAACTGCCGACTACCCGAGTTGCCGACCTTTGCGACTTGAAGGTTTGGTCTTGTGGGAATTACGTGGGCTGATCCCTTTGTCCTCTTACCGAGGTTGCTTCATGCAGTGTTTGTTGGATTGTTTATGATCCTTCGTGCCCAGGTGGGAGGTCGGTTTATCCATGCTACAACACTCCCGCCGAGCTCCACTATTTCACTCAACTACTCAAAGGTGACGGGGAAGGTTACTATGTTATTCGGGCCCAGAATGGTTGGAAAATTATCGAAGAAGTTCCTAATAAGGCTAAGCGTTGGAAAGATTCATTTTAGTTTGTTGGCGGGGATTGGAGAAGTCCGGCTGATGAATTTGGGAGCTATGCCCGTCTCGATGTCCCTTGTGATTATGGAATTAAAGCTAGTGAGTCCTTTATTTTAAATTGAACTGATCTCCGACTGACCTAACTTCCTTTCATTTCTTTCAGATCATGACGCTCCCGAGGACAAGCAACTGAGCAGGGACTTTGCTGGCCACCTATTTCAAATAAGTTGTGTCGACCTTGCTAATCAGACAGTATCTCGTCTGACCCACGATTCTTTTCAAAAGGAGATTGGGCTACTGCTTCCTCCGAATCAAGTTAGAGATTGGATTGTACTTGGTACTTAATCGTTTTCCTTTGCTTTCTTCCATTTTTTATGTTGTTCTTTGTTACATGACTTGCTTTACTGATCCCTTGGCTTTTTATTTCAGCGCCACTTCTCGTTGCTATATCTCATATCGACTCACCGTTTCGCCAAACAATGGTTCGAACCGCTCCTTTTCTACTTGCCAAGAACAACAAGAGGGCTATCACCAAACAGAAAGAAAAGCCACCTTCCGATAATGTCAGGACCGCTACTTTGGCGCTACCCGCTCCTTCTATTGCTCGCCAAGGCCCGACGCGCCAGCCATCTCGCCCAGCCATGGCCCAATGGACTAGGACCCAATCCAGAAGTCAAAAGAGAGGTTGTTCCGATGGCTCCTCAGCCCAGGAAGATCAGGCACCCCATCGGGCCGTTCGCCAACGGGCCGAATTGGAGACCACTCATGAAGGGGTCCAAGCCACATCCACTCGCCACTCGGATGGAACTGGGGGTCTCGGTTCTGTTGACCCCCCTCCTGTTATTTGTACCGTGGTTTTGCCTCCTCGCCCCCGAACAGAAGGAGACGACTCATATTTGGGTTGGAGCGATGCCCCGGCCCTCAGGTAAACTTTCCTTCCTGTTGGGGAATTAATTGCCCGGATCTATTCGGGTTGAATATTTAAATACAAATTTAATTCTAACAGTTATTACTAGCATGAATTAATCATATATTAATTCAAATAATATTCAACAACCAATCATGCATACAATTAGTTCACGTAAATCCTACGCATGCGGAATTACTACGAGTTTATGTAAACTAACCTCTCGGAGTGACAACCGTTGAGAAGATAGATCCCATTCACACGAACACACCAAAAGGTCTTCTCAAGTATTCCCTTGCCCTTGTTCAACAATCCGGTGGAAGGAACTCGCGAACAATTTAACAAAAAGAAAAATAAAATTATGTTGCACCACCTTTGTGGATTTCTAATTTTTCCAACACATGGAATTGCACTTGAGGATGAAATAATCATTCCCTATTTATAGGGAAGGGGTGGTCGAAATTTTGGATGGAAAAAATAAGATGGAAAAATCTTTTCTTGATCTTCAAGAAATCTTGAATATATCCAATATATTCTTTTCTCCATAATTAAATATTTCCACAAAAATCCCACCTCCTAATATTATGGAATTTTCGAAATTAATAAGGATTGGAATCCAAGATTTAGATTTTCTTGAATTTATGAGATATTTTTGTATTCAAGAATACATATCTTCTATAACATCTTTTCAAGAAAATCTTTCCTTCCTTATTTTCTTCTTGATTTTCGAAAAACTGCTTAATAAATAACCAAGTGGGAGATTTATTGAATTAATGAGATAATCTTGTATTCCAAGAATACTTATCTACATTCCATAACAAAATTCAAAGAAAATCTTTCTCCCTCTTTTATTTATTGTTTTCGAAAATTTAGGAAAAATTAGGCAATAATATTTTATTTAATTTTAAACACTTTTTCCAGTTAATGGACATTATGTTTGGGCTACTTGAGGGACCTTTAGGAGAATTAAGATTGAACCTTCTAATGGACTTTGAATTTTCAATATTGAGCCACAACATTATTCAAGCCCATAAATATTAATTAATCCCACTACATAATTAATATTGCACTATCCATCTTAACCCATATTACTGTTAATATGGCTCCCGATTATTATTTTCCGTGTTTAAGATTATCTAGCCCATTAATTAATTCAAGGCACTGAAATAGCTTTCCATTAATTAACATCTTTTGTCCTTGGTCAAGGAACGGTTCAACATTATTATCCATACCGGAAACAAATTCCACTTGCAAGATTTGGTATGATAAATCTTATGAACCTCCCAAGGGGGAAAATCAAACGAGCGTACTCGCACACGATTCTTCGTATTAAATCTTAGCAATCGCATGTGACCAGTAATATTGTCCATGATATAAAGTATTAAATCTCATTGATTCTCTACCCGTCATAAGTCAAAGCAATAATTACTAACCACACACGATCCTATTTAAGGGACGAAGATTAAGAAATAACGAACCACTGAGGTCTAATTCTTTCTGCTTCAGTGCTGAAGAATTTATCCTCCTATAGGTCCTGTTCAGTGCATCAGTCATGTACTAGTGTAATCTTTTGGTCAAGACAAGCCAATCTGAGCCTTACACTTCAACCTTTCACGATGGATTGCTCATTTCCATCTAGGTCGTGAACCGCATACTTTTAGTTACAAGGGACTGTTAATTTAATCTTCTGTGATCTGGTATCACTAAATTAACTACAATGTAACACGTACTGTTTATTGAACAATTATGCGATAAATATATGTAACATTCAATGATATTTAAAGCATTAGTGATAAATAATTTATTTCAGTAAATAAGACAGAAAATTCAGTTTGGTTATACAAAGTAAAAGCATACTTTCCAGTATAATCCCAACACTTCCATCTACTTATCTCATTGCTTATAATGGATCCGGGTATACTTTGATGATTGTGTTTCTCTTAATGTCTTCAGGTATGATAGTGATTCTACATATCGCTCCGAGCCATATCTTAGCTATCTTCGGTCGAGAAAGCCAAAACCTGACGGTCGCGTTCCTTCGTCCGTTAAGAAGGTGGGGGATATGACGCTCCGATGCTGGACTCAGACACACGAGCGGGATGTTCAGGAGCAAGACATCGAGGCGAATGCTGCTACGACTTCTGTTCTTATGGCACATGCTCACGTTTTCCAAGAATGGGGCTAGGGAACAAGCATCCAAGATAGAACATGACCTCGCACAATCCTTATTCGTCCGGCGACAACAGAAAGAGAAGATTGAAGCCTTGGAAAGAGCGCAGAGTCAGTGGACAAAGGAAAAGGGAAAGATGTCTTCTCAAATTGAGTCGATTCAAACTAATCTTGCCCAAGCTCAAAGTGCCCTTGCCCAAAGGGAAAGGGAACTTGACCGAGAGAAACGTCGATATGCAGATATGGTTCAAGTGGCCAAACGGGCGGAGAGTGGTTTGGAGAAGATGGGGGCCGATCTCGAGGCTTCCTTGGCTGCGAATTCGAAGTTGAAGGGGGAAAACAAGAAATTGGCTGGGAAGACCGCGAGCTTGGAGACCCAGATGGCTGACTTATATGAGGATGAAGGGGCCGGCAAGTTGACGAATTTCACTTATGTCTTAGCCTTTGCCGATTCTATCCGAGCTGCCCATGCACCTGATTGCGATCTTCCGGGCATTCAAGCGGCCCTCCGCCATCAGCTCATGGACTTTCTGAGGTTGAATCCTCCTGGCCCGGATTATGCTTTGCCCATTACGGACCTCGTCCGTGATTTTGGTTATGATTTCTCCTCCTTTGGCGATGGGATTGAAGTTGTGTACCCGGCGGATTCGGCCACTGATCTGTCTCGCCGAGAGCCGGGCACCCCCCGTATTGATGAGCTTGATACTTCGGTGGGAGAGAGAGACATGGGTGAGCCCTCTGCCCCGTTTGGTCGAGTCGTAGTGGCGGGCGAGAAGGACGTTGGGGGAGGTACCCAAGCTGTGGAAGCGAGTGTTAGCACGAGTGTCGAGGACGTCGGTGGAGGAGAAATTGAGAAAGTTGGAGATGTCCTTGGTGGGTCGGTTAGCGAGAAGGTTGGCGAGATGGTTCCCGAGATAGAGGGAGGCGATGCCCCAGCAGTTGATGTTGGGCGAGATGATCCAGTTGTTGAGGATCTCGGCCCTAATGGGGAAAGTGTTGCACCTCCTTCCTGAGATTTATGTTATTTATGCTTCCTTGTATTTCCATTATTTAGTATTCTATTTGGCTATAGGCCTCTGATTGTTATTTGGCCCTTGGTGGCGCTTCACATTTCCGCTTGTATTTTGCCTGCTTCGGATTGAAAAAGCTTTGTGCTCGACCTTTATTTACATATCTATGTATTTGTCGTTTATTTGATTGACATTACTTGGCGATTTATGTTGTCTTATTGCTATGCAACTTCAATGCTTTATCGCTTTGCCATTAGATAGTCGTCTTAATTATACGCGACCTTGCTGCCTTATAATTTTTTCCGCATCTTTCATTTGTTAGTCGTCTTACTTATGTGCGACATTGTTGTCTTATTGTCATGCAACTTAACTCTATCATTTTGCTACAGGCTAGTCGTCTTAATTATACGTGACTTTGTTGTCTTACATTTTTTTCGCAACTTTTATGCCTTTTAATGCCTCGAATAGAGTGTTATGAACATTCTATGCTTATGAACTATCTTTTTAGGTACTTTAGCCTATCGACCTCCTTGGGAGGTCGACCCTGCCCCTTAGTTTGTGACACAAAATGTTTTAATCATCTTATTTTTATGCGATTTTTGGGTCGTCTTATTTTAGCGCGACCTGATGCCTTAGCTTTTTGCGTTTAGAAAACATAAAAACTGATCTCGTTAGAGGTCAGATGACCTGCCCCTAATTTCTGACCGCTAAAACTTATGTGCATCTTCTAAAACAGCTTAAACTTTTGGTAACTTGTAATGAGATGAAAATGACAACTTATATTATATAAGGCAATGTAGTTCGATTACAGGGAAAGCTCGACTACATATTTGAAATATAAAACTTCTCTTACTGATAGAATTTCTTGAGATAGGTGGCATTCCAAGGGTACTGTGCTTGAGTTCCATCAATGTCCTCGAGCTCGTAAGCTCCATTTGGTAAGACTTTGGCGATCTTGAATGGTTCTTTTCGAGTTTGTGAACCATCAAAACTTTCCTCGAGCGAGGTCGCCTTTTTTGAAGCTCCATTTGAATTGTATTACTTTTTCGGACCTTTGCTTGGGTGGCTTTGTTGACATTTTTTTTTTCAAGTAAATCGAGCTTTGGGATTTTCCATTGATGACTGTGACGCTCAATAGGTGGAGAAGTTTATCTCGCGGAATCATCGCTTCGATCCAAACGAGGCGCGAATGGAGTTTGTTGCAATTTCTCAAAGGTCCTGTGATGACCAAAGTATTTCCTAAGAACTTGAAAGTTCCTTTCGACCCCTCAATCCTCATCTTTAGAGTGTGTTTGATGATTTTGTTGACGACCAACTCAACAATTGGATTGAGGATGGTAGGATGGAGAACAATTTGGTGATCCCCCACTTATTGAAAAAAAAACATCTATTTCCAATCCGCTCATTGTCGGATACAATTGCCTCGGGGAGGCCGAATCGGCATATGATATCTTTCCAAATAAACCAAATGATGGCCGTCTGATCCATGCTTCCTAGTGCTTCCGCTTCGGCCCACTCTGTGAAATAGTCCACCGCCACTACATCGAATCTTACGGTGCCCGGGGCAGTGGGCAAAGGTCCAATTAAGTCAATCCCCCATTTGGCAAAAATGGGTCAGAATCGAGGCGAAGTTCTTCTTCGAGCGAGTTTGATTGTTGGGCGTAGACTTGGCATCTCATTCATGCCTTTGCATATTCTAGTGCATCCTTCTTGAGAGTAAGCCAATAATCATCTTATAAAGCCCCTCGCGTATGATTTCCACAAATTCCTTTGTGGATGTCCTTCATGATCTCCTTGCCCATCTCCGCACACACTTCAGCAATGGTAGTGCGAAGCCTCGCTTATACAATTGCTCGTTGATGATCACGTACTAGAAGAGTCTACGAGCTTCCACTGTGTCTTCTGGCAACTCGCCGGTCTTGATGTATTTAACTATTGGAGTCATCCAAGTATCCACTTCCGGATTGAGGTTTGCGACCGCGACTTGGCTCCCAAATGGAGCGAGTAGCTTGATGATGGTGATGTCGGACATGTCGGAGTTCGGAAGTAATGAACCATCGGCCGGTGTTTTCTTTTCTCGGGATCTGACTAACAAAAAATTGCTCGAACTTCTCCATTAGACTTGTTGCAATTTTGTGATAGACGATCATTTGCTCACTCTAGGCTTCATACTCGCCCGACACTTGAAAGGCGACCAACTGGGAATCACAAAAAATCTCTAGCCTCTGAACGCCTATGGCCATAGCCATCTCCAAGCCATTAATCAATGCCTCATATTCTGCTTCGTTGTTGGTAGCCCGAAGTCGAAACGACGCTTGTGAAGGACTTGCCTTCCGCTAATTAACACCACTCACCTTCGCCATTGGTCGTCAATGATCCGTTTACATAGAGTTCCCAAGGAACCCGCCTCGCTTTTCATTTGATCCGGGGAAAGTTAGCTCCACTATGAAATGTTTAAGGCACGCGCTTTAATCGTCGTCATGGAGCATAGGTCACCCCAAATCGACCAATCTCAATTGACCACCAGACACACCCGCCGCCGTCGGTTTCGCCGATGTAGAATACGGCGTAGTGGCAGTGAGGTTAGGACTTCTACGTGGTGATCAAAGAAATAGGGACGAAGTTTCCTAACACTCATTACCAAAGCGTACGCGAGCTTTTCCAGAGGAGGATACCACAACTCGGCATCGTTCAAAGTCTGACTCACAAAGTATATCGGCAAGTGTGATTGCCCTTCCGCCCTAACCAATACTGCGCTCAGAGATGATTCTGAAGCGGCCAAGTATAAATAGAGCTTCTCGCCCGGGACGGGTTTTGCCAGGATCTGAGTGTTGGATAAATACTCCTTGATGCCTTCAAAGGCGAGTTGGCTTTGGGTCGTCCATTTGAATTTTCCTCTCTTGATTGCCTCAAAAAAGGGCTTGCACTTATCCCACATGCGCGAGATAAATCTGTTAAGTCCTGCTATGCGCCCCGTCAACCGCTGAACTTCTTTGATATTTCGAGGAGCGCTCATATCTAAAATGACTTTAATCTTTGTCGGGTTAGCCTCGATCCCGCGCTGACTCATCATGTGCCCCAAGAATTTCCCAGACTCAACTCCAAAATTGCATTTTTTCGGATTGAGCCTCATGTTGTACTTTCACAGTATGTCGAAAGTCTGTGCGAGATGCATCAGATGGTCCTCTTTCTTCTCGCTCTTGACCACCAAGTCGTCTATATAGAACTCCATGGTCTTCCCAATCTGATCCTCAAACATGTGATTTACGAGCCTTTGGTAAGTCGCCCCGGCGTTCTTAAGACCAAAAGGCATTCGCTTCCAGCAATATACATTCTTTTCCGTGAGAAAAGAAGTTCGCTTTTGATCATCTTCATGCATAGCGATCTGATGATATCCCGCAAAAGCATCCATAAAGGACATCATCTCGTGTCCTGCTGTACTATCAATCAAATGGTCAATGTGGGGCATGGGAAAGTAGTCTTTCGCAAGCTTCATTCAAGTTCAGAAGTCGATGCAAAGTCTCCACGAGTTGTTAGACTTTTGACCAAAATAGCATTCGCCACCCACTGTGGCTTATCGGCTTGTTGAATGAGCTTATTATCGAGCAGCTTCTTCACTTTCTCTGCCAAAGCGACGTACTTCTCTGGTCCGAACTTTCTTCTCTTCTGTGAGACCGACTTTCGGGTGGGATCAATGTTGAGGCGGTGGCAAGCGACTTTGGGGTCGATCCCAACCATATCCTCGTGCGACCATGCAAAAACATCCAAGTTAGCTTTTAGAAATTAGATTATCTGCTCTCGCATGCCGACCGCCATCTTCGTACCGATAATTACTTCCATCTCGGGTTGCGCTACATTAACTGGAATTTTTTCAAGTTCCTCCACTGGTGTAGCTCGCTTCCCCCAAGTCCATCTCGGATCATCTATTGGCTCATACCCCAACCTTGGTTCCAAATCCGGTAGCTTGGCGGGGACCATAACTTGATCCATTCCTTGCTCGGGTTGAGCTTCCTCTTTTTGGAGGACTTGGTCGGTTCGCATTTTCTTATTGGGTTCGTTATCTTGTAGTAAAGTCTGATCGTTCAAATGATCTTGCGATACTACAAAAACTGCTGCCCATTTTACAAGAAGGACTAGTCGAATTCAGATCGACTTTATTCTGTAGCATCCATCCCCTCGACATGGCTTGATTTCCCTTCACGGTTCCCACGGCTCCTTCTTGAGTGGGAAACTTGATGCAATAGTAATGTGCCGATGTCGCCGCGCCAAACTCATGCTCGAAGGGTCTCCCCAAGAAACCATTGTAGGTGGAGGGGAGGTCAATTACAACAAAATCGAGTTGCCTCATTGACTTGACCTCTAGATCTATGTCCGAAACTAGCTCCACCGCCAGCCGGATAATACCATAGGGCTTTACCAAGGAATCGCCGAATCCTTTAATGACGATATCAAATGGCTCATTGTAATCCTTGTAGTCTCCAATTTGGTCAAGCGTCTTTTTGAACAATATGTTGCAAAAGGATCCGTTATCTACCAACAGGCGATGGACTAGGACACCCATGATCTTTGTCGAGATCACGATTGGATCATTGTTGGGGTATTGGACCCCGTGCTTGTCCTCGTCCGAGAAGGCGAGTGAATAGGTCTTCTCGGCCATGTGGCTAACTGGTAGACATATTTGATGAACATTGTTCATTGCCCGGAGCTCAGCTTTCTGTCTTCGACGTGATAAACCGAAAGAGGGGAGTAACCCTCCCACAGTGCTCTCCATTGGCGAGATCATTTGAACTGCCCGTCCTGCGGCATTGTTTGGGATAGGAGGCACTTGTCACTGGCCGGCCACCGTGGGATTCGCCTGCGGCGGGGCTTGTGGCTACGGTTGATGCTCTCGCTTTTTTTGGTTTGATAAACTCATTCAACTTTCCATCCTTGTATAACTTCCATAGTTGCTTTAGAAGATCCCGAAAATCACTAGTATTGTGACCAATACTTTCGTGGTAATGACAATACTTGTTTGGATTCATTTTGTCGTTTTCCTTGACAATCTTTCTCGGCTGGTTGAGGAGGTTTTTTGTCCTTGATTCGGTTGAACACCTCATTCGGAGTGGTACTCAAGACCTCTAACAGCTTGACCTCGATCTCGCTGTTGAATGGTTTGAAGTTATTTGCGGGGTTGTGTTGGCCCCCTCCTCTTCTGTGCGTGCTTTGGGGCTTCTGCTCTGGCTTTTTCGCCACTTCATTGTTGTTTGTAACTTGCCCGCCCAGACACAGGGCCATCATCTCAGCTTTGCTAATGTGGTTGCCCGCCTTCCATCGGAAGTCCGCGTATGAGCTCAGATACTCTTTATACATCAACTTCCATAACTTAGTATTCAATCGCAAGCCTCTAACCGCTCACATTACTTTGGCTTCATCTCCCATGGGCTCGCCCTCCATAATGAGCTTATCGACCCGCTCAATATAGTCCTGATCTGACTCGGCTGGGCCCTGCTCAATATTTGCAAAAAATTGTTTGTTGGTCGGCCTTGGTGCCATCGTGCCGAAGTGATTGAGGAATTGATTAGCCAATTGATGAAAAGATTCAATTGAGCCCGGGGCGAGCGAGTTGAACCATCTATATGCCTGATCCCCAAGTGTGATTGGGAACAAACGACATTGGGTTGCATCAGTAGCTCCCATCGAAGTCATGTGGGATGAGAACTTCCCAATGTGAGTGTTGGGGTCGGAGTCGCCATTATACTGGTTTATCGAAGTCGTATTGATATTGATCTGAACAGGAGCGTGGCCGATTGAAGGATTTAGTGGTGAGATCGGCAGTACAGTTGGAGCGGCCTGCCCTCCCTGCCGATTCATTTGATCTTTCAAACTCTTAAGGGTTTGTTTGATGGCCTCGAGTTGTTCATTTTCCGGATTCTGAGGCCAGAGAGGGGCTGGCGCGCCTAAACGTCTGTGCACAGACACTCTCGGTCCCTCTTCAGCCTTAGCTCGAGCACCATTTTCCGCCTCAAAAGATGCCTCCAAGTTTCGCCTAGCTGGGAATGAGCTTGCATTTGACTCAACTGGGCGACCACACGGCCTCCACGGAGCATTATTTCCCAATCTGTCAAATACAGACTCAGGTTGGCGAGATTGGTGAAAACTCCCACGTCTGGGGGATGGAGTTTCTTCCCGCCAATTTTGGTTTTGATGGGGTCTGCCAGATTCGCGGGCGGTGTTGCATATCTTAGCAGGTCGGTGGTTTCCAGACCTTGCGCCCTCCCCCATCTTTCTTTTCCCTCGGGACGCTGAAGCTCGTTGAGATTCAGCACGCCGGTGTGGCCCGCTTCATTCTCCGGCGAGGTTGCGCTGACGGCGTTTGAGTATTTTCATTGCCTCTCGGAGATCCTCCGGAGTTTTGATGTCTTTTAGTTTTTTGAGTGGACCTTCGCTGGATGAAGTGGTCTCTCTCTGTTAGCCGGACGTTTGCATTCCGGCGGAAACCATGTTGGAAACTGGGTTTTGATAAGAACTCTTGAAGATTTGAAGATTCGAAAGGATAAATCAAAAGGAAACCTGGGAACTTCCTAGTGAAATATCCTCCTTCTAGAGCCAATTGTTGTATACCAAAAATTTACGGAACGAGATTTATGATGTGGCTATGTGATTTGGTACTACAAACAAGTATTTATGATAGTGAGGTGCAATCAATGAAGAACAAAGTGAATGTTCCTCATTGAATGTTAATGATAGGAGTTCAAAGCTGGAAAAAAAATGCGAGAAAGTAAATGCGTGAGGGTTTGGGCCGAAGGCCTCTTTTGTTGGCTGATAAAGCCGTTGTATTGAATGTAAAATTTGGCGACCCCTTTATGAGTCTTAATTTCGGGTATTTATACTACAAATTTCCTGGCTGGTCTTTCTCACGCCTCAAGGGGAGTTTGACCAGCATTAAATGTTTCTCGGCTAAGTTGGACTCTAAAAACCTATTATACCAAGCTAAACACGTCTTCCAGTTCTGAAACACGGCGGGCTGCAGGTGGTTCATGGAGATTTGTGCCTATGTTTTCCTCTTTGAGTCCGCAGCCATAGGACCAGCATTATCTTCAGAAACTTCTCGGCCATTTGGGAGAGATTCTCTGGCATTAGCTGAGATCGCGATTTACGTGTTTGTTTAACCAAAATCAAGCCTTGGTAAGTGGAAAATCTTGTCTTAAGTCTCTCTATCCCATTTACCTTGACATCGAAACCCACAAAATTGGTTAAGTATAGACGATCCGCGGGCGACCATGGGCGAGCATGGCAATCCCCGGGCGGGCATGGCGATCTCAAGCGAGCATGGGTGGTGTGGGCGACCACCGGGCATGGGCAACGCCACGACCACCGGGTGAGCGTGGTGAGCATGGCGACTCGAACATGGGCGGGCATGGGCGACCATGGCGACTCTCGAGAGGCTGACATGGTGAGGGCATGGGCGACCTTGGGCCGAGGCATGGCGACCACGAGACCCCAGGCTGACATGGGCCACCCGAGGCGGGCCAGGAGGCGAGGCATGAGCCGATCATGTCGCGACTCCGGGGGCGAGTGGGCGGGGCATGGGTGACCACCCAGGCGAGCATGGCGATCATGGCGACTCGGGCGAGCATGGGGGCATGGGCGACCATGGTGACTCGGGCATGGGCTGGCATGGCGACCACTTGGGGTGACCCGGGCATGGGCGGGCATGGGCGACCCTCGGCCGGCGGTGGCGACCACTTGGTGCCCGTCACGGGTTCGGTAACTGGAGTGGGTGTGGTCGCCTCAGTAGGGGCTAGTGAGCAACTCATGGGCATGGATGACACCCGCCCCTATCTTATTTTTGATAGAGGTTAGTGAGCCCTCCATTTGTGACTTATTGACATAAGAAGGCCAAATAATTATCTCAAATCATTTGGCACACAACACGGACCAACTCAATTCGATGAAAAGAAACGAGATGTCATAACTAGGAGGGGCGATGCGGATAATCGAAAAATTTTCTCACCATATCGTTCTCAGCATCAAATTTTTCGTTACCAAAAAATGTCATACCGTTGTTGTACCAAAAATTCGATATACCGAAATTTCGACATACCGAAATTTTCGACATGTCAATATTTTATACCGATATCGTACCGAAATTTCAGTATATACCGGTATACCGAAATATTTTCGGTATACCGGAACATGAGAAATCAAAGACATTGACTCATTTTTTTCTTTACACCAATTAAACATCTATCATTTATTAATCTCTCCAAATATTATATCCAACCATTTCTCGTTCATTCTAGTGAAAACCTCCCAACCAAGTACATCTTCTTCAATATCTCCACTACAAGAATTGTCGATTTTACGAATTTGAGTATGAAATGCACTGAAATATATATAGATCTCACCAATTACGACGTTTTCGATTTTGACCGGTGGTGATGTTTCGATGAACAAATCGGTTGAGGGGTGGGTAGGGAGCCCACATTATTTGTGTGATTTTATTTAGAAAAGAGTGTTTAAAATTAAAGTAGCGGATATAAAAAAAATGTGCGTTATCCAAATTGTAGAAATTGGAGGCAGCCGGTGCGGTCCCACATGGTTGAAGTAGTGCAGGGATTAGTCACGCTTCTAGTGAGTTTTCATCATAAAATTAAGGATTTGGATCCTCAGACGATATCACCGTGTTGTCAAAGAATTTATATGAGGTTATAGTGTATTTAGATATAGTATAACACTAATTTCAATTATTTTTGGAAAGATATCAATTGATAGACCATTGATAAAGAAAAGAGATGATATATATGAACCGCGGGATTTATTTGGAAAACCTGTAACATATGCAAGAATAAACTATTTTGGTTGGAAACATTCCTCTAGTGATTTCCCTAGGAACTTTTATAGTAAATGGAATATATAGAATTGTGATCAATTAAATATTGCAAAGTCTCGGTATTTTACTGGTCGGAGTTGGACCATAAAGAAATTTTGGTCTAAACCGGCACCGTAGTATCAGACTGGGGAGGATTATTAGAATTAGAGATCGATAGAAAAGCATGGATATGGGCTTACGTAAGTAGGAAACAAAAAATATATTTTTTCTAGTTCTATAATCAGCTATGAGTTCAAATCTAAGAGAAATTCTAGACTATGTTTATTATCTTGAGATTTTTTTATCTATTCTGAATGATAAGGAGAGACCGTGTTATACTAGATCTAAATACGCTATATATAGACCTTCATAGATTTATTGTACGACACAGTTACACAGTGTTATACATCTCATGACCCAAATTCATAAAATTAATTGGTGATAGGAGTAACCACTGAATTTATGAACTAGTCTCGCTTCTTTAAATATTTCAACGTGCGAAAACTCACAAATCGAGGTCTTTGAGATTAGAGGAGATCAATTCCACCTTGCAATACAAATTTAGAACTCTTGCCGAGAAGAAGCAATACGAGGACCAAATTAACAGATATTGTATAGAATAATTTTACGGCTAATTGTACTTCAAAATTACTAAATGCGACAACTTAAAGACTTATTAAAACTTAAAAATATCCTTACAATAATTTTATACACAAAAAAAATTCCCTTACGATTTTCTAGGCTTATATCCTTAACCCTTACAATCAGTTCGTTCCATGAATGTGTGGACGAATAAGTTGTTCATCAAAAGAGAATTGGGATCACAAGCAGGCAAAGTATTATGCATATGCACCATGTTCATAGTATTATGCATATGTATATGCATCATGTTCACTCACGCATATTGTTATTATTATTTTTTATAAAGATCAACACTTATATAAACAATAGTAATAATCGTGTAAGATGAACCTAATGCACATAACTGAAGGGTAATTTGCAAGCGCGGTGGGACCGAGGATCAAATGTGTGGGGCCCATCATTGATGACATAATTGTAATCCTCTATATACTAATAGAGAATTTTTTTTTTACGATGTAATCAACTTCACGTATTAATTTACCTCACATGTCATTCAAATTAAAAATTTGAGTGCACATATCATTTTTTCTATTTGGTTCTTTTTATAAAAGAATCCTATGTGTCATGAAATTAAAGTTTTTGTGTATAATTAATTTCTAATTATATAGGTATTTAAAATCCCTCCATCCCTTATATTACTAATAGAGAGTTCATTTTGATATGTGTCTTCTTATGGTTAATTTGAATGATGTGTCATCTTGAGGTTAATTTGGATGATGTGTCATCTTGAGGTTAATTTGGATGAGTTATCACATTTTATTGAATTGATGTGTCATTTTTCAATTGGTTAGTAGTTAATATGTGACATTTTAATGTGTAGTTTAATTAAAAAAAATTGCAATATCAAAGATTTGAACCTTGCACCTCTTACATCATATTTATTTTTAATTGAACTAAACCCACTAAACTATCAATGAAATTGTACCTAAATCACTTAACTATTTTTGTTGCACTAAACTATATAAACTATTATTTTATTACACTTAAACCAATCAATTAATTTTTTCAAGAAAATTTTTCTCTCAAATTTAAATTGGGGATTAAGAAATCAATTCTGGTGTAATATATAGAATTTGATACAATAATTTTATTCAAATAATCATTTAAGCAAGTATATACTAATATGCACCCTAAACAATTATTAATTCATATTTAGTGCATTTATGCACATACTTATATTTTTTATTATTAAATATATTATATTTTATGAATATTATATTTTTTAATTAAAGAACCTCGTAATACGCGGGCATTAAACTAATGTACGAAAAACAAGAGTTGGAACAAGTTAATTATTTTTGGTATTTTGGGACTCAGTGGTCTAAACATTTATCAAAATGTAACATTTGGACGCCCTAAGAGCCAATCAGGATCTCGTGTTCTGTGAATAAATATTATATATCCTCGTTACATCCTTTAGATTTACGCCATGTGCTGATTTTAAAATATTTACAAATATAAGAATAACATCATAACATAATCCTTTTTTCTATTTAAGAAATTATATATACTTTTAGCAAAAGAGTTGGTATGCTGTGAAACTTGTTTACCGTGAAACTGATTTTTTTTTTACAGGTATACTCTTTAGTAATATAAGTCACACTCTTTAATAATATAAATCACACCCTTCAGTTATCACTATTATACTCTCTGCTATAATATAATTCACACCCTTTACTTTTATGAATAATACTCTTCATAGTAAATAATCACACCCTTTATAATAAAAAATCACACTCTTTAATAATATAAGTCACATTCCTTAACCAGTTTCATCGTGAAACTTGTTCATCCTATACTTTGTCCTAGCAAAAAATTAATTCCTTCCAAATCTCATTTCAAAATATCTTATGAACATATTTATAATTAATTTTGTGATGATATTTTACAAGGAATTATTTGATTAAAAAACTGACGTTTGGAAAAAAAATTGATTAAAAAAGAATGGGAATAATCATTAATCTATTTGAATGTTGTTTAATATATTTTTACTAGTTTAGTGTCCGCGTGTCTCGCGGTTTTTAATTAAAAATTGCAATATTTTCAATAAATATTATATTTAATAATTAAAAAATAAATATGAGCATAAGTACACTAAATATGAATTAATAATTGTTTAAGGTGTATATTAATAAATTTTCTTAAACCTTGGAATAAGATTATTGTGTCAAATATTATTTATCCATTTTAATATGAAATTGAAACCTACAGATCAAAACAAAATAAATCGACTAAGAAAAGACCAATAAATAAATTAATTAATATGCAATAATGAAAAAAAATATTAAAAGTGAATGAATTATAATATAAAATACTTTTGCCACATAATATTTTTTTTTAGTGCATAAAATATGTTAAGATATATATAAGTGCAATTATAAAATAAATTTATTTATTAAGAAATTAATAATTGAAAATAATTCACACTAAGATAAAATACATTTAGAATGAATATTTTATTTATCTTAAATTAAATCAAACAAAAATTACCGAAAGAAATATAAACGAATAATATTATATTGTTAAATAAAACATAAAGTAATAAATATGAATTACACATTTTATAACTTTCACTTATATTTTAAATACCTAAATAATTAGAAATTAATTATACACAAAAACTTTAAGTTTTATGACACATAGGATTCTTTTATAAAAAGAACCAAATAGAAAAATGACATGTGTACTCAAATTTCTCATTGAATGATACATAAGTTAAACTAACATGGAGTTGACACATCATGAAAAAAAATTCCCTATTAATATATAGAGGGATGTAATTTTAATTTATTATTATGTTTTATATATGTGTGTTTTGCAAGATTTTTCTTGTAAAAATTTGTAATTTCTTACATATTTATTACTCCTATTAGGTAAAATATTTATACTTTTACAATTTTATAAAGTTTTATAATTTTTTTAGAGTTGTTAATTATATATAAATATTAATACATATAAATTTTATATGAATTAATTATCGAGTTTACTTATAAAATTTTATACTGTAACATTTTTCTTCTAATAAATTTTCATTTTTATATTGAATTTTAGATTTATATGATACATTAAAATTATAATATGGGTACTCCAATTAAATAATTAACAAACTTAATTATTGTTTAATCTATATATGTGTTTCTTAAATTAATTAATTATAAATATGTTATAAGATTTCTTGGAAGAGATTTGGAAGGAATTATTTTTTTGTTAAAAATAAATATAATTTTCTAAATAGATAAAGGGTTATGTTAGGATGTTATTCTTATATTTGTAGATATTCTAAAATCAACACATGACGCAAATTTAAAGGGTGTAACAAGAGTCAAGTGTGGATAGTTCAAGTGGTTAGAGCTCCGCCACCTGAGACCTTGAGGTCCCGGGTTCGAGACACGGAGTGGTCCCCCTCTTGTGGGATGGTGGTCCACCTAATGTTGGGTTGCGGTTCTGGTTGCGGTGCGATTGCGATTCCGAGTTGCAGTTTTGGGTGGTCCCTCTCTTGTGGTGATTGCAGTTTCGGTCTACAGCGAGATGAAATGATATTGCCATGTGCCCGGTGGTAGAATGAATTATTGTAATTAATTATGTTATGAAACTATTGTAATTGATTGTCTTTAAAAAAAAAAGGTAATGGAGATGTAACACCATTGTATAACAGGAGATCCCGACCGCCTAGTAGCACCAATGCATAACAACTAATATTATTTAATGAAAATAAATAATTGTTTTCATTTTTTTTTAAATTTGAACATTTATTAAAAAAGTTTATTTCTTATTTAATTAAACAGTTCCTTAAATAATAATAAAATAATTTTATATTTTCTATAAAAACCCTTTCAAGCATTTCAATATTACACCATATATTATTATTATTTTTCATACTAAAAACAACTTTATCTTCTTTAATTTGACAAATTCTCCTGTGCACCACATGCACCAATAAAATTGGTGCAATTTAATTTTAGGAGTTCTTTTTCTAATTTTTTTCAGTTTTAGTTTTTTTTTTCAATTTAAGTTTTCTTTTAATTTTAATTTCAGTTTTAGGTTTTTTGTTTTTTCCTCGACCTGGACCCAAACCCGGCCCGAGTGGTTCATGATTCACTCGGCCCAAGTAATTCATGGTTCACTCGGTCCGAATGGTTCATATATGATTTAGGGTACATTGTTTATCTATTAGGATTTAGAGTGCATAGTTCATCCAAATTAATATTGAATCCAATTGCATCTTGTGCAATTGGTGCACAGGAGAGTAACTCCTTTAATTTACCTGCTCAATCTAATTAAAAATAGTTTTAATTCCTTTTAATTAATATTAACAAACAATTCTTATATTAAAACTCGTGCAAACAATAAATATTTAAATAAGAAGGGAATGAAGCAGTAAATATTTAAATAAAAATGTAGTAGAGGGAGTGCTGATGTAAAAGGTGCAATCGGTGTATATAAAGTATTAATTGCTTTTATCAAAATTATAGAACTTTGCATTCAACACTCACAATCCTTGTACAGGGTACAAAGCATACAACGATGCTTCCATTTCTTCACAAAAAAAAAAAGTTGAAAAAAGTAACAAATTACAGTAATGATGATGATCATCATCATTTACAAGCTATAGCTAGCATTTTTCTTCACCATTTGCATTGAACTTGCATGTTTCAACAACAGGTTTAGGTTTCTGAGCTGGCTTGTACCACACTGCACAAATGAGGTATAACACAAGGTTCACCACACCAAGAATTGACAAAAGCCAGTAGAAGCAATCGAGGCGGCCGTAGTTTATGTTATCGGCCAGCCACCCTTCGCCCCCGTTGCTGGTCGTCACCTTCTTCACCACCGAAACCAAGAAACTACTGACGAAAAACCCGAGCGAAAGAGTCGTAAGAAAGAGCCCCGTGCTCATGGTTTTCATCCCTTTCGGCGATTGTGTGATGAAGAAATCGAGCTGCCCCGTGTATATGAATGCTTCTCCAGATCCCACCAGGAAGAACTGCGGGATCAGGAGAAACACGCTTATGGGAAGGTTTGATGACGATCGGTTCACTGACTTTGCGACCGACAGTCTCTTCATCTCTACCAGTGCTGCGACGCCCATTCCGATTGTTGATAGCAGTAGTCCGACTGCGATTTTTTGCAAGCTCGTGAAACCTGAAAATTTCGAAATTTTGGTTGATTTTTGTTTAAATTTGGTCTAAGAATACAAAATTAGTGTACCAACCTGTACTGGAATTGCTAACTCAACAACAATGTTACTATGGATGCTGAGTCAGCAATTTCCAACAAAAGAAAAAAAATGTGTACAAAATTAAAAGTTAGTGTACTGCTATACACGTTATTACAGTACATGCACTTTATTATTATTTTCGTCCCCTAAATTTAGTCACTGATTTAGTTTCTTTTCTTTTACTCTTGTCAAATTTGGTCCATAAATTATATTTTTGTTCACATTTGACCCCATTTATAGTTGGTCGTTTGTTGACTAATTAGATCAACTATTTTGAGATGTTTGTAATTATTTAAATAAAAAACTTTTAATTATTCATTTAGCAAAGTCAAAATAGTTGATTTCGCCAGTCAGCGGGATGGTCAAACAACCACGAATTACCTGGTGTGCCTTTCCATTTCTTCGAAAGAGGCATAAAGAGGCGGTCATAAACGGCCAAGGTGATGAGAATAGCAGCGACGAAGAAGACGGTGAGGGAACCAGCCGGGATGTTGAAGCTGCCGATCCTTCTGTTCATGGTGGAAGCTTGTTCGACGGAGAAGGTGATCATCTGAGCGTAGGTTGTCCAGAAAAGTATGGTGGTCGCCCAAATTGGGAGCAATCTAGCCATCATCTTCACTTCCTCCACCTTTGTAACTGAGCACACCTTCCATGGATTATAGCCTCTCATCTTCTCCATCTCTCCTTCTGCTACAATTGCTGCCTTGTCCAACAATCTGCATATATATGCACAACTTACAATCAATTAATAATGACACGTCCATTGACAAAGAAAGATAAAGACTAACCTGAACTGATCAGTATGTTGAATCCTGGCACTCTCAGGAGCATCCTCATACAACATCCCCACATCATACGGCAGACTCATCTTCCGTTTCCGGATCGCCGCCCGATCACCTGAAAAAATCTGCACAATCGGGCTGCCGGAGCTCCCCTTATACCTGTACCGTTTGGTGCCGGACAAGAAAACAAATATGGCAGCCAGCATTGACACACTGCAGATCCCGTACGCGAGGCTCCGGCCAACCTCGTCCTGCAGGTACACCAGCACCGTCACAGCAGTCAGGGTGCCGATACTGATGAAGAAGAAGAACCTGTTGAAGAAGTAGGCCATTTGTGCCTTCTCCCCCTCGTCCTTCTCGTCGAACTGGTCCGTCCCGAATCCGGATATGCTCGATTTTAGGCCGCCCGTGCCTATGGCGACGAGGTAGAGGGCAATGTAGAGGATCGCCATTTGGAAGCTGTTGGCTTCTGTGCAGTTGGTGTCGTGGCGGTGGCAGGGGGGCGGCCGGAGCTGGGGGAGCTCGGTTACGACTGCTAGCATTCCGGTGCCCTAGGTTTTTGAATTTGAAGTCGTTAGAATATGATTGGTTCTATTGAGATTTGAACCGTCTGTTGCGTGGATTTTTACTACACAGGTTACTGCAGCTGCAGTAATTTGTGTAGTGAAAACTGTGTGCACAACGGATGATCCAAATCCATGAATTAAAGGGTAAAATTTCCCAATCATTCCAATAGGATTTGGATTATCTGCTGCAGATTTTACTGCAAGTAGACCCTCCAATTTTATTATTATTGAAATAATATTTACTAAAAAAAAGAAAATAAATTTTATGTATTTTTAATAATTTTTAAGGATAATTTATCAAAATATTAGCAACGCAATAATTAAATTATGATTAGCTAAAACATAAAAATGAAATGATGGTCATTTATAGACAACACAGTAATTCGTATGTTACTAGCGAAATGACAGTGCTTTTATTAGGGGAGTTGTTCGTTTGTTTTAAACTACTATTGACACCCAAAAGTTACTTTTTTTAAAAAACAAAAATCGAGTCTCACAGATTTAAATAAGGTGCTTTCAATTGCACTTTTTGTTTTTCAAAACAGGCACTTACAGCATTTAAAAGCTGATTTCGTCATGTTTTATTCAGAGATTATACATTTTTAGATTGCTGCGGTGAAATGAAATTGAAACTTATTATTTTTTATTGGACTCCTTTAAATTTAATTTCTGACTCTGTCACTAAATCGAAAGATGGACATTTAATTTTCCCATCATTATAAATTTAGAAGTAGCTAGCTCAATCCAATAATATTTGGATATTCATCCATCGTGCAGCTTTTACGACATAAAATACTGCAAGCAACCGTTTGAAGTAATTTGTGCTGTAAAAACTGCGTGGGATCCAAATCCGGATAAATTTTTTCTTACCAGTGTTTGTACGGCGGCGAAAATGGCGATGGTTTTGTATCTTCCGAGGAAAGAATCAGCAAGAAAACCACCCAACAAACATAGGAGAAAACAAGTGCCCATGAAATCGGTGACAATGTTAGCTGAGGTAGAGCTAGGCAGATGCATGACACCACCCAGGTATGTCACAAGGTTCACTGCAATCCCCATTGTTGAAAGCCTCTCAATGATTTCTATCCCTGAATATAATTAATTTCACAATCAATTAACTAAGTACACAAAAATTTACAGAAAATATGTAAAAATACCATTTTTTTTATAATTAAAACTCTTTTTTGCCTTATCCTTAGTAAAAAATTATTTTGTTCTTTTATGGTATTTTTACTCTTACAAAAAAAAAGGGTCGCTCATGGATCACACATAGGGTTCACGCGTACGTCATGCATGAGTTGCGCATAGGTAGAGCAATACACAAGGGTAAAAATGTCATAAAAGGGCAAAAAATAGAGTTTTATTAAGGGTAGGACGAAAAAGAGTTTGAACTATGAAATAAGGACAAGAGAAATTTATCCCAAAAATTTATATGAACCCAAGTTCACTTGAACAACGTTTATCTTCAAGTTGTTATGTATAAGAAGTGTTGTTTAAAAATCAAGCATTTTTAAAACAGTTACGCGAACCTAGTTTACGGGAGACCTGCTCAATTAATTAGTATTGACGGTGAATAAAATAAACTCGCTTTTAGGTTCATGAACATCAAATTAGTTAAATAATTAAAAAAAAAAGATAAATTAATTGAATTGGAAGCTTTCTGAACATATTAACAAATTGTTACAACATGACACATGGGAAAGATGGTCCAAAAGGTCAGGGAATATATCGCTAGAGTTTTTGTTCTCTGTGAAAAGGTAAAGCTCCATACTGTGGTGTGGGGACCTGGAAGCTATCTCTTTGCATGAAAAATAATCTTGATATAATCAAAAAAGTTACAAAATTTTCATTATCCAGGTTATATGTTATTATCAATGTATACTTAATCAATCTCAGGTGATATTCTTGTAGCATGGTAGAATATTCACCTAGCTATAGACACTATCATATAGCTAACTAGCTAACATATTGGAAAAAATATGTCATTAAAAGATTTAATAATTTTAGACATATTTAAATGCACAAACTCTGCTGGAAAGCTTGTTCATATTATGAAATTGATATCATTACACTTACAAACTGATATCATTAATTATTCTTATAAATTGATACCTATAGCATTTAATACTATGATATTTGTTTATAAGTGTAATGGTATCAATTGATAGAGTGTGTCTCATGTGCATCCAGGTGCACTGTGCGCAATTTGTTATACTGAAAGATGAAATTTGTTTACACCGAACCGTGCAACTATTTTTTTCATATTAATAGTTGCACAGTACAGTGTAAGCAAATTGTATCTTTTACAAATTACATGTTTTTAAAATGCATCATGAGTGCTCGGTGCACCTGCAGTATACAAGACTTAGCCCAGTTGATAAGTGTTATTATGGTATAAACTTATAAGTGTAATGGTATAAATTTCATATAATGAACAAATTTCACTGAAAACTACTCGTACGAATAAATTTCATTAAGAAATTTAATAATTTCTAACATGCAAAATTAAATCACAAGAAAAACAAACCTAGGATAAGTGCAGCAGGAACCCAACCGCCAGTTTTGGACCTTTCAGCTGGGAAGCCCTTGTAATCCACCGCATCTGCAACTGTTAAACTCATTTTTTCAGCCTGCAAAAAGAAAACGACGAATTAAACGAATGTTGTTGAGCTTGTTTTGAGATCAATCATTAGTTTGTTTTGACTAAAGTAGAAAAAATTTGGAAGATACTAACCATTGTTTTTTCTTGTTTCTTTGCTTTGTTGGCGGTATGTAATTGCAGGAGAAAAGGTGAGAAAGAAAAGTTAGAAAGAAAGGTGTGGGAGTTGTGTATTCTTGGAACTCTGAGTTGAATATGTCTTAGGAATATTGGGTATTTATAGGCAAGGGAATGGTGTTTATGTTGGATAATGAATGACCCTCCAACGCCAGGTTGAGACAGATTACTACTAGGTAGGATTAGGCCTATCACACTTATGGATAGAAGGTTCTAGGGTAATGTTTGAGGATCTTTTCTTTTTTCTTGGAATTTTGTTGGTTCAGTACTTGAAAAATAGTAAAATTATCGATTAGGGGATATATAGTTAGTGATGGTGGTGGATGAGATGGGGATGTGAATGAAGATGGAGATAGAAAAAGGTGGATGAAGGTAATTAAGTGAATGGTAAATATATGTTTGTTAGGGATGGAGAAATAGATATTGGATAAATTTTATGTCAAATTAAAAGTGATATTTTTATTTTATTATTGTTGATTAGTGGGACGTTAGAAAAAATGTAGGAGAGAAATGAATGGGTAGAGCGAAAATTATGAGAGAGAGAATCTAGATGTGAAAAGTAGGGAAAATAATGAGAAGTGATGTGATTATATGAGATTTGTGAAACTATGTGTGTAGCTGTATTATAGGGGTGAATGTGTGTATTTGAAATTTTGGATAAGGAAGGGGATGTGTCCATTCGGATGGGCCATCCCTAACCAAACATGTAAAAATCACACCTTGGCGTCCCGAAAAGATTGAAAATACCAACTCGAACTAACTTTTACATTTTTGTATAATACTCCTCCGTCTATTTTAGATTTTTTCATTCAATGTTTGACTCGTGTTTTAGCGAATGCGTTGTTTATTAGTATTTGAAATGATAAAGAGATTTTTAAGGTGGGGTATGATAGTCCTACCCTACCCTCATCTATCCAACACCTCCTTAAAAATCATGTTATCGTTTCAAATACTAATAAATAACTCGTTCAATAAAAAATACAAATCAAATAAATGAATGAAACAATCTAAAATAGAACGAAAAAAGATAATTTATAACCTTATCTATTAATATATATAATTATTTTTTTATTCTTACTTTTCATTTTTATTTTTTCCACAATTGCATAAAATTAATATATAATGTTTTATTTTGGGTTGTGATTTATAAACATATTGTTCGATAACTAGAAACTGTAAGATGTTAAATATGGTCTTAAATTAACTAACGGATTTTATTTTTTAGGTCTTGAATTGATAGTTAAATTATTTTTCATGTCCTGAATCTATGAAAAAAAATTGCAGGACTCTAATTGATAGATACTCCCTCCATCCTTGGCTAAGCTTTACATTTATTTTGGACTTCCCAACTAAAGTTTTGTATTTTTTTTTTTGGCAAATTGTGACCCTACTTTTCTTACAATTATCTCTACTTTTACTTAAAATTACATCTATTATCACTCAGTTAATTTTGAAATACACACAATTTAAATTTATTTCTCTCTATCTTTTTACTTTTTTCTTATCCATTCCATATATCAACAATACATTTAATATTATATTCCTTAAAATTTGTATCATTTTTAAATGTAAAGCTTAATCTGGGATGAAGTACTCCTCCGCCCAACAACAATAGGCAGGTTTCTTTTTACACACTATAATATTCGTGGCCAACTCATTTAATTCATAGTAAACTTCATTTTTCACCATTATTCACATAATATTATATGAAATTACATCTTTAAAAAAAAAAAAATTAATAATCAGTACAAGTAAAAATTGATTTTTTTTTTTTTATATAATTGGTTTTTTTTTTTACAAATTGCAATTTATATTATCTTTTTAATAAAATGTAACCAAAGACAAGTAAAAATTGAAAATTTCAAATCCCGACTCATTATAATTAAAAACTTTATATCGAACTTCTTCAATCTAATATTTGCTAAAATACTTTTTAGTATTGTGGCATATAGAACATATCATTTGTAGGTGATATTTAGCCGGAAATTTTAAAAGCCACAAAAAATGAATCTAGAGATGGAATCGAGACACTTACTAGTATAGATTGCATTTTGTTGGAAATAAATAAGATACAGATTGTAATTTGTATAAAAGATCACTTTGTAATTAATCATTTTCTTTAAAATAAAAAAGCAATGTTGATTAATTGAGGTGGGAAGGCATAGATGGGAGAGAAAATGGAATCTGAAACATGGAAAGTAATGGTGGTAGTTTTGAGTGGAAATATAATTGATAAAATGAATTAAATGTATGGATGATATGCATGAATTTTGTGTAGATGTTTTTATGTGAACCACAGTGGACAGCCCTCACTGGAGTTGTACTCCAAAGTGGTTTTGGTACCCCCACTTTCTAAAAAAGTTCTCTCGCCACCTCTGGTCTTTTCTTCGTTGTCATTGTATACCAATAAATAAAGATATGCACAACTAATTTATCAAACTCATTCTAATTAATTGTGTGTACGTAGCAAGCTCTCTCTATCATGTGTGACAAAAAACTTGTGGGATATCACAACGTGAGATGATAATATATACTTCTATGTTTTAGTTTACACAAATTTATAATACATCTCAACTATAATTGCAGATTATAGAATAATATATATGCATTATTGCATAAAGAAAACGTAATCAAAGATCAAATTTACCTCGGTTCGATTCCCTTGTTCCATTTTTTATTTCATCCTATTGAAATTTTAACACAGAGACTCATAATATGGTGATTTGTTGTATATTATTTATTACTCCACGTGTCATTCATCCATATTATGGAATACAAAATGGAACACTAAATATGGAACATGTGATCCCATTCTAATTTACGTGGGATTGTTTGCAAGTCATGATGCTATTACACCCCCTTGTGATTTAGAAATATTGCGCGAAATCCTCACATGATTTGAAAATTGCACAAAACCCTTTGTGATTTATTAAATCAAGTAAATTCCTTTTTTTCATAAAAAAAAATGAGCTACAATTTTATCGATTTATTCTACTTTCCATATCTTATTTATACAAATATTGAAGTTTTAAAATTATATTATGAAGGACATAATGAAAAATAGAAAAATAGATAAAATTATTAAATTTTTTAAAAAAGGATAACATACTTGATTTAACAAATTATATAGGGGTTTCGTGCCATTTTCAAATCACGAGGGGATTTCGCATAACATTTTTAAACAACAAGGGTTTCGTGCAATTCACTCCAAAAATTAGAGCGGGTGGTTTTTTGTGTTTCCAATAATTGGTTGCTGAAAACAATTTAATTTACTAAAAAAAATGAGTTTTAAATTGGTCTTATATGTCATTACTTTTCAAAATCAGTTTAAAAGTGATTACTTAATCAGTTGAAAGTAAGACGGAATTATTTTTATTGGAATGAAAAGTAATTTTAAAGCACTTTCTGAAGGTCGCAAAATGCAAACACGTGCTTCTAGAGTAGTTTTCTACCAACTTTAAGATTATGGAGAGATAGTGGAACACTAATTTTTCAGAATTTTTTCATTTAGTTATTCATCTGTTGACCTCAAATGAATTATCATTTAAAGTTTAAAGAAAAAAATACTTTTGAATATGTTCAGGTAAAAATTAAAAAAGTTCCATGATCAAATTCTAGAATTATTTGTTGTTATTTTCAAAGTCTTGCATATATATATATATATATATGATAAATCACGAAGATCATGTTTTGGCAGTCACACTCAGAAAAGTTGAATTTGCCGACCACCATGAATATTATTGATACACATTGATCCATCGTGCAATTAAGAGATTGAATTTTGTGGCATTCTAAGAATGGTTTAAGAAAGTATGCCTTCTTAATTTATTATGTAAACTATGCTCATGTGTGATTAATGTGGTTTTTGAGACATGAATTAATGGACACATTTGCTCAATATGCTGTGTTGGGTTTTTTGACCAAACAATGTCCACACTAGTTATTGGAAGCAATGTTTTTATAATCGGATCGTCGATGAAACTGGATTGGACAAAAGTTGAACAAGGGTGCAACCATTAAAATGATTTATATCAATTTTTTGTTAAAACAACAACAAAAAATTTAATTTATTTTAGATATTTATATTGAAATAAGCACAATAAAATTATAGACAACACAACAAAATTTAAAATACTAAAATTTAAAATAGGGATAAATGAAATTAGGATTAAGTTTTAAATTAACAAAAAATAAAACAAAAGAATTGGTTCAACCGATTCTGACCTATTTTTCTAGTTCTGTCCGATTTTTTTCGATTCTGACCAGTTTTAATTGGTAACCTTAAAATCGATTTTTGAGGGTTACCAAACCGGATTCATGGCCGGTTCATCCCGGTTCCATATGAAACATTGATCGAAAAATTATGGAGTTAGAAATGTTTGAAATTTTTATTGGTACTATTCATACTAAGAAGTTGGATCCTTTTTTAGGTCTTCATCTCTAAAGAACTCTAAAATTAAACGTGCATGTTTAACTTACAGTAATATAAAAATGACAAAAATTTGTACGAGACAATCTCATACATGAGATAGTGTACAAATTACTATAAATCAACATTCACTATAAAGCGTCATGCCCAAAGTATACTCCGTCTCACCGTGAGACTGTCTCACGCAAATGTACCTCGAGACTGAGACACACTTGTACATATATATGAGATAGTCTCAGGTGAGATGGAATATAACTTGAAGTCTTGGACATTGACGTTTTAACACTTTGAAATGTTGATTTATGTTAGAATGCACCCGGTCTCATACGAATTTTTGTCATACTTTTTTTAGAAAATAAATCTGATTATGATCAATAGTGACGTAATAAAATTAATAGGTTAAACGACAAAATTCCCATGTATTATTAATTGGGGTTTTTTTTTTTTTTAATGTATCGAGTACTCCTTGTTAGTACTGTTTATGTGTGGACTCCTCATTAATTTTGCTTATGATATCGTTTATTGATTGAATTCATTATATATATGAATGATGATGTATCATCAAGATAATCAATTTATAATATATGTGATAATATTCTATTGAGCGGAATTATTAAATAAATTAAAAAAGAAAAGTTTACTAATAATTTAATACTGTCTTAAAATTCTCATTAATCTATACACTATAATTGCTGAAAATCAGGGCTTCTCCATTTTTAAAGTGTTTTTCCTCCAAAGAGTTAATTCTCTTGTATCTCCTTGATGTATATTGACCATTAATGCATATCGTACATGTAATGTTTTTTTTATGATATATAAATTATATGCATCCGAAATATTAATTTGGAAATGATAAATTATATAATTAAATACTGATTGATATACAATTAAATATAAAGAAAATTATTTAAAATTTCGTGCAACAAAAGGGTACTACTAATAAAATTATTTTAGATGGTATCACTATCTCATTAGGGGAATATATTATATATGTACATATATATACACATTTTATTTTATTTCCAACAGTACTAATCTGGTTTAGTTCACGAGCGTTCTTATGATCTTTCAAAAAAAAATAATGACTTAGTACCATCCAAGAATATATATACACACTATACATACATTTTGGAAACAGTAAGAGATAGAGAAACAGAACTATGATAGTTACTTTCATGCAAAATTTTGGTGCAGGACAAATTTATAAATATTTAACGTAAAAGGAAAGAAAGAACTTGATGTATAGTATCTAACTTAATAGTACCTATAAAAAATATGGATATTTTGCTTCATACAATATGGATGTTACAGAAAAAGGAGAATCGAGGTCGTTGGGGTTTTTACGTAGGTACCTACTAGCTAGTAGGCTTCTTTTCTCCTAACTACACATCTAATTTAGTAGGTATTTATAATTAATATTTACCTAAAAATGTATTGGTTGATAAAGAATGAGGGTCTCTTCAATGTCTTCATTGCCTTTTTTTGGTTTCTAATTATTTTTTACTAATTTTCTTCATTAAGATGGGAATTAATTCTCACAAAAGAGATCCAGCTTCTCGCTTATGACATCGAAATAATATAATCCATCATTTAATCAGGAAAAAAAATTGGGAAGGGTACGTACATAAATTTGTCAATTGTTGTAGGATAATAGAGACATATCGTTTGTTGACCCAGTTCGTCGAGAACGACTACGTCTGAGGGCGTACCAAGCCAGGAGATTTCACTGTACCATCCTCACATTATTCTATACAAGAGTCCCTTTATATAGAGGGTGTACAATAAATATAATAAATGTCTAATTTATTCCTTCATTTATTACACTTGATGAAGGCCCTAATTTATCTCTCAATCGGTTTCATTTGATGAAGACACATAAGGTGTTTTTCCTTCAACACTCCCCCTTGTGCCAAATCAAAAGGGTTGTAGGTGCATAAATATTTTCTCACTAAAAACCCTTGTCAAATAACCAAAGCTAAGTGGGGGAATAGATCTTGGTCGAAAAGAAAAGAGTTACAATGCACCTATGTCGAGACTCCCCTTGAAGTCTACACCTCTTACTTGATACGTACATTTATAATCACGAAATACAAAATTTCAATTCTTGTGACATACTTCTCATGAATTGTTCTTGGCAATAATTATGTAAAAAAAATCAAACACAATTTCTTTTTTTTGAGTTTACTTGAGTTACTTGTACTTGAATAAAACCTATTGTTTTTCATGGTAAATACGTATACCATTTTGGAAATGACCTTTATGTGGATTAGAAAGATAACAAACATAAACAAAATCAATTAATACATTATTTAGTATATAGGTGTAGGGGGTAGCTTTATCAGTTCCTTAAGGGTTACAATTTCATTTGTTGTCCCTTTCAAGATTTCTTTAGGATCACAATTCCATCAGTGGTCCCTTTAGCATTTTCTGTAATGATACAACAAGTCCATTCAAAGGTTCCTTTTTAGGTATCAGAGCGTATCCATGACACCATCCCGATGATACTGCGTGTGGTCCTGAATTAAATCTAGCTAACAAGTTCATTGAGAAAGTAATAATTAATCGAGTGCATTGAGCTAAGTACAATAATACGATCTTTGAACTTATATAAGAATTTTAGATCCCAATAGCTCTTTCGTCATCTTTCTTTAGATTTAAATGAATCTTTCATTAAATCCATACTTCATCGATCATGAGAGTGCTAACCATATGCATCTTGTCCATGTTAAGTCGCCTTGAACATATTATGGACATATGCAGATTGGTGGAGAAGTATTCCACAAGCTCAATTTTCTAGTACAACGCCTAGAGAAACTGAGTTTTCCCAAGATTCTTTATCTCAATTTCGGATTGCAAGTAGCTTATGGTTCTCTTATTTCGTTAAGAGTACCTATTTCTTGTGTTTATCTTATTTCATTAATGATTTTCAAAGATGTTCATCCATCAACATAAACTCAAATCAAACTCGTTTTTCTTATAAAACGCAGGGCTCTTTTTCATCATTCTTGTAATACTTCCCAATCAAGTAGTCACTTAAGCGGGTATACCACATACGTCCGATTGTTTTAATCTAAAGTGAGTATTTCAAGTTTATTGCAAACACACTCCCCGTGGTTTAGAGTCACTGACTTGGGTAATGGAAAGACCATCGGTACTTCCATATATCTTTATAATAAGATCCCCATAGAGATATCACAAACCACTTTTTCATTTGTTTGCGTTTCTAGTTCTTTGAAAAATATTAGGCTAACTAAGTAGCGAAACATTATAATAATAATTATGTCAACCCAGGGCGTAGTGAGAAAAATATCAGGACTTTATATTTCTCATTACGCTTTCTGACAAAGACTCATTTATGTCCTACAAGCTTTACACTTGGTCAAGCTAGCACTACCAGACCAAATACCTGTGTCTTTGATATATAATCAAGTTCTTCCTGGATTGTTTATTTCAGTTTAGGCCAATATGCTCTTTGTTGACATTATACAATTGAGCATGGTTCGATATCATCGTGCTCTATAATTCCTTGAGCAACAATATAAGAAAATATATCATCAATCTATGTGCAATGTATGTCCATCGACTTATATGCATTCTCATAGTATGTTGAGATTTCTTTATCTCTGGAATCATATCAAACTTCGGAGCGTCCTCCAGTAATGATTCATGGACATAACTATAATCAAAGATAATCTCACGAGATGTGTTCTCGACATTGATAATCAATAAATTGAATTGTGCCACACCTACCTTTTCTTCTTTTGGGTGGTGTCGATCGAACCGGTGGCTTCCCCATTTCCTTTTTGAAAGTCACAAATTCAACTACACTTCCACCAAGTATGGGGGAACACCTTTTCTGCGGTGTTGTATCCCTTATTGGGGACTTCTACCTTGCGACATTTGCAACTAGTATATGTGACCTAGTCACTTTTAGCAATATCGATGAAACGACGGACATCAAATGCCGCTCGCTTACAATATCAACTATTCTTTTTACTAAACTTTCACGTTGTAAAGTTTAGGAATCAAAATGAGACAAAGTGGGAATAGATCACGATACTTCCAGTTGTTCCATTAGAAAATTCTTTTTCTCATCCCCTAACGACGGGAAGATCGTCTCATTTAAGTGACAATCCGCAAATCCAAAGAAAGAATAGGTCACTCGTCAAGGTGTCTAAATAGCGGATAATTGTTGGGATTCATATCCAACATATATACTTAATCGCCTTTTTGAGAACCCATCTTAGTAATGCATTGGGGCTAATGATAAACGTGTATATTGCACAATCAAATATCGTAAATGTGAAATATCAAGCTTAAATCCAGATTACCAACCGGTACACACAATGATTGGTTAATAGTGGGTTTAAAACGAATATGTAAAGATGCATGCAATATTGCATAACCCCATACGGATATAAGCGTGTTGATGCATAAAACGATTGCCCTAGCCACCATTTATTTTTTTTGATGGTGGCCTCTACAAGACCATTTGTGTAGCACAAGGGGTGCGACATGCTTCACATTGATCCCAATAGATATGCAATAATCATCAAATGTTTTTTTAAATGATGATAATGGTGGTGAGCCCTAAACATATAATATGTGCTAAGAGTTTGCAATGCATAATTAATTGTGGATAGTAGAACGACATGTGACCATATGTCGAAGAATCAACCAGAACCATAAAATACTTGAATGGTCAGCATTCTGGATGAACTGTTCCACAAATATCATCTTGTATTCTTTGTGAGAATGAAATATTTTATTTTGAATCTTAAGCATAAGTAGGTCTCATTTTACTTTTGCTAAAGAGTAGTCTTTTTAAAATGAGTGATGTTTCTTTGAGATTTATAAAATGAGGTAGAGTGCAATGTAAATAGTGTTTTGCTGGTACTTTAGAAAACAGAGGTTGCAGGAAAGCAGCAATTTGACCGATATTGTGCATTATATCGAATTTTTATCTCATTTTATGCTTCACTCAGAAAACAGATGTCTATATTAGTTTTTCAAAATATGGATCATCATGTCACAACTTGGATGTCCAAGATTGTCATGACAAAGCCTATATTAATCGATGTCCCATAGTTCATTATCACACAATATATAATTCGAGAATCCATATAATAGTGAGATACAATTCATTAGATTGACTCATTAATTTCTAAAGATGTGTTTTCTTCCACATTCACTAGAGGTAATTAAATTTCATTCTCATTATGATCTTTCAAAACGATAATGTTGGAGCAAATATCTTTAAAATCAAACAAGAAATATTGAAGCACAATATATTGAAATAAATTTTTACTTTCAGAATAAAGTTCAAATTAATAAGGTAATATCACTAAAAGATTTTAATCCAAAAATCAAACTAAGAAATCATCGGTCTAATAACTTTAAGACCCAAAGTACATGTTCAAATAAAAGGAGACACTATGCCCCAACAACATTCTTGAAAAATGAGAAATTGATAAAGAAAAAGCAGTCAAAATCACTTAATATTTATTGATAGGGAAAGTCCTTGTTGCCATTGAAATCAAAGATTCGTGAGGTTAACATCTTTACGATGGTTTTGCCTTCCATATAATGGGTTTCATGTTCTTTAGATTCCCCATGTCTCTTATAATTAATTGCTACGTTGTGCTTGCATGGTAATGGTGACCCTTACCATGGGTCCCACAATCCGCACCACGGTGCATTTATTATTTTTTTTCGTTGGTGTATTAACACGTCATGTCCACTTTCCTTTTGAGACTCTTTCCATTGTTCCTAATAAAGTTAGCTCGAATTTTTCTTTGTCCCATCAGTTCTACATTATTATTTAAAAAGAATTTGATCATACTTTTCAATTACTTATAAGATGACACACATCATCAAGGAACTTGTTGGTCATTTAAGATAACTAGTGATCTGGACAAAAGTCTAATTATGAAAACACACAAGTCCAATACAAATTTGGGCAATTCACCAGATCGAGAGTATAATAATGATCACACACGGGACATAAAAAACACTTCATTTATTTCTTATTGAATTTATAAGAGGTGATAGTTCATAAAAATTAGAAATTGAATAATAAAATCATCCTTTGAAACAAGAGATTTGAAAATATAAAGGCGATTAAAGAAGCTAAAGCCTATCAATAAAATAAAAAATGTGATGCATGAATAATAAAAGGAAAGTAGGATCATTTTGAGTAGAATGAATTACTTATCAATTTTGAGTAAAATGATTTTATTTTTAAATTGTGTAGAATGATTTACTTTTCATTCATTATATTCCTTAAATGTATCACTTTGCATCGTGATAGTTTTTTTCACATTCAAGCCTATATTGGTTTGCTAACCAGTATATGCATTGGAGTAGGGAAGGTAGAAGGAGTCTTACTATATCATATCATCTTTCTCGCGATTTGCTTTTCCACGGAAAAAGACGACGTGTTTTAAGGCGCAACATATATTTATCAAAATTCTTGATCCTTTATAGGAAAGTAAGTGGATTTCATTCACTAGACAATTAGTTCAAAACAGAGTATTATGTATGTTGCCTCAAAGATATTAGGGGATTGGCTTTGACCTTGTCAGACAGTTCATCGTCATGAGACCAGTGGATGGTTTGGTTGCAAAAAAAATATTTCCTGGAGAAGGTATTTTCCACATCGAAGATGGTACTCAATTTCTTTTGAGCTCAATATTTGAAATTTAGGCCAAGTTGGTTAAGTCAAGTATCGCAAGCAAGGAAGAATATATATTAATTACGTAAGTGTAACAATATAAGATATTTACTTTAAAAAAAATGTTTATCTGAAGTAGATTTTTGAGAGCATAGGTCACATATTTTTTGATGCTTTTGGTAAAATACTTTATCACATTGATTTATACTCACATGTATCACCCATGAATTTTCTTTATCATGAAGGTGTACAATAACGCATATGTATATTTATATACAAAATTGAGTATGACATATAGATGACAATTTAAATAAAAAAAAAATTAGTTCACAATAATAATCATAAAGTCACATACCCAAATACATCAAGGGAGTTTTTGATATTTGAAAACAACATCAATATAATCGTAAAACCCATTTCTTTAGATGAAAAAATATTCAATAAATTTCGCTTAATCTAATCACCACAAAAATAAGTAATAACTTGCAAGGATTTTTTCACAGAAATCATAATTTCTACAAAGAAATAATTCTCAAGCTATCGCTAGCAAAAGTTCCTAATTGCTCAAATTTAAAAGAGGGATTAAGCTTTTGAGTAGAAAGAACCCTACAAAAGAAGAGTTCCAAATTGTCTAATTAGATATTTGATTCTGTCGGGCTAAACTCAATGGGATGTTCGATGTCTACTTTCTTCTCATTTACACGGGCAACTCAATTAGCCTTTAGGCTTGTCTCAAATTGTTAGATTAACCAAACAAGTACAAATGACCAATCTCGAAGTACAAATAAAAAAACAACAATGAAGTGAATCAGCCAAAGATAAAATGCAGTGAAATTTTTAGTAGGATCACTTAACAGAATCATAGCTGCAATAATTTCCAACTAATGCTAGAATTACTAAACATTTTCTATAGCATGAACATCATTAAAATTAAGCTAAAATCAAATTTAGGCATACGTGTATACCTTTTATGAAATACACATACTTTTGCACAAATTGATGATGTCACGGGAAAAAGCCATAAATTATATTTAGGATGTGGCCATTAATGACAGAGCTTACAAACAAATCAAGGCAAATTCTCTAATAGCTCTGGAAATAAAATTAAACTTCTGGAAACCAATTTAAAATCAAAGTTCTGAATCCTTCTAATTCGATAGAATCAGTACCGTCACTCGCCGAATCTTGCGCAATAGAAGATTGAGTTAACACATCAACATCATCTTAATTCAAATAAACCATTAAAATTGTGTTCTATTTACGCATCAATGAATGAGTAAATCAAATTGTTTTTTAATAAGAAATTATTCAACCAAATCTAAAGAATAAGCGCA